>JAINUG010001649.1:0-19071 GCA_029706075.1 Aldrovandia affinis | reverse complement strand
AAATGTCACGCCACTGCTATCGCTGCCATTGAATTGAATGGATAGCCAGTTAGCATGTTTCCGACTTGTTTTAAACTACTTTTCCGACCGATTTGGACCGGGAAAACGGCCTGGTTAATGAGGGGGCGTGTCAAAGCCAATACCTAGCGATGCTTTACACTGACTAAACCGCTAGATTCGCCGCTACATTAGAAAATGTCACGCCGATGCTATCGCTGCCATTGAATTGAATGGATAGCCAGTTAGCATGTTTCCGACTTGTTTTAAACTACTTTTCCGACCGATTTGGACCGGGAAAACGGCCTGGTTAATGAGGGGGCGTGTCAAAGCCAATACCTAGCGATGCTTTACACTGACTAAACCGCTAGATTCGCCGCTACATTAGAAAATGTCACGCCATGCTATCGCTGCCATTGAATTGAATGGATAGCCAGTTAGCATGTTTCCGACTTGTTTTAAACTACTTTTCCGACCGATTTGGACCGGGAAAACGGCCTGGTTAATGAGGGGGCGTGTCAAAGCCAATACCTAGCGATGCTTTACACTGACTAAACCGCTAGATTCGCCGCTACATTAGAAAATGTCACGCCGATGCTATCGCTGCCATTGAATTGAATGGATAGCCAGTTAGCATGTTTCCGACTTGTTTTAAACTACTTTTCCGACCGATTTGGACCGGGAAAACGGCCTGGTTAATGAGGGGGCGTGTCAAAGCCAATACCTAGCGATGCTTTACACTGACTAAACCGCTAGATTCGCCGCTACATTAGAAAATGTCACGCCATGCTATCGCTGCCATTGAATTGAATGGATAGCCAGTTAGCATGTTTCCGACTTGTTTTAAACTACTTTTCCGACCGATTTGGACCGGGAAACGGCCTGGTTAATGAGGGGGCGTGTCAAAGCCAATACCTAGCGATGCTTTACACTGACTAAACCGCTAGATTCGCCGCTACATTAGAAAATGTCACGCCACTGCTATCGCTGCCATTGAATTGAATGGATAGCCAGTTAGCATGTTTCCGACTTGTTTTAAACTACTTTTCCGACCGATTTGGACCGGGAAAACGGCCTGGTTAATGAGGGGGCGTGTCAAAGCCAATACCTAGCGATGCTTTACACTGACTAAACCGCTAGATTCGCCGCTACATTAGAAAATGTCACGCCATGCTATCGCTGCCATTGAATTGAATGGATAGCCAGTTAGCATGTTTCCGACTTGTTTTAAACTACTTTTCCGACCGATTTGGACCGGGAAAACGGCCTGGTTAATGAGGGGGCGTGTCAAAGCCAATACCTAGCGATGCTTTACACTGACTAAACCGCTAGATTCGCCGCTACATTAGAAAATGTCACGCCATGCTATCGCTGCCATTGAATTGAATGGATAGCCAGTTAGCATGTTTCCGACTTGTTTTAAACTACTTTTCCGACCGATTTGGACCGGGAAAACGGCCTGGTTAATGAGGGGGCGTGTCAAAGCCAATACCTAGCGATGCTTTACACTGACTAAACCGCTAGATCGCCGCTACATTAGAAAATGTCACGCCACTGCTATCGCTGCCATTGAATTGAATGGATAGCCAGTTAGCATGTTTCCGACTTGTTTTAAACTACTTTTCCGACCGATTTGGACCGGGAAAACGGCCTGGTTAATGAGGGGGCGTGTCAAAGCCAATACCTAGCGATGCTTTACACTGACTAAACCGCTAGATTCGCCGCTACATTAGAAAATGTCACGCCATGCTATCGCTGCCATTGAATTGAATGGATAGCCAGTTAGCATGTTTCCGACTTGTTTTAAACTTTTTTCCGACCGATTTGGACCGGGAAAACGGCCTGGTTAATGAGGGGGCGTGTCAAAGCCAATACCTAGCGATGCTTTACACTGACTAAACCGCTAGATTCGCCGCTACATTAGAAAATGTCACGCCATGCTATCGCTGCCATTGAATTGAATGGATAGCCAGTTAGCATGTTTCCGACTTGTTTTAAACTACTTTTCCGACCGATTTGGACCGGGAAAACGGCCTGGTTAATGAGGGGGCGTGTCAAAGCCAATACCTAGCGATGCTTTACACTGACTAAACGCTAGATTCGCCGCTACATTAGAAAATGTCACGCCATGCTATCGCTGCCATTGAATTGAATGGATAGCCAGTTAGCATGTTTCCGACTTGTTTTAAACTACTTTTCCGACCGATTTGGACCGGGAAAACGGCCTGGTTAATGAGGGGGCGTGTCAAAGCCAATACCTAGCGATGCTTTACACTGACTAAACCGCTAGATTCGCCGCTACATTAGAAAATGTCACGCCACTGCTATCGCTGCCATTGAATTGAATGGATAGCCAGTTAGCATGTTTCCGACTTGTTTTAAACTACTTTTCCGACCGATTTGGACCGGGAAAACGGCCTGGTTAATGAGGGGGCGTGTCAAAGCCAATACCTAGCGATGCTTTACACTGACTAAACCGCTAGATTCGCCGCTACATTAGAAAATGTCACGCCGATGCTATCGCTGCCATTGAATTGAATGGATAGCCAGTTAGCATGTTTCCGACTTGTTTTAAACTACTTTTCCGACCGATTTGGACCGGGAAAACGGCCTGGTTAATGAGGGGGCGTGTCAAAGCCAATACCTAGCGATGCTTTACACTGACTAAACCGCTAGATTCGCCGCTACATTAGAAAATGTCACGCCGATGCTGCTATCGCTGCCATTGAATTGAATGGATAGCCAGTTAGCATGTTTCCGACTTGTTTTAAACTACTTTTCCGACCGATTTGGACCGGGAAAACGGCCTGGTTAATGAGGGGGCGTGTCAAAGCCAATACCTAGCGATGCTTTACACTGACTAAACCGCTAGATTCGCCGCTACATTAGAAAATGTCACGCCATGCTATCGCTGCCATTGAATTGAATGGATAGCCAGTTAGCATGTTTCCGACTTGTTTTAAACTACTTTTCCGACCGATTTGGACCGGGAAAACGGCCTGGTTAATGAGGGGGCGTGTCAAAGCCAATACCTAGCGATGCTTTACACTGACTAAACCGCTAGATTCGCCGCTACATTAGAAAATGTCACGCCATGCTATCGCTGCCATTGAATTGAATGGATAGCCAGTTAGCATGTTTCCGACTTGTTTTAAACTACTTTTCCGACCGATTTGGACCGGGAAAACGGCCTGGTTAATGAGGGGGCGTGTCAAAGCCAATACCTAGCGATGCTTTACACTGACTAAACCGCTAGATTCGCCGCTACATTAGAAAATGTCACGCCACTGCTATCGCTGCCATTGAATTGAATGGATAGCCAGTTAGCATGTTTCCGACTTGTTTTAAACTACTTTTCCGACCGATTTGGACCGGGAAAACGGCCTGGTTAATGAGGGGGCGTGTCAAAGCCAATACCTAGCGATGCTTTACACTGACTAAACCGCTAGATTCGCCGCTACATTACAAAATGTCACGCCGATGCTATCGCTGCCATTGAATTGAATGGATAGCCAGTTAGCATGTTTCCGACTTGTTTTAAACTACTTTTCCGACCGATTTGGACCGGGAAAACGGCCTGGTTAATGAGGGGGCGTGTCAAAGCCAATACCTAGCGATGCTTTACACTGACTAAACCGCTAGATTCGCCGCTACATTAGAAAATGTCACGCCTATGCTATCGCTGCCATTGAATTGAATGGATAGCCAGTTAGCATGTTTCCGACTTGTTTTAAACTACTTTTCCGACCGATTTGGACCGGGAAAACGGCCTGGTTAATGAGGGGGCGTGTCAAAGCCAATACCTAGCGATGCTTTACACTGACTAAACCGCTAGATTCGCCGCTACATTAGAAAATGTCACGCCACTGCTATCGCTGCCATTGAATTGAATGGATAGCCAGTTAGCATGTTTCCGACTTGTTTTAAACTACTTTTCCGACCGATTTGGACCGGGAAAACGGCCTGGTTAATGAGGGGGCGTGTCAAAGCCAATACCTAGCGATGCTTTACACTGACTAAACCGCTAGATTCGCCGCTACATTAGAAAATGTCACGCCCCTGCTATCGCTGCCATTGAATTGAATGGATAGCCAGTTAGCATGTTTCCGACTTGTTTTAAACTACTTTTCCGACCGATTTGGACCGGGAAAACGGCCTGGTTAATGAGGGGGCGTGTCAAAGCCAATACCTAGCGATGCTTTACACTGACTAAACCGCTAGATTCGCCGCTACATTAGAAAATGTCACGCCGATGCTATCGCTGCCATTGAATTGAATGGATAGCCAGTTAGCATGTTTCCGACTTGTTTTAAACTACTTTTCCGACCGATTTGGACCGGGAAAACGGCCTGGTTAATGAGGGGGCGTGTCAAAGCCAATACCTAGCGATGCTTTACACTGACTAAACCGCTAGATTCGCCGCTACATTAGAAAATGTCACGCCTATGCTATCGCTGCCATTGAATTGAATGGATAGCCAGTTAGCATGTTTCCGACTTGTTTTAAACTACTTTTCCGACCGATTTGGACCGGGAAAACGGCCTGGTTAATGAGGGGGCGTGTCAAAGCCAATACCTAGCGATGCTTTACACTGACTAAACCGCTAGATTCGCCGCTACATTAGAAAATGTCACGCCACTGCTATCGCTGCCATTGAATTGAATGGATAGCCAGTTAGCATGTTTCCGACTTGTTTTAAACTACTTTTCCGACCGATTTGGACCGGGAAAACGGCCTGGTTAATGAGGGGGCGTGTCAAAGCCAATACCTAGCGATGCTTTACACACTGACTAAACCGCTAGATTCGCCGCTACATTAGAAAATGTCACGCCGATGCTATCGCTGCCATTGAATTGAATGGATAGCCAGTTAGCATGTTTCCGACTTGTTTTAAACTACTTTTCCGACCGATTTGGACCGGGAAAACGGCCTGGTTAATGAGGGGGCGTGTCAAAGCCAATACCTAGCGATGCTTTACACTGACTAAACCGCTAGATTCGCCGCTACATTAGAAAATGTCACGCCACTGCTATCGCTGCCATTGAATTGAATGGATAGCCAGTTAGCATGTTTTCCGACTTGTTTTAAACTACTTTTCCGACCGATTTGGACCGGGAAAACGGCCTGGTTAATGAGGGGGCGTGTCAAAGCCAATACCTAGCGATGCTTTACACTGACTAAACCGCTAGATTCGCCGCTACATTAGAAAATGTCACGCCACTGCTATCGCTGCCATTGAATTGAATGGATAGCCAGTTAGCATGTTTCCGACTTGTTTTAAACTACTTTTCCGACCGATTTGGACCGGGAAAACGGCCTGGTTAATGAGGGGGCGTGTCAAAGCCAATACCTAGCGATGCTTTACACTGACTAAACCGCTAGATTCGCCGCTACATTAGAAAATGTCACGCCGATGCTATCGCTGCCATTGAATTGAATGGATAGCCAGTTAGCATGTTTCCGACTTGTTTTAAACTACTTTTCCGACCGATTTGGACCGGGAAAACGGCCTGGTTAATGAGGGGGCGTGTCAAAGCCAATACCTAGCGATGCTTTACACTGACTAAACCGCTAGATTCGCCGCTACATTAGAAAATGTCACGCCACTGCTATCGCTGCCATTGAATTGAATGGATAGCCAGTTAGCATGTTTCCGACTTGTTTTAAACTACTTTTCCGACCGATTTGGACCGGGAAAACGGCCTGGTTAATGAGGGGGCGTGTCAAAGCCAATACCTAGCGATGCTTTACACTGACTAAACCGCTAGATTCGCCGCTACATTAGAAAATGTCACGCCATGCTATCGCTGCCATTGAATTGAATGGATAGCCAGTTAGCATGTTTCCGACTTGTTTTAAACTACTTTTCCGACCGATTTGGACCGGGAAAACGGCCTGGTTAATGAGGGGGCGTGTCAAAGCCAATACCTAGCGATGCTTTACACTGACTAAACCGCTAGATTCGCCGCTACATTAGAAAATGTCACGCCGATGCTATCGCTGCCATTGAATTGAATGGATAGCCAGTTAGCATGTTTCCGACTTGTTTTAAACTACTTTTCCGACCGATTTGGACCGGGAAAACGGCCTGGTTAATGAGGGGCGTGTCAAAGCCAATACCTAGCGATGCTTTACACTGACTAAACCGCTAGATTCGCCGCTACATTAGAAAATGTCACGCCGATGCTATCGCTGCCATTGAATTGAATGGATAGCCAGTTAGCATGTTTCCGACTTGTTTTAAACTACTTTTCCGACCGATTTGGACCGGGAAAACGGCCTGGTTAATGAGGGGGCGTGTCAAAGCCAATACCTAGCGATGCTTTACACTGACTAAACCGCTAGATTCGCCGCTACATTACAAAATGTCACGCCACTGCTATCGCTGCCATTGAATTGAATGGATAGCCAGTTAGCATGTTTCCGACTTGTTTTAAACTACTTTTCCGACCGATTTGGACCGGGAAAACGGCCTGGTTAATGAGGGGGCGTGTCAAAGCCAATACCTAGCGATGCTTTACACTGACTAAACCGCTAGATTCGCCGCTACATTAGAAAATGTCACGCCATGCTATCGCTGCCATTGAATTGAATGGATAGCCAGTTAGCATGTTTCCGACTTGTTTTAAACTACTTTCCCGACCGATTTGGACCGGGAAAACGGCCTGGTTAATGAGGGGGCGTGTCAAAGCCAATACCTAGCGATGCTTTACACTGACTAAACCGCTAGATTCGCCGCTACATTAGAAAATGTCACGCCACTGCTATCGCTGCCATTGAATTGAATGGATAGCCAGTTAGCATGTTTCCGACTTGTTTTAAACTACTTTTCCGACCGATTTGGACCGGGAAAACGGCCTGGTTAATGAGGGGGCGTGTCAAAGCCAATACCTAGCGATGCTTTACACTGACTAAACCGCTAGATTCGCCGCTACATTAGAAAATGTCACGCCATGCTATCGCTGCCATTGAATTGAATGGATAGCCAGTTAGCATGTTTCCGACTTGTTTTAAACTACTTTTCCGACCGATTTGGACCGGGAAAACGGCCTGGTTAATGAGGGGGCGTGTCAAAGCCAATACCTAGCGATGCTTTACACTGACTAAACCGCTAGATTCGCCGCTACATTAGAAAATGTCACGCCACTGCTATCGCTGCCATTGAATTGAATGGATAGCCAGTTAGCATGTTTCCGACTTGTTTTAAACTACTTTTCCGACCGATTTGGACCGGGAAAACGGCCTGGTTAATGAGGGGGCGTGTCAAAGCCAATACCTAGCGATGCTTTACACTGACTAAACCGCTAGATTCGCCGCTACATTAGAAAATGTCACGCCACTGCTATCGCTGCCATTGAATTGAATGGATAGCCAGTTAGCATGTTTCCGACTTGTTTTAAACTACTTTTCCGACCGATTTGGACCGGGAAAACGGCCTGGTTAATGAGGGGGCGTGTCAAAGCCAATACCTAGCGATGCTTTACACTGACTAAACCGCTAGATTCGCCGCTACATTAGAAAATGTCACGCCACTGCTATCGCTGCCATTGAATTGAATGGATAGCCAGTTAGCATGTTTCCGACTTGTTTTAAACTACTTTTCCGACCGATTTGGACCGGGAAAACGGCCTGGTTAATGAGGGGGCGTGTCAAAGCCAATACCTAGCGATGCTTTACACTGACTAAACCGCTAGATTCGCCGCTACATTAGAAAATGTCACGCCGATGCTATCGCTGCCATTGAATTGAATGGATAGCCAGTTAGCATGTTTCCGACTTGTTTTAAACTACTTTTCCGACCGATTTGGACCGGGAAAACGGCCTGGTTAATGAGGGGGCGTGTCAAAGCCAATACCTAGCGATGCTTTACACTGACTAAACCGCTAGATTCGCCGCTACATTAGAAAATGTCACGCCGATGCTATCGCTGCCATTGAATTGAATGGATAGCCAGTTAGCATGTTTCCGACTTGTTTTAAACTACTTTTCCGACCGATTTGGACCGGGAAAACGGCCTGGTTAATGAGGGGGCGTGTCAAAGCCAATACCTAGCGATGCTTTACACTGACTAAACCGCTAGATTCGCCGCTACATTAGAAAATGTCACGCCACTGCTATCGCTGCCATTGAATTGAATGGATAGCCAGTTAGCATGTTTCCGACTTGTTTTAAACTACTTTTCCGACCGATTTGGACCGGGAAAACGGCCTGGTTAATGAGGGGGCGTGTCAAAGCCAATACCTAGCGATGCTTTACACTGACTAAACCGCTAGATTCGCCGCTACATTAGAAAATGTCACGCCACTGCTATCGCTGCCATTGAATTGAATGGATAGCCAGTTAGCATGTTTCCGACTTGTTTTAAACTACTTTTCCGACCGATTTGGACCGGGAAAACGGCCTGGTTAATGAGGGGGCGTGTCAAAGCCAATACCTAGCGATGCTTTACACTGACTAAACCGCTAGATTCGCCGCTACATTAGAAAATGTCACGCCGATGCTATCGCTGCCATTGAATTGAATGGATAGCCAGTTAGCATGTTTCCGACTTGTTTTAAACTACTTTTCCGACCGATTTGGACCGGGAAAACGGCCTGGTTAATGAGGGGGCGTGTCAAAGCCAATACCTAGCGATGCTTTACACTGACTAAACCGCTAGATTCGCCGCTACATTAGAAAATGTCACGCCACTGCTATCGCTGCCATTGAATTGAATGGATAGCCAGTTAGCATGTTTCCGACTTGTTTTAAACTACTTTTCCGACCGATTTGGACCGGGAAAACGGCCTGGTTAATGAGGGGGCGTGTCAAAGCCAATACCTAGCGATGCTTTACACTGACTAAACCGCTAGATTCGCCGCTACATTAGAAAATGTCACGCCATGCTGCTATCGCTGCCATTGAATTGAATGGATAGCCAGTTAGCATGTTTCCGACTTGTTTTAAACTACTTTTCCGACCGATTTGGACCGGGAAAACGGCCTGGTTAATGAGGGGGCGTGTCAAAGCCAATACCTAGCGATGCTTTACACTGACTAAACCGCTAGATTCGCCGCTACATTACAAAATGTCACGCCGATGCTATCGCTGCCATTGAATTGAATGGATAGCCAGTTAGCATGTTTCCGACTTGTTTTAAACTACTTTTCCGACCGATTTGGACCGGGAAAACGGCCTGGTTAATGAGGGGGCGTGTCAAAGCCAATACCTAGCGATGCTTTACACTGACTAAACCGCTAGATTCGCCGCTACATTAGAAAATGTCACGCCGATGCTATCGCTGCCATTGAATTGAATGGATAGCCAGTTAGCATGTTTCCGACTTGTTTTAAACTACTTTTCCGACCGATTTGGACCGGGAAAACGGCCTGGTTAATGAGGGGCGTGTCAAAGCCAATACCTAGCGATGCTTTACACTGACTAAACCGCTAGATTCGCCGCTACATTAGAAAATGTCACGCCACTGCTAGCTGCCATTGAATTGAATGGATAGCCAGTTAGCATGTTTCCGACTTGTTTTAAACTACTTTTCCGACCGATTTGGACCGGGAAAACGGCCTGGTTAATGAGGGGGCGTCAAAGCCAATACCTAGCGATGCTTTACACTGACTAAACCGCTAGATTCGCCGCTACATTAGAAAATGTCACGCCGATGCTATCGCTGCCATTGAATTGAATGGATAGCCAGTTAGCATGTTTCCGACTTGTTTTAAACTACTTTTCCGACCGATTTGGACCGGGAAAACGCCTGGTTAATGAGGGGGCGTGTCAAAGCCAATACCTAGCGATGCTTTACACTGACTAAACCGCTAGATTCGCCGCTACATTAGAAAATGTCACGCCGCTGCTATCGCTGCCATTGAATTGAATGGATAGCCAGTTAGCATGTTTCCGACTTGTTTTAAACTACTTTTCCGACCGATTTGGACCGGGAAAACGGCCTGGTTAATGAGGGGGCGTGTCAAAGCCAATACCTAGCGATGCTTTACACTGACTAAACCGCTAGATTCGCCGCTACATTAGAAAATGTCACGCCACTGCTATCGCTGCCATTGAATTGAATGGATAGCCAGTTAGCATGTTTCCGACTTGTTTTAAACTACTTTTCCGACCGATTTGGACCGGGAAAACGGCCTGGTTAATGAGGGGGCGTGTCAAAGCCAATACCTAGCGATGCTTTACACTGACTAAACCGCTAGATTCGCCGCTACATTACAAAATGTCACGCCGATGCTATCGCTGCCATTGAATTGAATGGATAGCCAGTTAGCATGTTTCCGACTTGTTTTAAACTACTTTTCCGACCGATTTGGACCGGGAAAACGGCCTGGTTAATGAGGGGGCGTGTCAAAGCCAATACCTAGCGATGCTTTACACTGACTAAACCGCTAGATTCGCCGCTACATTAGAAAATGTCACGCCGCTGCTATCGCTGCCATTGAATTGAATGGATAGCCAGTTAGCATGTTTCCGACTTGTTTTAAACTACTTTTCCGACCGATTTGGACCG
Source organism: Aldrovandia affinis (assembly GCA_029706075.1). NCBI lineage: Eukaryota > Metazoa > Chordata > Actinopteri > Notacanthiformes > Halosauridae > Aldrovandia > Aldrovandia affinis. The sequence continues at coordinate 8,564 of JAINUG010001649.1, read as the reverse complement.
GGAAAACGGCCTGGTTAATGAGGGGGCGTGTCAAAGCCAATACCTAGCGATGCTTTACACTGACTAAACCGCTAGATTCGCCGCTACATTAGAAAATGTCACGCCACTGCTATCGCTGCCATTGAATTGAATGGATAGCCAGTTAGCATGTTTCCGACTTGTTTTAAACTACTTTTCCGACCCGATTTGGACCGGGAAAACGGCCTGGTTAATGAGGGGGCGTGTCAAAGCCAATACCTAGCGATGCTTTACACTGACTAAACCGCTAGATTCGCCGCTACATTAGAAAATGTCACGCCATGCTATCGCTGCCATTGAATTGAATGGATAGCCAGTTAGCATGTTTCCGACTTGTTTTAAACTACTTTTCCGACCGATTTGGACCGGGAAAACGGCCTGGTTAATGAGGGGGCGTGTCAAAGCCAATACCTAGCGATGCTTTACACTGACTAAACCGCTAGATTCGCCGCTACATTACAAAATGTCACGCCGCTGCTATCGCTGCCATTGAATTGAATGGATAGCCAGTTAGCATGTTTCCGACTTGTTTTAAACTACTTTTCCGACCGATTTGGACCGGGAAAACGGCCTGGTTAATGAGGGGGCGTGTCAAAGCCAATACCTAGCGATGCTTTACACACTGACTAAACCGCTAGATTCGCCGCATTAGAAAATGTCACGCCACTGCTATCGCTGCCATTGAATTGAATGGATAGCCAGTTAGCATGTTTCCGACTTGTTTTAAACTACTTTTCCGACCGATTTGGACCGGGAAAACGGCCTGGTTAATGAGGGGGCGTGTCAAAGCCAATACCTAGCGATGCTTTACACTGACTAAACCGCTAGATTCGCCGCTACATTAGAAAATGTCACGCCGATGCTATCGCTGCCATTGAATTGAATGGATAGCCAGTTAGCATGTTTCCGACTTGTTTTAAACTACTTTTCCGACCGATTTGGACCGGGAAAACGGCCTGGTTAATGAGGGGGCGTGTCAAAGCCAATACCTAGCGATGCTTTACACTGACTAAACCGCTAGATTCGCCGCTACATTACAAAATGTCACGCCGATGCTATCGCTGCCATTGAATTGAATGGATAGCCAGTTAGCATGTTTCCGACTTGTTTTAAACTACTTTTCCGACCGATTTGGACCGGGAAAACGGCCTGGTTAATGAGGGGAGTGTCAAAGCCAATACCTAGCGATGCTTTACACTGACTAAACCGCTAGATTCGCCGCTACATTAGAAAATGTCACGCCATGCTATCGCTGCTGCCATGAATTGAATGGATAGCCAGTTAGCATGTTTCCGACTTGTTTTAAACTACTTTTCCGACCGATTTGGACCGGGAAAACGGCCTGGTTAATGAGGGGGCGTGTCAAAGCCAATACCTAGCGATGCTTTACACTGACTAAACCGCTAGATTCGCCGCTACATTACAAAATGTCACGCCACTGCTATCGCTGCCATTGAATTGAATGGATAGCCAGTTAGCATGTTTCCGACTTGTTTTAAACTACTTTTCCGACCGATTTGGACCGGGAAAACGGCCTGGTTAATGAGGGGGCGTGTCAAAGCCAATACCTAGCGATGCTTTACACTGACTACACCGCTAGATTCGCCGCTACATTAGAAAATGTCACGCCACTGCTATCGCTGCCATTGAATTGAATGGATAGCCAGTTAGCATGTTTCCGACTTGTTTTAAACTACTTTTCCGACCGATTTGGACCGGGAAAACGGCCTGGTTAATGAGGGGGCGTGTCAAAGCCAATACCTAGCGATGCTTTACACTGACTAAACCGCTAGATTCGCCGCTACATTAGAAAATGTCACGCCACTGCTATCGCTGCCATTGAATTGAATGGATAGCCAGTTAGCATGTTTCCGACTTGTTTTAAACTACTTTTCCGACCGATTTGGACCGGGAAAACGGCCTGGTTAATGAGGGGGCGTGTCAAAGCCAATACCTAGCGATGCTTTACACTGACTAAACCGCTAGATTCGCCGCTACATTAGAAAATGTCACTCCACTGCTATCGCTGCCATTGAATTGAATGGATAGCCAGTTAGCATGTTTCCGACTTGTTTTAAACTACTTTTCCGACCGATTTGGACCGGGAAAACGGCCTGGTTAATGAGGGGGCGTGTCAAAGCCAATACCTAGCGATGCTTTACACTGACTAAACCGCTAGATTCGCCGCTACATTAGAAAATGTCACGCCGATGCTATCGCTGCCATTGAATTGAATGGATAGCCAGTTAGCATGTTTCCGACTTGTTTTAAACTACTTTTCCGACCGATTTGGACCGGGAAACGGCCTGGTTAATGAGGGGCGTGTCAAAGCCAATACCTAGCGATGCTTTACACTGACTAAACCGCTAGATTCGCCGCTACATTAGAAAATGTCACGCCGATGCTATCGCTGCCATTGAATTGAATGGATAGCCAGTTAGCATGTTTCCGACTTGTTTTAAACTACTTTTCCGACTTTTGGACCGGGAAAACGGCCTGGTTAATGAGGGGCGTGTCAAAGCCAATACCTAGCGATGCTTTACACTGACTAAACCGCTAGATTCGCCGCTACATTAGAAAATGTCACGCCGCTGCTATCGCTGCCATTGAATTGAATGGATAGCCAGTTAGCATGTTTCCGACTTGTTTTAAACTACTTTTTCCGACCGATTTGGACCGGGAAAACGGCCTGGTTAATGAGGGGGCGTGTCAAAGCCAATACCTAGCGATGCTTTACACTGACTAAACCGCTAGATTCGCCGCTACATTAGAAAATGTCACGCCACTGCTATCGCTGCCATTGAATTGAATGGATAGCCAGTTAGCATGTTTCCGACTTGTTTTAAACTACTTTTCCGACCGATTTGGACCGGGAAAACGGCTGGTTAATGAGGGGGCGTGTCAAAGCCAATACCTAGCGATGCTTTACACTGACTAAACCGCTAGATTCGCCGCTACATTAGAAAATGTCACGCCACTGCTGCTATCGCTGCCATTGAATTGAATGGATAGCCAGTTAGCATGTTTCCGACTTGTTTTAAACTACTTTTCCGACCGATTTGGACCGGGAAAACGGCCTGGTTAATGAGGGGGCGTGTCAAAGCCAATACCTAGCGATGCTTTACACTGACTAAACCGCTAGATTCGCCGCTACATTAGAAAATGTCACGCCGATGCTATCGCTGCCATTGAATTGAATGGATAGCCAGTTAGCATGTTTCCGACTTGTTTTAAACTACTTTTCCGACCGATTTGGACCGGGAAAACGGGCCTGGTTAATGAGGGGGCGTGTCAAAGCCAATACCTAGCGATGCTTTACACTGACTAAACCGCTAGATTCGCCGCTACATTAGAAAATGTCACGCCGCTGCTATCGCTGCCATTGAATTGAATGGATAGCCAGTTAGCATGTTTCCGACTTGTTTTAAACTACTTTTCCGACCGATTTGGACCGGGAAAACGGCCTGGTTAATGAGGGGGCGTGTCAAAGCTACCTAGCGAGCGATGCTTTACACTGACTAAACCGCTAGATTCGCCGCTACATTAGAAAATGTCACGCCATGCTATCGCTGCCATTGAATTGAATGGATAGCCAGTTAGCATGTTTCCGACTTGTTTTAAACTACTTTTCCGACCGATTTGGACCGGGAAAACGGCCTGGTTAATGAGGGGGCGTGTCAAAGCCAATACCTAGCGATGCTTTACACTGACTAAACCGCTAGATTCGCCGCTACATTAGAAAATGTCACGCCACTGCTATCGCTGCCATTGAATTGAATGGATAGCCAGTTAGCATGTTTCCGACTTGTTTTAAACTACTTTTCCGACCGATTTGGACCGGGAAAACGGCCTGGTTAATGAGGGGGCGTGTCAAAGCCAATACCTAGCGATGCTTTACACTGACTAAACCGCTAGATTCGCCGCTACATTAGAAAATGTCACGCCATGCTATCGCTGCCATTGAATTGAATGGATAGCCAGTTAGCATAGCATGTTTCGACTTGTTTTAAACTACTTTTCCGACCGATTTGGACCGGGAAAACGGCCTGGTTAATGAGGGGGCGTGTCAAAGCCAATACCTAGCGATGCTTTACACTGACTAAACCGCTAGATTCGCCGCTACATTAGAAAATGTCACGCCACTGCTATCGCTGCCATTGAATTGAATGGATAGCCAGTTAGCATGTTTCCGACTTGTTTTAAACTACTTTTCCGACCGATTTGGACCGGGAAAACGGCCTGGTTAATGAGGGGGCGTGTCAAAGCCAATACCTAGCGATGCTTTACACTGACTAAACCGCTAGATTCGCCGCTACATTAGAAAATGTCACGCCACTGCTATCGCTGCCATTGAATTGAATGGATAGCCAGTTAGCATGTTTCCGACTTGTTTTAAACTACTTTTCCGACCGATTTGGACCGGGAAAACGGCCTGGTTAATGAGGGGGCGTGTCAAAGCCAATACCTAGCGATGCTTTACACTGACTAAACCGCTAGATTCGCCGCTACATTAGAAAATGTCACGCCACTGCTATCGCTGCCATTGAATTGAATGGATAGCCAGTTAGCATGTTTCCGACTTGTTTTAAACTACTTTTCCGACCGATTTGGACCGGGAAAACGGCCTGGTTAATGAGGGGGCGTGTCAAAGCCAATACCTAGCGATGCTTTACACTGACTAAACCGCTAGATTCGCCGCTACATTAGAAAATGTCACGCCACTGCTATCGCTGCCATTGAATTGAATGGATAGCCAGTTAGCATGTTTCCGACTTGTTTTAAACTACTTTTCCGACCGATTTGGACCGGGAAAACGGCCTGGTTAATGAGGGGGCGTGTCAAAGCCAATACCTAGCGATGCTTTACACTGACTAAACCGCTAGATTCGCCGCTACATTAGAAAATGTCACGCCTATGCTATCGCTGCCATTGAATTGAATGGATAGCCAGTTAGCATGTTTCCGACTTGTTTTAAACTACTTTTCCGACCGATTTGGACCGGGAAAACGGCCTGGTTAATGAGGGGGCGTGTCAAAGCCAATACCTAGCGATGCTTTACACTGACTAAACCGCTAGATTCGCCGCTACATTAGAAAATGTCACGCCACTGCTATCGCTGCCATTGAATTGAATGGATAGCCAGTTAGCATGTTTCCGACTTGTTTTAAACTACTTTTCCGACCGATTTGGACCGGGAAAACGGCCTGGTTAATGAGGGGGCGTGTCAAAGCCAATACCTAGCGATGCTTTACACTGACTAAACCGCTAGATTCGCCGCTACATTAGAAAATGTCACGCCACTGCTATCGCTGCCATTGAATTGAATGGATAGCCAGTTAGCATGTTTCCGACTTGTTTTAAACTACTTTTCCGACCGATTTGGACCGGGAAAACGGCCTGGTTAATGAGGGGGCGTGTCAAAGCCAATACCTAGCGATGCTTTACACTGACTAAACCGCTAGATTCGCCGCTACATTAGAAAATGTCACGCCACTGCTATCGCTGCCATTGAATTGAATGGATAGCCAGTTAGCATGTTTCCGACTTGTTTTAAACTACTTTTCCGACCGATTTGGACCGGGAAAACGGCCTGGTTAATGAGGGGGCGTGTCAAAGCCAATACCTAGCGATGCTTTACACTGACTAAACCGCTAGATTCGCCGCTACATTAGAAAATGTCACGCCACTGCTATCGCTGCCATTGAATTGAATGGATAGCCAGTTAGCATGTTTCCGACTTGTTTTAAACTACTTTTCCGACCGATTTGGACCGGGAAAACGGCCTGGTTAATGAGGGGGCGTGTCAAAGCCAATACCTAGCGATGCTTTACACTGACTAAAACCGCTAGATTCGCCGCTACATTAGAAAATGTCACGCCACTGCTATCGCTGCCATTGAATTGAATGGATAGCCAGTTAGCATGTTTCCGACTTGTTTTAAACTACTTTTCCGACCGATTTGGACCGGGAAAACGGCCTGGTTAATGAGGGGGCGTCAAAGCCAATACCTAGCGATGCTTTACACTGACTAAACCGCTAGATTCGCCGCTACATTAGAAAATGTCACGCCACTGCTATCGCTGCCATTGAATTGAATGGATAGCCAGTTAGCATGTTTCCGACTTGTTTTAAACTACTTTTCCGACCGATTTGGACCGGAAAACGGCCTGGTTAATGAGGGGGCGTGTCAAAGCCAATACCTAGCGATGCTTTACACTGACTAAACCGCTAGATTCGCCGCTACATTACAAAATGTCACGCCGATGCTATCGCTGCCATTGAATTGAATGGATAGCCAGTTAGCATGTTTCCGACTTGTTTTAAACTACTTTTCCGACCGATTTGGACCGGGAAAACGGCCTGGTTAATGAGGGGGCGTGTCAAAGCCAATACCTAGCGATGCTTTACACTGACTAAACCGCTAGATTCGCCGCTACATTAGAAAATGTCACGCCTATGCTATCGCTGCCATTGAATTGAATGGATAGCCAGTTAGCATGTTTCCGACTTGTTTTAAACTACTTTTCCGACCGATTTGGACCGGGAAAACGGCCTGGTTAATGAGGGGGCGTGTCAAAGCCAATACCTAGCGATGCTTTACACTGACTAAACCGCTAGATTCGCCGCTACATTAGAAAATGTCACGCCACTGCTATCGCTGCCATTGAATTGAATGGATAGCCAGTTAGCATGTTTCCGACTTGTTTTAAACTACTTTTCCGACCGATTTGGACCGGGAAAACGGCCTGGTTAATGAGGGGGCGTGTCAAAGCCAATACCTAGCGATGCTTTACACTGACTAAACCGCTAGATTCGCCGCTACATTACAAAATGTCACGCCGATGCTATCGCTGCCATTGAATTGAATGGATAGCCAGTTAGCATGTTTCCGACTTGTTTTAAACTACTTTTCCGACCGATTTGGACCGGGAAAACGGCCTGGTTAATGAGGGGAGTGTCAAAGCCAATACCTAGCGATGCTTTACACTGACTAAACCGCTAGATTCGCCGCTACATTAGAAAATGTCACGCCTGCTATCGCTGCCATTGAATTGAATGGATAGCCAGTTAGCATGTTTCCGACTTGTTTTAAACTACTTTTCCGACCGATTTGGACCGGGAAAACGGCCTGGTTAATGAGGGGGCGTGTCAAAGCCAATACCTAGCGATGCTTTACACTGACTAAACCGCTAGATTCGCCGCTACATTAGAAAATGTCACGCCGATGCTATCGCTGCCATTGAATTGAATGGATAGCCAGTTAGCATGTTTCCGACTTGTTTTAAACTACTTTTCCGACCGATTTGGACCGGGAAAACGGCCTGGTTAATGAGGGGGCGTGTCAAAGCCAATACCTAGCGATGCTTTACACTGACTAAACCGCTAGATTCGCCGCTACATTACAAAATGTCACGCCGATGCTATCGCTGCCATTGAATTGAATGGATAGCCAGTTAGCATGTTTCCGACTTGTTTTAAACTACTTTTCCGACCGATTTGGACCGGGAAAACGGCCTGGTTAATGAGGGGGCGTGTCAAAGCCAATACCTAGCGATGCTTTACACTGACTAAACCGCTAGATTCGCCGCTACATTAGAAAATGTCACGCCATGCTATCGCTGCCATTGAATTGAATGGATAGCCAGTTAGCATGTTTCCGACTTGTTTTAAACTACTTTTCCGACCGATTTGGACCGGGAAAACGCCTGGTTAATGAGGGGGCGTGTCAAAGCCAATACCTAGCGATGCTTTACACTGACTAAACCGCTAGATTCGCCGCTACATTAGAAAATGTCACGCCACTGCTATCGCTGCCATTGAATTGAATGGATAGCCAGTTAGCATGTTTCCGACTTGTTTTAAACTACTTTTCCGACCGATTTGGACCGGGAAAACGGCCTGGTTAATGAGGGGGCGTGTCAAAGCCAATACCTAGCGATGCTTTACACTGACTAAACCGCTAGATTCGCCGCTACATTAGAAAATGTCACGCCACTGCTATCGCTGCCATTGAATTGAATGGATAGCCAGTTAGCATGTTTCCGACTTGTTTTAAACTACTTTTCCGACCGATTTGGACCGGGAAAACGGCCTGGTTAATGAGGGGGCGTGTCAAAGCCAATACCTAGCGATGCTTTACACTGACTAAACCGCTAGATTCGCCGCTACATTAGAAAATGTCACGCCATGCTATCGCTGCCATTGAATTGAATGGATAGCCAGTTAGCATGTTTCCGACTTGTTTTAAACTACTTTTCCGACCGATTTGGACCGGGAAAACGGCCTGGTTAATGAGGGGGCGTGTCAAAGCCAATACCTAGCGATGCTTTACACTGACTAAACCGCTAGATTCGCCGCTACATTAGAAAATGTCACGCCACTGCTATCGCTGCCATTGAATTGAATGGATAGCCAGTTAGCATGTTTCCGACTTGTTTTAAACTACTTTTCCGACCGATTTGGACCGGGAAAACGGCCTGGTTAATGAGGGGGCGTGTCAAAGCCAATACCTAGCGATGCTTTACACTGACTAAACCGCTAGATTC
>JAINUG010001648.1:0-19085 GCA_029706075.1 Aldrovandia affinis | reverse complement strand
TTAAAACAAGTCGGAAACATGCTAACTGGCTATCCATTCAATTCAATGGCAGCGATAGCATCGGCGTGACATTTTGTAATGTAGCGGCAAATCTAGCGGTTTAGTCAGTGTAAAGCATCGCTAGGTATTGGCTTTGACACTCCCTCATTAACCAGGCCGTTTTCCCAAAACAAATCGGTCGGAAAAGTAGTTTAAAACAAGTCGGAAACATGCTAACTGGCTATCCATTCAATTCAATGGCAGCGATAGCATCGGCGTGACATTTTGTAATGTAGCGGCGAATCTAGCGGTTTAGTCAGTGTAAAGCATCGCTAGGTATTGGCTTTGACACTCCCCCTCATTAACCAGGCCGTTTTCCCAAAACAAATCGGTCGGAAAAGTAGTTTAAAACAAGTCGGAAACATGCTAACTGGCTATCCATTCAATTCAATGGCAGCGATAGCATCGGCGTGACATTTTCTAATGTAGCGGCGAATCTAGCGGTTTAGTCAGTGTAAAGCATCGCTAGGTATTGGCTTTGACACTCCCCTCATTAACCAGGCCGTTTTCCCGGTCCAAATCGGTCGGAAAAGTTTTTAAAACAAGTCGGAAACATGCTAACTGGCTATCCATTCAATTCAATGGCAGCGATAGCATCGACGTGACATTTTCTAATGTAGCGGCGAATCTAGCGGTTTAGTCAGTGTAAAGCATCGCTAGGTATTGGCTTTGACATGCCCCTCATTAAAATTTGACCAAAAAAATAATATATATAAAATATATATATAAAGGAAAAAAATATATATAAAAAATTTACCAAAAAAATTTGACCAAAAAAAAAAAATATATATAAAAAAAATATATAAAAAATTAAAAAATATTAAAAAAATTACAAAAAAATTTGACCAAAAAAAATAATAAATATAAAATATATATATAAAGGAAAAAATATATATATAAAAAAATTACAAAAAATTTGACTAATATAAAATATATATATAAAGGAAAAATATATATATATATTTAAAAAATGTACTAAAAAATGTGACCAAAAATTTGACAAAAAAAAAATATATATATATAAAGGAAATATATATATATATTTTTTTTAAAAAAACAAAAAAAGGAGCAAGTCGGAAACATGCTAACTGGCCATCCATTCAATTCAATGGCAGCGATAGCATCGGCGTGACATTTTGTAATGTAGCGGCGAATCTAGCGGTTTAGTCAGTGTAAAGCATCGCTAGGTATTGGCTTTGACACGCCCCCTCATTAACCAGGCCGTTTTCCCGGTCCAAATCGGTCGGAAAAGTAGTTTAAAACAAGTCGGAAACATGCTAACTGGCTATCCATTCAATTCAATTTACATTTTACATTTATTGTTTTAAACGACTTTTCCAGGCCGATTTGGACGGAAAAGAAAACATTATTCATTCAATGGCAGCGATATTATCGGCGTGACATTTTGTAATGTAGCGGCGAATCTAGCGGTTTAGTCAGTGTAAAGCATCGCTAGGTATTGGCTTTGACATGCCCCCTCATTAAAATTTGACCAAAAAAAAATATATATAAAATATATATATAAAGGAAAAAAATATATATAAAAAAATGTACAAAAAAAGTGACCAAAAAAATAAATATATATATATATAAAGGAAAAAATAATATATATAAAAAAAATTACCAAAAAATTTGACCAAGAAAAAAAAATTATATATATAAAATATATATATAAAGGAAAAATATATATATAAAAAAAATTACAAAAAATTTGACCAAAAAAAATAATATATAAAAATATATATATAAAGGAAAAATATATATATATATAAAAAATTACTAAAAAATTTGACAAAAATATATATAAAAATATATATATAAAGGAAAAAATATATATATATAAAAAAAATGTACTAAAAAATGTGACCAAAAAAAATAAATAAATATATAAAATATATATATAAAGGAAAAATTTGACAAAAAAAAAAATATATATATATAAGGAAATATATATATATATTTTTTTTAAAAATACAAAACAATTTGACCCAAAAAAATATATAAAATATATATATAAAGGAAAAATATATATATAAAAAAAAAAAAAAAAAATTTGACCAAAAAAAAATATATATAAAATATATATATAAAGGAAAAAATTTGACAAAAAAAAAAAAAATATATATATATATATATATATAAAGGAAATATATATATATATTTTTTAAATTACAAAAAAATTTGACCCAAAAATATATATATAAAGGAAAAAAATATATATAAAAAAAAAATTACAAAAACAATTTGACCAAAAAAAAATAATATATATAAAATATATATATAAAGGAAAAATATATATATATATTTAAAAAATGTACTAAAAAAATGTGACCAAAAAAAATAAATATATAAAATATATATATAAAGGAAAAAATTTGACAAAAAAATAATATATATATATAAAAGGAAATATATATATATATTTTACAAAAATACAAAAAGGAGCAAGTCGGAAACATGCTAACTGGCCATCCATTCAATTCAATGGCAGCGATAGCATCGGCGTGACATTTTGTAATGTAGCGCGAATCTAGCGGTTTAGTCAGTGTAAAGCATCGCTAGGTATTGGCTTTGACACGCCCCCTCATTAACCAGGCCGTTTTCCGGTCCAAATCGGTCGGAAAAGTAGTTTAAAACAAGTCGGAAACATGCTAACTGGCTATCCATTCAATTCAATGGCAGCGATAGCAGCAGCTGCGTGACATTTTCTAATGTAGCGGCGAATCTAGCGGTTTAGTCAGTGTAAAGCATCGCTAGGTATTGGCTTTGACACTCCCCTCATTAACCAGGCCGTTTTCCCGGTCCAAATCGGTCGGAAAAGTCGTTTTAAAACAAGTCGGAAACATGCTAACTGGCTATCCATTCAATTCAATGGCAGCGATAGCATCGGCGTGACATTTTGTAATGTAGCGGCGAATCTAGCGGTTTAGTCAGTGTAAAGCATCGCTAGGTATTGGCTTTGACACGCCCCCTCATTAACCAGGCCGTTTTCCCGGTCCAAATCGGTCGGAAAAGTAGTTTAAAACAAGTCGGAAACATGCTAACTGGCTATCCATTCAATTCAATGGCAGCGATAGCATCGGCGTGACATTTTCTAATGTAGCGGCGAATCTAGCGGTTTAGTCAGTGTAAAGCATCACTAGGTATTGGCTTTGACACTCCCCTCATTAACCAGGCCGTTTTCCCGGTCCAAATCGGTCGGAAAAGTCGTTTAAAACAAGTCGGAAACATGCTAACTGGCTATCCATTCAATTCAATGGCAGCGATAGCATAGGCGTGACATTTTCTAATGTAGCGGCAAATCTAGCGGTTTAGTCAGTGTAAAGCATCGCTAGGTATTGGCTTTGACACTCCCCCTCATTAACCAGGCCGTTTTCCCGGTCCAAATCGGTCGGAAAAGTAGTTTAAAACAAGTCGGAAACATGCTAACTGGCTATCCATTCAATTCAATGGCAGCGATAGCATCGGCGTGACATTTTGTAATGTAGCGGCGAATCTAGCGGTTTAGTCAGTGTAAAGCATCGCTAGGTATTGGCTTTGACACGCCCCCTCATTAACCAGGCCGTTTTCCCGGTCCAAATCGGTCGGAAAAGTCGTTTAAAACAAGTCGGAAACATGCTAACTGGCTATCCATTCAATTCAATGGCAGCGATAGCATCGGCGTGACATTTTGTAATGTAGCGGCGAATCTAGCGGTTTAGTCAGTGTAAAGCATCGCTAGGTATTGGCTTTGACACGCCCCCTCATTAACCAGGCCGTTTTCCCGGTCCAAATCGGTCGGAAAAGTAGTTTAAAACAAGTCGGAAACATGCTAACTGGCTATCCATTCAATTCAATAGCAGCGATAGCAGCTGCGTGACATTTTCTAATGTAGCGGCGAATCTAGCGGTTTAGTCAGTGTAAAGCATCGCTAGGTATTGGCTTTGACACTCCCCCTCATTAACCAGGCCGTTTTCCCGGTCCAAATCGGTCGGAAAAGTAGTTTAAAACAAGTCGGAAACATGCTAACTGGCTATCCATTCAATTCAATGGCAGCGATAGCATAGGCGTGACATTTTCTAATGTAGCGGCAAATCTAGCGGTTTAGTCAGTGTAAAGCATCGCTAGGTATTGGCTTTGACACTCCCCTCATTAACCAGGCCGTTTTCCCGGTCCAAATCGGTCGGAAAAGTAGTTTAAAACAAGTCGGAAACATGCTAACTGGCTATCCATTCAATTCAATGGCAGCGATAGCATCGGCGTGACATTTTGTAATGTAGCGGCGAATCTAGCGGTTTAGTCAGTGTAAAGCATCGCTAGGTATTGGCTTTGACACGCCCCCTCATTAACCAGGCCGTTTTCCCGGTCCAAATCGGTCGGAAAAGTCGTTTAAAACAAGTCGGAAACATGCTAACTGGCTATCCATTCAATTCAATGGCAGCGATAGCATCGGCGTGACATTTTCTAATGTAGCGGCGAATCTAGCGGTTTAGTCAGTGTAAAGCATCGCTAGGTATTGGCTTTGACACTCCCCTCATTAACCAGGCCGTTTTCCCGGTCCAAATCGGTCGGAAAAGTAGTTTAAAACAAGTCGAATCATGCTAACTGGCTATCCATTCAATTCAATGGCAGTGATAGCATCGGCGTGACATTTTGTAATGTAGCGGCGAATCTAGCGGTTTAGTCAGTGTAAAGCATCGCTAGGTATTGGCTTTGACACGCCCCCTCATTAACCAGGCCGTTTTCCCGGTCCAAATCGGTCGGAAAAGTTGTTTAAAACAAGTCGGAATCATGCTAACTGGCTATCCATTCAATTCAATGGCAGCGATAGCAGCGGCGTCACATTTTCTAATGTAGCGGCGAATCTAGCGGTTTAGTCAGTGTAAAGCATCGCTAGGTATTGGCTTTGACATGCCCCCTCATTAAAATTTGACCAAAAAAATATATATAAAAAATATATATATAAAGGAAAAAAATATATATAAAAAAATTTACAAAAAAGTGACCAAAAAAATAAATATATACATATATAAAGGAAAAAAATATATATAAAAAAAATTACCAAAAAATTTGACCAAGAAAAAAATAATATATATAAAATATATATATAAAGGAAAAATATATATATAAAAAAATACAAAAAATTTGACCAAAACAAATAATAAATATAAAATATATATATAAAGGAAAAAAATATATATATATAAAAAAAAATTACCAAAAATTTGACAAAAAATTTGATATATATAAAATATATATATAAAGGAAAAATATATATATATATTTAAAAAAAATGTACTAAAAAAATGTGACCAAAAAAATAAATATATAAAATATATATATAAACGAAAAATTTGACAAAAAAATATATATATATATAAAGGAAATATATATATATTTTTTTAAAAAATACAAAAAGGAGCAAGTCGGAAACATGCTAACTGGCCATCCATTCAATTCAATGGCAGCGATAGCATCGGCGTGACATTTTGTAATGTAGCGGCGAATCTAGCGGTTTAGTCAGTGTAAAGCATCGCTAGGTATTGGCTTTGACACGCCCCCTCATTAACCAGGCCGTTTTCCCGGTCCAAATCGGTCGGAAAAGTAGTTTAAAACAAGTCGGAAACATGCTAACTGGCTATCCATTCAATTCATTTTTACATTTACATTTTACATTTATTGTTTTAAACGACTTTTCCGACCGATTTGGACCGGGAAAACGGCCTGGTTAATTCAATGGCAGCGATATTATCGGCAGGGTGACATTTTGTAATGTAGCGGCGAATCTAGCGTTTTAGTCAGTGTAAAGCATCGCTAGGTATTGGCTTTGACATGCCCCCTCAGTAAAATTTGACCAAAAAAAATATATATAAAATATATATATATAAAGGAAAAAAATATATATAAAAAAATGTACAAAAAAGTGACCAAAAAAATAAATGTATATATATATAAAGGAAAAATAATATATATAAAAAAAATTACCAAAAAATTTGACCAAGAAAAAAATTATATATATAAAATATATATATAAAGGAAAAATATATATATAAAAAAAATTACTAAAAAATTTGACCAAAAAAAATAATATATATAAAATATATATATAAAGGAAAAATATATATATATATAAAAAAATTACTAAAAAATTTGACAAAAAATATATATAAAATATATATATAAAGGAAAAAATATATATATATTTAAAAAAATGTACTAAAAAAATGTGACCAAAAAAAAAAATATATAAAATATATATATAAAGGAAAAATTTGACAAAAAAAAAAAAAAAATATATATATAAAAGAAATATATATATATATTTTCCAAAAAATACAAAACAATTTGACCCAAAAAATATATAAAATATATATATAAAGGAAAAAAATATATATATAAAAAAAAAAAAAAAAAAATTTGACCAAAAAAAATAATATATATAAAATATATATATAAAGGAAAAATTTGACAAAAAAAAAAAATATATATATATATATATATAAATATAAAGGAAATATATATATATATTTTTTTTAATTACAAAAAAATTGACCCAAAAAAACATATAAAATATATATATAAAGGAAAAAAATATATATAAAAAAATTACAAAAACATTTGACCAAAAAAATAATATATATAAAATATATATATAAAGGAAAAATATATATATATATTTAAAAAAAATGTACTAAAAAAATGTGACCAAAAAAAAAAATATATAAAATATATATATAAAGGAAAAATTTGACAAAAAAATAATATATATATATATAAAGGAAATATATATATATATTTTACAAAAAAATACAAAAAGGAGCAAGTCGGAAACATGCTAACTGGCCATCCATTCAATTCAATGGCAGCGATAGCATCGGCGTGACATTTTGTAATGTAGCGGCGAATCTAGCGGTTTAGTCAGTGTAAAGCATCGCTAGGTATTGGCTTTGACACGCCCCCTCATTAACCAGGCCGTTTTCCCGGTCCAAATCGGTCGGAAAAGTCGTTTAAAACAAGTCGGAAACATGCTAACTGGCTATCCATTCAATTCAATGGCAGCGATAGCAGCGGCGTGACATTTTGTAATGTAGCGGCGAATCTAGCGGTTTAGTCAGTGTAAAGCATCGCTAGGTATTGGCTTTGACACGCCGCCTCATTAACCAGGCCGTTTTCCCGGTCCAAATCGGTCGGAAAAGTCATTTAAAACAAGTCGGAAACATGCTAACTGGCTATCCATTCAATTCAATGGCAGCGATAGCATCGGCGTGACATTTTGTAATGTAGCGGCGAATCTAGCGGTTTAGTCAGTGTAAAGCATCACTAGGTATTGGCTTTGACACGCCCCCTCATTAACCAGGCCGTTTTCCCAAAACAAATCGGTCGGAAAAGTAGTTTAAAACAAGTCGGAAACATGCTAACTGGCTATCCATTCAATTCAATGGCAGCGATAGCAGCGACGTGACATTTTCTAATGTAGCGGCGAATCTAGCTGTTTAGTCAGTGTAAAGCATCGCTAGGTATTGGCTTTGACACTCCCCTCATTAACCAGGCCGTTTTCCCGGTCCAAATCGGTCGGAAAAGTAGTTTAAAACAAGTCAGAAACATGCTAACTGGCTATCCATTCAATTCAATGGCAGCGATAGCATCGGCGTGACATTTTGTAATGTAGCGGCGAATCTAGCGGTTTAGTCAGTGTGAAGCATCGCTAGGTATTGGCTTTGACACGCCCTCATTAACCAGGCCGTTTTCCCAAAACAAATCGGTCGGAAAAGTAGTTTAAAACAAGTCGGAAACATGCTAACTGGCTATCCATTCAATTCAATGGCAGCGATAGCATAGGCGTGACATTTTCTAATGTAGCGGCAAATCTAGCGGTTTAGTCAGTGTAAAGCATCGCTAGGTATTGGCTTTGACACGCCCCCTCATTAACCAGGCCGTTTTCCCGGTCCAAATCGGTCGGAAAAGTAGTTTAAAACAAGTCGGAAACATGCTAACTGGCTATCCATTCAATTCAATGGCAGCGATAGCATCGGCGTGACATTTTGTAATGTAGCGGCGAATCTAGCGGTTTAGTCAGTGTAAAGCATCACTAGGTATTGGCTTTGACACGCCCTCATTAACCAGGCCGTTTTCCCAAAACAAATCGGTCGGAAAAGTAGTTTAAAACAAGTCGGAAACATGCTAACTGGCTATCCATTCAATTCAATGGCAGCGATAGCAGCGACGTGACATTTTCTAATGTAGCGGCGAATCTAGCTGTTTAGTCAGTGTAAAGCATCGCTAGGTATTGGCTTTGACACTCCCCCTCATTAACCAGGCCGTTTTCCCGGTCCAAATCGGTCGGAAAAGTAGTTTAAAACAAGTCGGAAACATGCTAACTGGCTATCCATTCAATTCAATGGCAGCGATAGCATCGGCGTGACATTTTGTAATGTAGCGGCGAATCTAGCGGTTTAGTCAGTGTAAAGCATCGCTAGGTATTGGCTTTGACACGCCCCTCATTAACCAGGCCGTTTTCCCCAAAACAAATCGGTCGGAAAAGTAGTTTAAAACAAGTCGGAAACATGCTAACTGGCTATCCATTCAATTCAATGGCAGCGATAACATAGGCGTTACATTTTCTAATGTAGCGGCAAATCTAGCGGTTTAGTCAGTGTAAAGCATCGCTAGGTATTGGCTTTGACACTCCCTCTCATTAACCAGGCCGTTTTCCCCGGTTTAAATCGGTCAGAAAAGTCGTTTAAAACAAGTCGGAAACATGCTAACTGGCTATCCATTCAATTCAATGGCAGCGATAGCATCGGCGTGACATTTTGTAATGTAGCGGCGAATCTAGCGGTTTAGTCAGTGTAAAGCATCACTAGGTATTGGCTTTGACACGCCCCCTCATTAACCAGGCCGTTTTCCCGGTCCAAATCGGTCGGAAAAGTAGTTTAAAACAAGTCGGAAACATGCTAACTGGCTATCCATTCAATTCAATGGCAGCGATAGCAGCGACGTGACATTTTCTAATGTAGCGGCGAATCTAGCGGTTTAGTCAGTGTAAAGCATCGCTAGGTATTGGCTTTGACACTCCCCTCATTAACCAGCCCGTTTTCCCGGTCCAAATCGGTCGGAAAAGTAGTTTAAAACAAGTCGGAAACATGCTAACTGGCTATCCATTCAATTCAATGGCAGCGATAGCATCGGCGTGACATTTTGTAATGTAGCGGCGAATCTAGCGGTTTAGTCAGTGTAAAGCATCACTAGGTATTGGCTTTGACACGCCCCCTCATTAACCAGGCCGTTTTCCGGTCCAAATCGGTCGGAAAAGTCGTTTAAAACAAGTCGGAAACATGCTAACTGGCTATCCATTCAATTCAATGGCAGCGATAGCAGCGGCGTGACATTTTCTAATGTAGCGGCGAATCTAGCGGTTTAGTCAGTGTAAAGCATCGCTAGGTATTGGCTTTGACATGCCCCCTCATTAAAATTTCACCAAAAAAAAAAATATATAAAATATATATATAAAGGAAAAAAAAATATATAAAAAAATTACAAAAAAAGTGACCAAAAAAATAAATATATATATATAAAGGAAAAAAATAATATATATTAAAAAAATTACCAAAAAAATTTGACCAAGAAAAAAATAATATATATAAAATATATATATATAAAGGAAAAATATATATATATATAAAAAAAAACTACTTAAAAATGTGACAAAAAAATATATAAAATATATATATAAAGGAAAAAATATATATATTTAAAAAAAATGTACAAAAAAATGTGACAAAAAAAAAAAAAAATATATAAAATATATATATAAAGGAAAATTTGATTGACAAAAAATATATAAAATATATATATAAAGGAAAAATATATATATATAAAAAAATTACAAAATAATTTGACCCAAAAAAATATATATAAAATATATATATAAAGGAAAAATTTGACAAAAAAAAAAAATAATAATATATATATATAAAGGAAAAATTTGACAAAAAAATATATATATATATAAAGGAAATATATATATATATTTTTTTTTTTTCAAAAAAAATTTGACCCAAAAAATATATAAAATATATATATAAAGGAAAATATATATATATATAAAAAAATTACAAAATAATTTGACCAAAAAAAAAAAAATATATATAAAATATATATATAAAAGGAAAAATTTGACAAAAAAATAATAATAATATATATATAAAGGAAATATATATATATATTTTTTTATAAATTACAAAAATTTGACCCAAAAAAACATATAAAATTTATATATAAAGGAAAAAAATATATATATTAAAAAAATTACCAAAAATTTGACCAAGAAAAAAATATATATAAAATATATATATATAAAGGAAAATATATATATATATAAAAAAATTACTTAAAAATGTGACAAAAAATATATAAAAATATATATATAAAGGAAAAAAATATATATATTTAAAAAATGTACAAAAAAAATGTGACAAAAAAAAATATATAAAATATATATATAAAGGAAAAATTTGACAAAAAAATAAATAATAATATATATATATAAAGGAAAAATTTGACAAAAAAAAAAATATATATATAAAAGGAAATATATATATATATTTTTTTTTAATTAAAAAAATTTGACCCAAAAAAATATAAAATATATATATAAAGGAAAATATATATATATAAAAAAATTACAAAATAATTTGACCAAAAAAAAATATATATATATAAAAATATATATAAAGGAAAATTTGACAAAAAAAAAAATAAAAAAAATATATATATATATAAAGGAAATATATATATATTTTTTTTTATAAATTACAAAAAATTTGACCCAAAAAAAAATATAAAAATATATATATAAAGGAAAAAAATATATATAAAAAAAAATTACAAAAAAATTTGACGAAAAAAAATAATATATATGATATATATATAAAAGGAAAAATATATATATATAAAAAATTACTAAAAATTTGACAAAAATATATATAAAATATATATATAAAGGAAAAATATATATATATATTTAAAAAATGTACTAAAAAAATGTGACCAAAATAAATATATATATAAAATATATATATAAAGGAAAAATTTGACAAAAAAAAATATATATATATATAAAGGAAATATATATATATATTTTACAAAAAAATACAAAACAATTTGACCCAAAAAAAAAATAAAATATATATATAAAGGAAAAAAATATATATAAAAAAAATTACAAAAAATTTGACCAAAAAAAAATATATAAAATATATATAAAGGAAAAAAAAATTTGACAAAAAAAAATATAAAATATATATAATATATATATATAAAAAGGAAATATATATATATTTTACAAAAAAATACAAAAAGGAGCAAGTCGGAAACATGCTAACTGGCCATCCATTCAATTCAATGGCAGCGATAGCATCGGTGTGACATTTTGTAATGTAGCGGCGAATCTAGCGGTTTAGTCAGTGTAAAGCATCGCTAGGTATTGGCTTTGACACTCCCCCTCATTAACCAGGCCGTTTTCCCGGTCCAAATCGGTCGGAAAAGTAGTTTAAAACAAGTCGGAAACATGCTAACTGGCTATCCATTCAATTCAATGGCAGTGATAGCATCGGCGTGACATTTTGTAATGTAGCGGCGAATCTAGCGGTTTAGTCAGTGTAAAGCATCGCTAGGTATTGGCTTTGACACGCCCCCTCATTAACCAGGCCGTTTTCCCGGTCCAAATCGGTCGGAAAAGTTGTTTAAAACAAGTCGGAATCATGCTAACTGGCTATCCATTCAATTAAATGGCAGCGATAGCAGCGGCGTCACATTTTCTAATGTAGCGGCGAATCTAGCGTTTAGTCAGTGTAAAGCATCGCTAGGTATTGGCTTTGACATGCCCCCTCATTAAAATTTGACCAAAAAAAAATATATATATAAAATATATATATAAAGGAAAAAAAATATAAAAAAAAATTTACAAAAAAAGTGACCAAAAAAAAAAAAAAATATATACATATATAAAGGAAAAAAAAAAATATAAAAAAAAATTACCAAAAAATTTGACCAAGAAAAAAAAATAATATATATAAAATATATATATAAAGGAAAAATATATATATAAAAAATTACAAAAAATTTGACCAAAACAAATAATAAATATAAAATATATATATAAAGGAAAAAAATATATATATATAAAAAAAAATTACCAAAAAATTTGACAAAAAATATATATAAAATATATATATAAAGGAAAAATATATATATATATTTAAAAAAATGTACTAAAAAAATGTGACCAAAAAAAAATATATAAAATATATATATAAACGAAAAATTTGACAAAAAAAAATATATATATATAAAGGAAATATATATATATATTTTAAAAAAAATACAAAAAGGAGCAAGTCGGAAACATGCTAACTGGCCATCCATTCAATTCAATGGCAGCGATAGCATCGGCGTGACATTTTGTAATGTAGCGGCGAATCTAGCGGTTTAGTCAGTGTAAAGCATCGCTAGGTATTGGCTTTGACACGCCCCCTCATTAACCAGGCCGTTTTCCCGGTCCAAATCGGTCGGAAAAGTAGTTTAAAACAAGTCGGAAACATGCTAACTGGCTATCCATTCAATTCATTTTTACATTTACATTTTACATTTATTGTTTTAAACGACTTTTCCGACCGATTTGGACCGGGAAAACGGCCTGGTTAATTCAATGGCAGCGATATTATCGGCGTGACATTTTGTAATGTAGCGGCGAATCTAGCGGTTTAGTCAGTGTAAAGCATCGCTAGGTATTGGCTTTGACATGCCCCCTCAGTAAAATTTGACCAAAAAAAAATATATATAAAATATATATATAAAGGAAAAAAATATATATATAAAAAAAATGTACAAAAAAAGTGACCAAAAAAAATAAATGTATATATATATAAAGGAAAAAATAATATATATAAAAAAAATTACCAAAAAATTTGACCAAGAAAAAAAAATATATATATAAAATATATATATAAAGGAAAAATATATATAAAAAAATTACTAAAAATTTGACCAAAAAAATATATATAAAAAATATATATATAAAGGAAAAATATATATATATATAAAAAATTACTAAAAAATTTGACAAAAAATATATATAAAATATATATATAAAGGAAAAAATATATATATATTTTAAAAAATGTACTAAAAAAATGTGACCAAAAAAATAAATATAAAATATATATATAAAGGAAAAATTTGACAAAAAAAAAAATATATATATAAAAGGAAATATATATATATATTTTCCAAAAAAATACAAAACAATTTGACCCAAAAAATATATAAAATATATATATAAAGGAAAAAATATATATAAAAAAAAAAAAAAAAAATGACCAAAAAAAAAAAATATATAAAATATATATATAAAGGAAAAATTTGACAAAAAAAAAAATATATATATATATATATATAAAAGGAAATATATATATATATATTTTTTTAATTACAAAAAAATTTGACCCAAAAAAACATATAAAAATATATATATAAAGGAAAAAAATATATATATAAAAAAATTACAAAAACATTTGACCAAAAAAATAATATATATAAAATATATATATAAAGGAAAAATATATATATATATTTAAAAAATGTACTAAAAAAATGTGACCAAAAAAAAAAAATATATAAAATATATATATAAAGGAAAAATTTGACAAAAAATAATATATATATATATAAAGGAAATATATATATATATTTTAAAAAAATACAAAAAGGAGCAAGTCGGAAACATGCTAACTGGCCATCCATTCAATTCAATGGCAGCGATAGCATCGGCGTGACATTTTGTAATGTAGCGGCGAATCTAGCGGTTTAGTCAGTGTAAAGCATCGCTAGGTATTGGCTTTGACACGCCCCCTCATTAACCAGGCCGTTTTCCCGGTCCAAATCGGTCGGAAAAGTCGTTTAAAACAAGTCGAAAACATGCTAACTGGCTATCCATTCAATTCAATGGCAGCGATAGCAGCGGCGTGACATTTTGTAATGTAGCGGCGAATCTAGCGGTTTAGTCAGTGTAAAGCATCGCTAGGTATTGGCTTTGACACGCCGCCTCATTAACCAGGCCGTTTTCCGGTCCAAATCGGTCGGAAAAGTCATTTAAAACAAGTCGGAAACATGCTAACTGGCTATCCATTCAATTCAATGGCAGCGATAGCATCGGGCGTGACATTTTGTAATGTAGCGGCGAATCTAGCGGTTTAGTCAGTGTAAAGCATCACTAGGTATTGGCTTTGACACGCCCCCTCATTAACCAGGCCGTTTTCCAAAACAAATCGGTCGGAAAAGTAGTTTAAAACAAGTCGGAAACATGCTAACTGGCTATCCATTCAATTCAATGGCAGCGATAGCAGCGGCGTGACATTTTCTAATGTAGCGGCGAATCTAGCTGTTTAGTCAGTGTAAAGCATCGCTAGGTATTGGCTTTGACACTCCCCTCATTAACCAGGCCGTTTTCCCGGTCCAAATCGGTCGGAAAAGTAGTTTAAAACAAGTCGGAAACATGCTAACTGGCTATCCATTCAATTCAATGGCAGCGATAGCAGCGGCGTGACATTTTCTAATGTAGCGGCGAATCTAGCGGTTTAGTCAGTGTAAAGCATCGCTAGGTATTGGCTTTGACACTCCCCTCATTAACCAGGCCGTTTTCCCAAAACAAATCGGTCGGAAAAGTAGTTTAAAACAAGTCGGAAACATGCTAACTGGCTATCCATTCAATTCAATGGCAGCGATAGCATCGGCGTGACATTTTCTAATGTAGCGCGAATCTAGCGGTTTAGTCAGTGTAAAGCATCGCTAGGTATTGGCTTTGACACTCCCCTCATTAACCAGGCCGTTTTCCCGGTCCAAATCGGTCGGAAAAGTCGTTTAAAACAAGTCGGAAACATGCTAACTGGCTATCCATTCAATTCAATGGCAGCGATAGCAGCGGCGTGACATTTTGTAATGTAGCGGCGAATCTAGCGGTTTAGTCAGTGTAAAGCATCGCTAGGTATTGGCTTTGACACTCCCCCTCATTAACCAGGCCGTTTTCCCGGTCCAAATCGGTCGGAAAAGTCGTTTAAAACAAGTCGGAAACATGCTAACTGGCTATCCATTCAATTCAATGGCAGCGATAGCATCGGCGTGACATTTTCTAATGTAGCGGCGAATCTAGCGGTTTAGTCAGTGTAAAGCATCGCTAGGTATTGGCTTTGACACGCCCCCTCATTAACCAGGCCGTTTTCCCGGTCCAAATCGGTCGGAAAAGTAGTTTAAAACAAGTCGGAAACATGCTAACTGGCTATCCATTCAATTCAATGGCAGCGATAGCATCGGCGTGACATTTTGTAATGTAGCGGCGAATCTAGCGGTTTAGTCAGTGTAAAGCATCACTAGGTATTGGCTTTGACACGCCCCTCATTAACCAGGCCGTTTTCCCGGTCCAAATCGGTCGGAAAAGTCGTTTAAAACAAGTCGGAAACATGCTAACTGGCTATCCATTCAATTCAATGGCAGCGATAGCAGCGGCGTGACATTTTCTAATGTAGCGGCGAATCTAGCGGTTTAGTCAGTGTAAAGCATCGCTAGGTATTGGCTTTGACACGCCCCCTCATTAACCAGGCCGTTTTCCCGGTCCAAATCGGTCGGAAAAGTAGTTTAAAACAAGTCGGAAACATGCTAACTGGCTATCCATTCAATTCATTTATTTACATTTTACATTTATTGTTTTAAACCGACTTTTCCGAAATCCGAAAAGTAGTTTAAAACAAGTCGAAACATGCTAACTGGCTATCCATTCAATTCAATGGCAGCATAGCAATCGGCGTGAATTTTGTAATGTAGCGGCGAATCTAGCGGTTTAGTCAGTGTAAAGCATCGCTAGGTATTGGCTTTGACATGCCCCCTCATTAAAATTTGACCAAAAAAATATATATAAAATATATATATAAAGGAAAAAAAATATATATAAAAAAAATGTACAAAAAAAAAATTGACCAAAAAATAAATGTATATATATATAAAGGAAAAAATAATATATATAAAAAAATTACCAAAAAATTTGACCAAGAAAAAAAAATATATATATAAAATATATATAAAAGGAAAATATATATATAAAAAAAATTACTAAAAATTTGACCAAAAAAATAATATATATAAAAAAATATATATATAAAGGAAAAATATATATATATATAAAAATATATAAAAAAAAATTTGACAAAAATATATATAAAATATATATATAAAGGAAAAAATATATATATATTTAAAAAATGTACTAAAAAATGTGACCAAAAAAATAAATATATAAAATATATATATAAAGGAAAAATTTGACAAAAAAAAAAATATATATATATATAAAGGAAATATATATATATATTTTCCAAAAAAATACAAAACAATTTGACCCAAAAAATATATAAAAATATATATATAAAGGAAAAAAATATATATATAAAAAAATTACAAAAAAAATTTGACCAAAAAAATAATATATATAAAATATATATATAAAGGAAAAATTTGACAAAAAAAAAATATAATATATATATATATAAAGGAAATATATATATTTTTTTTTTTAATTACAAAAAAATTTGACCCAAAAAAATATATAAAATATATATATAAAGGAAAAAAAATATATATAAAAAAAATTACAAAAAATTTGACCAAAAAAAAATAATATATATAAAATATATATATAAAGGAAAATATATATATATATTTTAAAAATGTACTAAAAAAATGTGACCAAAAAAAAAAAAATATAAAATATATATATAAAAGGAAAAATTTGACAAAAAAATAATATATATATATATAAAGGAAATATATATATATATTTTACAAAAAATACAAAAAGGAGCAAGTCGGAAACATGCTAACTGGCCATCCATTCAATTCAATGGCAGCGATAGCATCGGCGTGACATTTTGTAATGTAGCGGCGAATCTAGCGGTTTAGTCAGTGTAAAGCATCGCTAGGTATTGGCTTTGACACGCCCCCTCATTAACCAGGCCGTTTTCCCGGTCCAAATCGGTCGAAAAGTAGTTTAAAACAAGTCGGAAACATGCTAACTGGCTATCCATTCAATTCAATGGCAGCGATAGCAGCGGCGTGACATTTTGTAATGTAGCGGCGAATCTAGCGGTTTAGTCAGTGTAAAGCATCGCTAGGTATTGGCTTTGACACGCCCCCTCATTAACCAGGCCGTTTTCCCGGTCCAAATCGGTCGGAAAAGTCATTTAAAACAAGTCGGAAACATGCTAACTGGCTATCCATTCAATTCAATGGCAGCGATAGCATCGGCGTGACATTTTGTAATGTAGCGGCGAATCTAGCGGTTTAGTCAGTGTAAAGCATCACTAGGTATTGGCTTTGACACTCCCCCTCATTAACCAGGCCGTTTTCCCAAAACAAATCGGTCGGAAAAGTAGTTTAAAACAAGTCGGAAACATGCTAACTGGCTATCCATTCAATTCAATGGCAGCGATAGCAGCGGGCGTGACATTTTCTAATGTAGCGGCGAATCTAGCTGTTTAGTCAGTGTAAAGCATCGCTAGGTATTGGCTTTGACACTCCCCCTCATTAACCAGGCCGTTTTCCCGGTCCAAATCGGTCGGAAAAGTAGTTTAAAACAAGTCGAAACATGCTAACTGGCTATCCATTCAATTCAATGGCAGCGATAGCATCGGCGTGACATTTTGTAATGTAGCGGCGAATCTAGCGGTTTAGTCAGTGTAAAGCATCGCTAGGTATTGGCTTTGACACCCCCTCATTAACCAGGCCGTTTTCCCAAAACAAATCGGTCGGAAAAGTAGTTTAAAACAAGTCGGAAACATGCTAACTGGCTATCCATTCAATTCAATGGCAGCGATAGCAGCGGCGTGACATTTTGTAATGTAGCGGCGAATCTAGCGGTTTAGTCAGTGTAAAGCATCGCTAGGTATTGGCTTTGACACGCCCCCTCATTAACCAGGCCGTTTTCCCGGTCCAAATCGGTCGGAAAAGTCATTTAAAACAAGTCGGAAACATGCTAACTGGCTATCCATTCAATTCAATGGCAGCGATAGCATCGGCGTGACATTTTGTAATGTAGCGGCGAATCTAGCGGTTTAGTCAGTGTAAAGCATCACTAGGTATTGGCTTTGACACGCCCCCTCATTAACCAGGCCGTTTTCCCAAAACAAATCGGTCGGAAAAGTAGTTTAAAACAAGTCGGAAACATGCTAACTGGCTATCCATTCAATTCAATGGCAGCGATAGCAGCGGCGTGACATTTTCTAATGTAGCGGCGAATCTAGCTGTTTAGTCAGTGTAAAGCATCGCTAGGTATTGGCTTTGACACTCCCCCTCATTAACCAGGCCGTTTTCCCGGTCCAAATCGGTCGGAAAAGTAGTTTAAAACAAGTCAGAAACATGCTAACTGGCTATCCATTCAATTCAATGGCAGCGATAGCAGCGGCGTGACATTTTGTAATGTAGCGGCGAATCTAGCGGTTTAGTCAGTGTAAAGCATCGCTAGGTATTGGCTTTGACACGCCCCCTCATTAACCAGGCCGTTTTCCCAAAACAAATCGGTCGGAAAAGTAGTTTAAAACAAGTCGGAAACATGCTAACTGGCTATCCATTCAATTCAATGGCAGCGATAGCAGCGGCGTGACATTTTCTAATGTAGCGGCGAATCTAGCGGTTTAGTCAGTGTAAAGCATCGCTAGGTATTGGCTTTGACACGCCCTCATTAACCAGGCCGTTTTCCCGGTCCAAATCGGTCGGAAAAGTAGTTTAAAAAATAAGTCGGAAACATGCTAACTGGCTATCCATTCAATTCAATGGCAGCGATAGCAGCGGCGTGACATTTTCTAATGTAGCGGCGAATCTAGCGGTTTAGTCAGTGTAAAGCATCGCTAGGTATTGGCTTTGACACGCCCCTCATTAACCAGGCCGTTTTCCCGGTCCAAATCGGTCGGAAAAGTAGTTTAAAACAAGTCGGAAACATGCTAACTGGCTATCCATTCAATTCA
>JAINUG010001647.1:12500-19106 GCA_029706075.1 Aldrovandia affinis | reverse complement strand
CACAGACACACACACACACACACACACACAGATCCACTCGTCTCTGAGCTGAAGAAACAAAACGATGCCCATTATAATTTGCTCATTGCTTACTCAATCACTCACACACTCACTCACACACACACACACACACACACACACACAGATCAACCCGTCTCTAAGCTGAAGAAACGATGACCATTATGATGTGCTCATTGCTTACTCAATCACTGTCATCTATTGTTATTTCATCAAACCAATCATCATGAAATCTCCCATCTGTAATATTCACACAATCATTCATATTCATATGCACCAGATACGCAGTCCCTGCATCGAAGCCTCCACTTTATTAAGACCAGCATATGGACAGAATGTGACAAAGATGTGACCAGGAAGTGACCATGATTTGACCAACATGTTACCAGGAAGTAACCATAATGCGACCACAATTTGACCAATATGTGACCAGAATGTGACCAGGAAGTGACCAACAAGTGACCAACACGTGGGCTAAAATGTGACAAGGATGCGACCACAATCTGACAAAATGTGACCAGAATGTGACAAGGATAAGACCATAATTTGACCACGATTTGACCAACATGTTACCAGGATGTGACCACAATCAGACCAATATGTGACCAGAATGTGACCAGGAAGTGACCAACAAGTGACCAACACGTGGCCAAAATGTGACAAGGATGCGACCACAATCTGACCAAAATGTGACCAGGGCGTGACCACAATCTGACCAAAATGTGACCAGGACGTGACCACAATTTGACCAAAATGTGACCAGGACGTGACCACGATTTGACCAACATCTGACCAGAATGTGACCTGGTAGTGACCATGATTTGACCACGATTTGACCAACATGTGACCACAGTTTGACCAACATGTTGCCAAAATGTGGCAAGGATGTGACCACGATTTGACCAATATGTGACCAGGATGGGTAAGGAAGTGACCACAATTTGACCAACATCTGACCAGGAAGTCACTGTGAAGCGCTGTGTGACAACCTGTTTGTAAATGGCGCTATACAAAAATAGAGATTGATTGATTGAAGTGACCACGATTTGACCAACATCTGACAAGAATGTGACAAGGATGCGACCATGATTTGACCACAATTTGACCAGGAAGTGACCATGATTTGACCACAGTTTGACCAACATGTGACCACGATTTGACCAACATGTTACCAGGAAGTGACCACGATTTGACCAACATGTTACCAGGAAGTGACCACGATTTGACCAACATGTTACCAGGAAGTGACCACGATTTGACCAACATGTTGCCAGGAAGTGACCACAATTTGACCAACATGTTGCCAGGAAGTGACCACAATTTGACCAACATCTGACCAGGATAAGACCCCAGGTGAAGAAATGAAGCCCATTATAATATGAGTGCAAAGCCCTGTGATCACACTAAATCACTGCCATTTATTGTTATTTCATCAAACAAATAATTTATTTTGTCATGTTACACAAGGTCATTGGAATTTGTCTGTATGCATATCTCCTAAGAGAGGTCTGAGCGCAGGGTCAGCCATAGCACAGCGCCCCTGGAGCAGTTTTAGGGGTTCAGTGCCCTAGATCTTCCATCTGTAATATTCATACGATTCATATGATCATTCATATTTATATGCACCAGATATGCAGTCCCTGCATCGAAGCCTCCACTTTATTAAGACCAAACATGTGGACCATGATTTGACCACAATTTGACCAGGAAGTGACCATGATTTGACCACAATTTGACCAACAAGTGACCAACATGTGACCACGATTTGACCAACATGTTACCAGGAAGTGACCACGATTTGACCAACATGTTACCAGGAAGTGACCACAATTTGACCAACATGTTACCAGGAAGTGACCACGATTTGACCAACATGTTACCAGGAAGTGACCACGATTTGACCAACATGTTACCAGGAAGTGAACAGATCTTCCATCTGTAATATTCATACGATTCACATGATCATTCATATTTATATGCACTGATCTCGTGCGCTAACTATGATTGTTCCTACCATGTATTAATGCACATCTTGCAAGTCACTCTGGATAAGAGCGTCTGCTAAATGCTTAAAATGTAAAATGTTAAATGATATGCACCAGATACGAGAACTGGTCAATCACTGCACTAACGTGCCTGCACTTATGTTGTGTTTTAGCCAGCATGTGTGCCAGGATGGCCTAGTGACAATATCACGGTATATTCACAACATGAAAATCAGAAATAAGGGAATTTAGTCAGAATTAAGATGGCAAACAGCAAAAAAAAAAAAAAATGTATGTCAGGTGCCTTGTGTCATGATAAAATACACAAATATTTCATAATAAAAAAATATATACATATATTTCATGCACACACGGAAATGGTTGCCTTGCGTGTGTGTGTGTGTGTGTGTGTGGGGGGGTTAGACCTGTAAACGTATGCAAATTGATTCCTGATTTACATTTTAATCTCATCCGGATTGAACCGTCAAGCTCTCCTCCGTTTAGGAAAGAGATCTAAGATATAAATCGGTCAGGTCATCGTTTTCCCGTAATGGCGCAATTTACTAAACCCAAACCCATCGAGCCCCAAACCGTTCGTATTTTAATCAAATCTCCGCTCCATACAGTACATTCGCTAGATACAGTGAAGGAAATAAGTATTTGATCCCTTGCCGATTTTGTACGTTTGCCCACTGACAAAGAAATGAACGGTCTATAATTTTAATGGTAGGTTTATTTGAACAGTGAGAGACAGAATATCAACACAAAAAAATCAAGAAAATCACATTATATAAAAGATATAAATTGATTTACATTTGATTGTGTGAAATAAGTATTTGACCCCTAGTAAAACATGACTTAATACTTGGTGAAGAAATCCTTGTTGTCAGTGGGCAAACTTACAAAAATCGGCAAGGGATCAAATACTTATTTCCTTCACTGTATGTGCTAACAGAATGTGGATATCTTACAAGAGTGATCGACGGAGAAGGATCTCTGCCAGAGTCTGAAGACATTCGAGTCTTACCCCACACCTGCAGGCTTCAGATTTCAAATGAATACATGCCTGCACCTTATTGTTACCTCAGTGTGTTTCTGTTGCACTTTATAATGTTACTGCACTTTATAAAATGTTACCTCAATGTGACCCTCAATGTGACCTTGTTACCTCAATGTGACCTAAATGTTGTGTCGTAAATGTTGCACTGTCTTAACCGTTGTGTAATTGTTGTCTTAATGTTGCACTGTTGTAAATCGAAGCGCAATCTCGTTCTTCCACGTACTTGTATGTGGCGGAATGACAATAAAAGCAACTCAACTCAACTCAACTCAACATTGGCGTGAGATTGTTTCCACGGAAACAGGACAGACACGGCTAAACAGAAACTGTGTTTTGTTCCATTACATATTATTACATATTATACACTTTACATATTATAATAACACAAGGGCAAAGCCTACCGATTGATTGTGGTGATCGATTGATTGATTAGTTTTAATGAGGTGTTGTGCTGGTCTGCTGTATGTATTTATGTATTTATTTGTTTATTTTTTTGTGATGTGTATTGTTTTTATGTTGCTGTAAGACAACTGAATTCGCGCCCTGGGATCAATAACATATCTATCTATCTATCTATCTATCTATCTATCTATCTATCTATCTATCTATCTATCTATCTATCTATCTAAATATCTATCTATGTATCTATCTATCTATCTATCTATCTATCTATCTATCTATCTATCTATCTATCTATCTATCTATCTATGTATCTAGGCCTACATTATGGTTCTGATTACAGAGTCAGAAGAAAGACTAGGGAGGAAAAAATGTCACACATCGTATGGTTTCTAAAAATTTTTTTATTTTTTTTAAAAAAGGTCCGCGTCTTTTCTGAAAAAAACATTCGGGCTTAAGCCCATTAAACCGCCCCTGATCACTACTCGTGAGCTTTGGCTAACACCTCGGAAAGTAGCGATAATTATTTCAGTTAATTTCCCTTTAAACAGCGTACAGAGAAACTTAATCGGGGTTTCATCAGGCCCGGATGTCAGAAGATCTCTAATCCACCCCTGCCATGTGTTAGCCGGATGCCGCTGGCCCAGACCCTAGCTGCTGGTTCCATCCCCCGCCCTGCCCTGGTATCTGGAGGGATGAGGTCCACCCCACCCCTACACTTAGAATGCCCTTCCGGTGGTCTGTTAAGCCACATGAGCCTCAAGGACTATTTGTGTTGTTTTTCTCTGTATCCCACAATTTTCCATTGTTTTTCTGTATCCAACTCAGAGGTTGCAGGTTCAATCCCCAGGTGGGACACTGCTGTTGTACCCTTGAGCTAAAGGTACTTAACCTGAATTGCTTCAGTTAATATCCAGCTGTATAAATGGATTGTAAAGAAATGTAAACTGTAAGTCGCTCTCGATAAGAGCGTCTGCTAAATGCCTGTAATGTAATGTCATGTAATGTAATGTCTCTTCCAGGATGACAATGCCCCCATCCACAGGGCACGAGTGCTCACTAAATGGTTTGTTGAGCATGAAAACGATGTAAAACCATCTGCCATGGCCGTCTCAGTCACCAGATCTCAACCCAATTCAACACTTGTGGGAGATTCTGGAGCGGCGCCTGAGACAGCGTTTTCCACCACCATCAACAAAACACCAAACGATGGAATTTCTCCTGGAAGAATGGTGTTGCCTCCCTCCAACAGAGTTCCAGACACTTGTAGAATCCACGCCAAGGCAAATCGAAGCTGTTCTGGCAGCTCGTGGAAACCCAACGTCCTATTAAAAGACATTACATTACATTACAGGCATTTATCAGACGCTCTTATCCAGAGCGACTTACACTTTACATTTCTTTACATACAATCCATTTGTACAGCTGGATATTTTACTGAAGCAATTCAGGTTAAGTACCCTTTAGCTCAAGGCTACAACGGCAGTGTCCCCACCTGGGGATTGAACCAGCAACCTCTAAGTTACAAGCCCAGCTCCCTAACCATTACACTGCACTGCCTGCCTATAAAGACACTTTATGTTTAGTGTTTCCTTTATTTTGGCAGTCGCCTGCGCCTGTGCCAAGGGCCGATTTCCACGGCGACGGATTTGCTGTGGCGTTGCCATGGATACAGAGTTCCCTGTTGTTGTTTTCCTACAGTCTGTAGCGAAGTCAGTATGAATGCAGGGGGAGGGGGAGCTGTAATTAAGATGTTATTTTTAGCATTATCATCATTATTATTATTATTATTACTAACATTATGCACATTTCATACGCCAGACGGGTATTCATTAGATTAGGGGTTTTGTTTGAGTTTCCCCCCCCACCTCCGTGCGATTGTGTCATCTGTTGCCTCCGCTCCTGTCAGAGCGCGGGGAAACGTAATTATTAAATCGATCGGCCGCTGATTATT
The DNA here is from genome assembly GCA_029706075.1 of Aldrovandia affinis. Taxonomy (NCBI): domain Eukaryota; kingdom Metazoa; phylum Chordata; class Actinopteri; order Notacanthiformes; family Halosauridae; genus Aldrovandia; species Aldrovandia affinis. Next base: position 13,690 of record JAINUG010001647.1, on the reverse strand, counting down.
ATGAAGGGGCAGCGCAGCTGTTGTCTCGCTCGGCTCTTTTGGTCAGAGTGTAATCAGAGTGTAATCGCCGCGTTTTGCATAACTCAGAGAGAGTGGAGAGTGGAGAGCGTCGGATTGCAGCGGGTTTTTTAATAAAAAAACGGTTCAATAAAAACCCGCGGAGAGATCTCCCTTTCACTGGGAAGGCTGAGCTGACTTAATGCTTTCTTTTAATAAATGTGTAAAATGGGTCTGTGTGTGTGTACGTGTGTGTGTGTGTGTGTGTGTGGGGGGTGTGTGTGTGAGTGGGCGTTTATGTGTGTGAGTGCGTGTGTGTGTGCATGCCTGTGTGTGTGTGTATGTATGTGTGTGCGTGTGTGTGAGTGGGCGTTTATGTGTGTGAGTGTGTGTGAATGCGTCTGCGTGTGTGTGTGTGTGTGTGAGTGTGGGCATGCCTGTGTGTGCTTACTTGTGTGTATGTGTGTGTGTGCACATGTGGAGTTGCATGTGCATGTGTATGTGTGTGTGCGTGTGCATGCCTGTTTGTGTGCATATGTGTGTTTGCATGTGTATGTGTTAGCTTCGTGTGTGTGTGTGTGTGTGTGTGTGTTAGCTTCGTGTGTGTGTGTGTGTTATCTCCATGTGTGTGTGTGTTTGTGTGTGTGTGTGTTAACCTCCATGTGTGTGTGTGTGTTTGTGTGTGTGTGTGTGTGTTATCTCCATGTGTGTGTGTGTGTGTGTGTGTGTTATCTCCATGTGTGTTTGTGTGTGTGTGTGTGTGTGTATCTCCATGTGTGTGTGTGTGTGTGTGTGTGTTATCTCCATGTGTGTGTGTGTGTGTGTGTGTGTGTGTTATCTCCATGTGTGTGTGTGTGTGTGTGTGTTATTCCATTGTTATTGTGTGGTGTTATCTCCATGTGTTTGTGTGTGTGTGTGTGTGTGTTATCTCCATGTGTTTGTGTGTGTGTGTGTGTGTGTGTATCTCCATGTGTGTGTGTGTGTGTGTGTGTGTGTGTTATCTCCATGTGTGTGTGTGTGTGTGTGTGTGTGTGTGTGTGTGTTATCTCCATGTGTGTGTGTGTGTGTGTGTGTATAGGACATGTGGTACCACAGCCCCGCCCTCACATCCCCCCGCTCACCCAATCACAGCGCTCCCTTCCCAGACAGCGCGTGTCACAGCTGTGTTAGACGATGGATGCTTCCACAGGTAC
>JAINUG010001647.1:0-7500 GCA_029706075.1 Aldrovandia affinis | reverse complement strand
TATTCATGCTAGAATTTGTATAACTTAACATCCTACTGTAGAGATATATAGTGAATTAAGATCATTAAAAAAACATTCATTTATAGTTAAAAGCAGAAGCTTATATCTTCTTTTTTCTGTAAGTAATTAATTGTAGGATTATGACATAAGACACTATCTCCATGTTCTATTATAATGACATAATTATATTTTAAATAGACAAATAAAAAAATAAGACATTAGTTTTTAGTTAAAGGCAATCTTTCTGATCTTCTTAAAATAATATGAGTTAGTAATTTAATATACTTGGCTTTTTAATAATTCATTTTAGGATCACAATATAAGAACTCATCTCCACATTATATTAAATGACAAAATTATATTTAAAATAACACAATGTGAAGGAATCTAATTTAATGACTTAGTAAGGAATGTGCTATTTATGGTGATCCTTATTAAAAATCACAAAAGTCAAAAGAAATTTCAAATAAACTCAGATATGAGTTTAGAATAAAAAAATCTATTTTTCTAGCCCAGGGTCTGAAAGTGGAGTATTAAATTATTATTAAATCCATTCCACGTCCGTGGGATGGAAAAACACAAACCTTTCTTCTCCAATATTCTTAATTCATACACAGTGGGTATAAAAAGGGTTCACCCTTTGGCATTTTTCATATTTTATTTTCTAACATCATGGAACCAATATATTCAAAAGCTTTTTCAACTCTGAGCAGGCTTGGACTGGCTATATAGTCTACCGGGCCGATTCCCGGTGGGCCGGTCTAGTTTTGGGCCGGTAGGGCCGTATAATTATTATTTTTAATTAAAAAATATATAAATATTTTTTTTTTTCTTTTGTCATCTAACGGCCAACAAAAAATGGATAGCGGCCCATTGGTTCATTTTCTATACTGACACTGGGCCGGCCCAATCACATGCTTTTTTTGCCATCGAACGGCCGCCCCAAAATGGACAACGGCCCATTGGTTCATTTTCTATACTGACACCGATTGTGATGGGCCGGTCTGAGCCAAATGGCAGGGCCTATTTTTTGTCCCAGTCCAGCCCTGACTCTGAGAAACACCTAAATGCATTCTGGTGCAATCAACCTTCCTCAGAGATCACAAACTTATTAGATTCGAGTCCACCTGTGCATAATGAAGGTATTTCAAAGGATTTCAAATTCAATACACCTGTCTGTGAGAGGTCCCACAGTTGGCTAGTGCATTTCCAAACAAGAGCTTCATCATGAAGACCAAAGAACATTCAAAGAAAATCCGAGAAAAAAGGTTCTTCAAAAGCACCAATCAGGGGAAGGATATAAGAAGCTTTCAAAGACTTTGAATATTCTCTGGTGCACCGTTAATCCATTGTGGAGGAAGAAATTGTGTATCGAGTTGAAATGCTAGACCACATCCACAGGGGACGGTAGACGCTAATTAATTCAGTGTGACGCTGCAGTTCGCAAACTGCAGCGCCACAAGTCAGAGACAAAAGGCTTTTCGCGCCACAACAACAAAGGAACAGTTGTTCGTTCCCACGGCAGGAAACCTCCTTCCCATTGGTTTAAGACCCTGGGGAGGGCTGTTCTAACAACCTGTTATATCTTCCTGTTAGCCCATAGCTCCATTTACCTGCAAGTTAACACCCTGTCACTTCCCCCTTGTGATTGTTCCCTCCCCTTTCGTTGTGTTGGACATAAATATTCACTTGAAATTGAAGGCGGGAGATTCGCCGTCCTGCGTGACACGGGTCTCCGTGCAGCTGCTCGTAATTAAAGCTTTAATACTGTTTAAAGGAATTCTCTCTGATCCTGCTGAGTTTTAATTTCCACGACACAATCATAAAGAAATGGAGAGAATGTGGCACCGCTGTGAATTTTCCTAGAACAGGGGGTCCTCCAAAACTGAGCATCCGTGCGAGAAGGGCTCTTGCTAGGGAGGCCAGTTTTACATCTACATTTTAAGCATTTGGCAGACGCTCTTATCCAGAGCGACTTACAAGATGTGCATAAATACATGGTAGGAGCAATCACAGTTTGTGCAAGAGATCAGTGCAGTAATGCAGCGATAGACATCGTTGTAGGCAGCTGCATACCATACCTGTAACACTGGGAAGGAAAAGGTTAGTAATTATTATTATTATTTTTTAATTGAGTAAGCAGGGATACATAGTGTTGAGCAAGTAGGCAGTGGTGATGACAATTAGCTAGATGTACATAACTCAGTGGTAGTGGAGTCTGAAGAGGTGGGTTTTGAGTCTCTTGCGGAAGATCGCAAGTGATTCCGCGGTCCTGACCGACTGCGGAAGGTCGTTCCACCAGCGAGGGGTCAGGACAGAGAAGAGACGAGACCGCGAGGAGCGGCTGCCAGGCGCCCGGAGGGATGGGACAGTCAGTTTGCCAGAGGAGGCAGAGCGGAGGGGTCTGGCTGGGGGTGTAGGGTGTGATGAGTGACTGGAGGTATGGGGGAGCAGTACCTCTGGCCGCTTGAAAAGCAAGCACCGGAGATTTGAATCTGATGCGTGCTGCGATGGGGAGCCAGTGCAGAGAGGAGAGTAGAGGGGTTATGTGGGATGCAACATGCGATTCAAATCGAATCACATCAGATCTGAGCTTGATTGTAAATGCAAACGTAAATGATTTTGTGATCTTCACTGACTGAATCCCATGGTTGAAAAATATATGCATTCACTACTGTAAGTCACTTTAAGAAAAAGCATCTGCTAAATGGCATATATTATATTGTTATTATATAATTATATATGATTAAAAGGTGGGTGATTCTCACTTTAACAGACTGCTGGAACTCATTTTGATAGGCTGTGCATTGTTACATTACTGTGGTAGCACTTTGTATTCAAAGCAACTTACAGTAGTGAATGCATACATTTTTCAGTATATGTGGGTCCAAAGGGAATCCAACCCACAACCTAAGCGTTGTCAGCGCCACTCTTTACCTACTGAGCCACAGAGAACCACGCTCTACCTACTGAGCCACACAGAACCACACTCTACATACTGAGCCACACAGAACCACGCTCTACCTACTGAGACACACAGAACCACGCTCTACCTACTGAGCCACACAGAACCACGATCTACCTACTGAGCCACGCTCTACCTACTGAGCCACACAGAAGCACGCTCTACCTACTGAGCCACACAGAACCACGCTCTACCTACTGAGACACACAGAACCACGCTCTACCTACTGAGACACACAGAACCACGCTCTACCTACTGAGCCACACAGAACCATGCTCTACCTACTGAGACACACAGAACCACGCTCTACCTACTGAGACACACAGAACCACGCTCTACCTACTGAGCCACACAGAACCACGCTCTACCTACTGAGCCACACAGAACCACGCTCTACCTACTGAGCCACACAGAACCACGCTCTACCTACTGAGACACACAGAACCACGCCTACCTACTGAGCCACACAGAACCACGCTCTACCTACTGAGACACACAGAACCACGCTCTACCCACTGAGACACACAGAACCACACTCTACCCACTGAGCCACACAACCAACTGTTATCTGGTAGAAGTTTGTTTAACAGGTTTGAAATAAAATGAATAAAAAGCAAGGGACTGTGTGTTGTGGAAGAGCACAAAACGCGTTTGATTGGTTTAATCAACTCGGCGTTGTTGTTTGGTGTTGTCATTCGACCCGTCGATAGGCCCCTGTAGCTCAGGGTTCGAGCTCGGTGCTCTGTTATTTGTCCATTGCGTCAGGGGGAGTCCACAGCAAAAGGACACAAAGGCTTTCTCCAGCAGGGTGAATATAACCCACCCAGAGGTCTTTTGCCTCATCGCTACATTAGTTCCCCCAATGTCACACTCACTCGCTCTCTGCCCTCTAGGCTGCCCCCCCCCCCCTGGCTCTCCTGTGTGCACTGGAGTGTGTGAATGAGCCCCCTGGATCATCGGTGTGTGTGCATCCGGGGGTGAAGGAACGTGTGTGCTTCAGCGCCACAGCGCCCCGTGTGGCCGGGGTGGCACAGCAGGCGCGACTAGGAATTATAGACTGTAAAAAAAAAAAGTGGGCAAAAAAAATTTTTGTTAAAGAAGTCTCAAGTGCGTAATGGTCAAAGCGTTCGCCGGGAATGCAAGTTTCCCACGAGTTGAATCTATTCAAGCTTAGGAAATGGAGACTTAAGGGGGATCTGATTGAGGTTTTTTAAATTCCTAAAAGGGATTAACAAAGTGAACTTCCAACGATTTTTAGAGGTGGAAATGAGTTCAAGGCAAATTCCTGCACAGATATTAGGAAGCTTTTCTTTACACAGAGAGTTGTCAGTGCCTGGAACAGCTTGCCAGGTCGGGTAGTAGAGGCAGAAACATGTATTCTTTTGATAAGGATTTTCTGAATAATTTTGCCGAAATTAAAGGTTAGATTTCTCTCATATTTAGAGTGTAAGATCAAGCTGATGAACCACAAATACATTTTTTCAAAGCCTTTTTTTTGTTGCTCATCTTCACTAAGTGCGCCAATAATTCTGGAGGGCACTGTATGCATATATATAGGCCTATATACTAGGGGTGTAACGGTACACGACATTTCTGCGTTCGCTGCCTGTCTCACTTGTTGCAGTAAGCAGCTCTCGCATCTTCCACACAGCAGGGTGAATATAACCCACCCAGAGGTCTTTTGCCTCATCGCTACATTAGTTCCCCCAATGTCACGCTCACTCGCTCTGCCCCCTCTGCTGCCCCCCCTGGCTCTCCTGTGTGCACTGGAGTGTGTGAATGAGCCCCCTGGATCATCGGTGTGTGTGCATCCGGGGGTGAAGGAACGTGTGCGCTTCAGCGCCACAGCGCCCCGTGTGGTCGGGGGGTGGCACAGCAGGCGCGACTAGGAATTCACTGGTCTCCAAAAAAATTGTTTTCTTTCTTGCATGGACTTTGGAAACTGGTTTTGGCTAATTTTGGGCTGCTGAATCGAAATCTGAGCTCGGATTTGCTCTATCACATCAAGTTTTTGTGCTATCTATGCTCCATATTCATGGTTTTGCAAAAGTTGACCATCCAGTCTGGCAATCTTGGTGGGGATAAAACAGCAAAAGCGTGATTATTCTCACCAAAACTACTTCATTTACGGCCTTAAAATTATTTTACAAATGTTTTAAGTCATAAAAACAAGTTTTACATAAGTTTATGTTTTTGTGATTTGCAGCTGTGAAGACTACCTAATCTGCTGTTAAGACTCTACCTAATTGTAAGTTTTACAATTAAATATTGTAATTGAAGTAGGTACCTTTCATTGTAAACATTTTTGCATCTATCGATCTTCTAATGCAACAGTGTTTTTCAACTTCGAGTGTAAAATTGCTGTTTTCTCAAAAATAATGATTTTGATTTTGCCAGATTTGGATTCAGCACCCAAGAGTTCGCTAGAATCCATTGAAAAACCCCATGCAAGAAAAATTGTGTTGACCAGTGGACTGTTAAAAAAAAAAAAGTGGGTAAAAAAATGTCTCTAAAAAATAAACATGGCTGGGTCTCAAGTGGCGTAACGGTCAAAGCATTCGCCTGGAATGCAAGTTTCCCACGAGTTGAATCTATTCAAACTTAGGAAATGGAGACTTAAGGGGGATTTGATTGAGGTTTTTAAATTCGTAAAAGGGATTAACAAAGTGAACTTCCAACGATTTTTAGAGGTGGAAATGAGTTCAAGACAAATTCCACACAGATATTAGGAAGCTTTTCTTTACACAGAGAGTTGTCAGTGCCTGGAACAGCTTGCCAGGTCAGGTAGTAGTAGAAGCAGAAACATTTATTCTTTTGATACGGATTTTCTGAATAATTTTGCTTAAATTAAAGGTTAGATTTCTCTCATATATTGAGTGTAAGATCAAGCTGATGAACAACAAAGACATTTTTTCAAAGCCTTTTTTTGCTCATCTTCACTAAGTGTGCCAATAATTCTGGAGGGCATTGTATGCATATATATATTGTGGTGTCCCCAGGGGTTGGGCGACACACACGGACCTTGCAGAGGGCGTAGGCAAGTTTAAGAACACAGAGGAGGCAGTATTCAAAACAAAATGATAATTTATTAAACTAATAATCTTCTTGACAAACACTACACAAAACAAAGGGCGGGGTATTGGGGGGGAATATAAACACAAAGTCCACAATCTTTATCTCGTTGTCAGTGTCCAAAATCCAGTTCCGTAATCCAGGTCAATTCCGTTATCCAGTCCGTAGTCAATCCAAAGAGGGGTCCTCAAAACAATCCAATCTCATACACAAAAACACTCTTTCCAAATCCTGGCTGGTCAAAGACTTCACAGGTTCACTACTCATCAAATACACTCCCGCAACTCCTTCCCAAACACGTTCCAACTCCTTCCCAAACACGTTCCTACTCCTTTCAACAGGTAATGTGGGTCAGTCCTTTAAATAGGCCTCAAAATGGCCTTCAGCTGGTCGTTAGTCCCAATGCCTTCACTCAGCTCAGGTGTGACTGTGGCCTGCTGGGAAATGTAGTGTTTCCTGGCTCCCATGGGTTGGAGGCTAGGCAGCCATTTCCTTGTGCAGCCCCTTTGGCTGCCACAATATATATATATATATATATATATATATATATACTAGGGATGTAACGGTACACATATTGGTACCGAACCATTCGTACACAACGTTTCTCCGTTCGCTGCCTGTTTTCACCTGTCGCAGTAGCAGCTCTCGTTACTCTGTTAGCCTAATTAGTAGCTTGTTGCTTTTGTCCCACAGTTTATTAGTTTCGACTACTAGCTTCAGTCGCTGCTTAGAAGATTTAGTTCAAAGTTGATTGATACTTAGCGTTTCAATCGGTTTTGTTTTAACAGGCGTAGCACCCGTGTCTGTAATTGATTAGTGGGAGGAACCTGGGAGTTGGTAATTAGTCTGTATTGTTGTCAGGGAGGACTTTATTGCGCGTTATTGGCGGAATCTCAGCAGTGTGCATTCTATCACGGCAAGAGTCATCTCGTTGCGTTCTAGTAAGTGTTGGTTACCCGGCGTTAGACTTCGTGTGTGGTGTGCGGTTGCAGCAGTATTGACGGGCATTTGTTAAGAAAGAAAGATATGTGCCTCACTTTGTTCAGTAAATTATGGCCAACTAGCCACTGTTTACAAAGTTCATAATAAATGAAAAGCAATTTTATGTTTTGCATTTCCTTTTTTGCCCTACCGTGCAAAACGCATCAACCGTGACTTTAAAACCGAGTGCGTGCCGAACCGTGATTTTTGCGTACCGTTACACCTAATATATATATTGTGGCAGTCAAGGAAATGGCTGCCTGGACCTTCAACGCATTGGAGTCACTGGAGCCAAGGAAACACTACATTTCCCAGCAGGCCGCAGTCCAGCACCTGAATGGATTGAAGTGATTGGGACTAACGAACAGCTGAAGGCCATTTGGAGGCCTATTTAAGGGACCAGCTCCTATCACACTGGGAAGGAGTAGGACGGAGTAGGACGGAGTAGGATGGAGTAGGAAAGAGTAGGAAAGAGTAGGAAA
>JAINUG010001646.1:0-19144 GCA_029706075.1 Aldrovandia affinis | reverse complement strand
ATCCATTTATACAGCTGGATATTTACTGAAGCAATCCAGGTTATGTACCTTGCTCAAGGGTAGAGCAGTGCCCCCACCTGGGATCGAACCTGCAACCTTTGCGTTACAAGCCCAGTTCCTTAACCATTATGCTAACACTGCTGCCGTACAGATGGGGCGGTTAAAAACCGAGGTCCCGACTCTCTTTGGTCATAAAATATCCCATGGCGTTTTTCAAAAGAGAGTTGGGTGTTAACCCAGTGTCCTGGCCAAATTCCCGACCAAGACAATATATATATATATATACATGGAGTTAATTCATTCCCTCCTCCTGGCCTTTCCACTGTGTATCTGATGTGTAGTGAGTTTGTACTGGCGCACTATGGCTGCCGTCGCGTTCACCCAGGTGGGTGCTGCACATTGGTTGTGGTTGAGGTCAGTTTGCCCCTATCGTTGTAAAGTGCTTTGAGTTCCCTAGAAAAAAAGCGCTTTATAAATCCAATATTCATTCATTCATTGATCCATTCACCCCTGGGGTGGGCCTGTAGCTGAGAGACAGGCTCTCATTCAGCATCACCCTCTGGGTTCTGTTGGTCAGGAAGTTGAGGATCCAGCCCATTACACGAGAGCCAACCCCAACATGTTTGAGAGTTTGTCCAATAGCAGCGGGCTGAACCCCAACATGTTTGAGAGTTTGTCCAATAGGGTTTGCTGAACCCCAACATGTTTGAGAGTTTGTCCAATAGCAGCGGGCTGAACCCCAACATGTTTGAGAGTTTGTCCAATAGCAGCGGGGCTGAACCCCAACATGTTTGAGAGTTTGTCCAATAGCAGGCGGGGCTGAATGCTATTACAGTTTTTTTCAATTGCATAAACACTAAAATCAAATGTATTACACAATTATCAAAACCTTACACTCAAGGAGCAAAACATCGATTTGCACCACTATAAGCACAATGTCAGCCTCACACGTTTTGCAAAACAATACACACAGTGATTTGCAAAACAATAAACACACTTGTATACATTAGACACAGAAGCATATCATGATGTCACTTCCTTGCAATTCCAAAGCACTGACTGTCAAATTACCACACCTATGAGCCAATTGGTTAAACACAGCCATCAGGTGCGCAAACACATGATTGCTTAATTGTAGACACACCAATCAGGTTTAAGCACTATAAAAATGCAGCAGGTGAGTTCACCTGTCTTCCCAAAATGGAAGGAGTCAGAAGAAGAAGAGTGAGGGTGAGAGGGGGAATCCACGGAGGAGGAGAAGGAGGTAGAGGAAGAGGAAGAGGCGGAGGCCGTGCCAGAGGTAGAGGCCGAGGTGGAGGTAGAGGAAGAGGAAGACCTGAAGCAGGAGGAGAACGTGCTCAAAGAAGAAATTTATCAAATGAAATTCGCGCAACACTAGTTGACCATGTCGTGAACCACGGATTGACACTGAGGGAGGCTGGACTAAGAGTTCAGCCAAATCTTAGCAGATATACAGTGGCATCTGTCATTAGGACATTTCGACAAGAAAACAGGTTAAAAAAAATCTGTCTACAGTTACAGTAATCAGCTGCTTATTGTATGCACCATATCAGCACTTTTGATACCCCTTCCTGTGACATTTTACAGTAGGTTACATGTATTTTTTTCTACATAGGATTGAGGGTCGAGAACGACAAGGAGGAAGGGGGCCCATATTCACGCAAGAACAAGAGAGAGAGATCATAAACATGGTTTTGGCCAATAATGCTATCAGGCTCAGAAAAATTAAAGCCAACATTATCAGTGACCATGCCATTTTCAATAATGTCCATCAGGTCTCTCAGTCAACACTGGCACGCATCCTGAAAAGACATCAGGTTCAAATGAAACAACTTTATCGAGTGCCTTTTGAGCGGAATTCAGAGAGGGTCAAACAGCTGCGGCATGAGTATGTGGAGGTATGTATTGTTCACTTTAGCACTGTGATGTTGCATACTGCACACGTAACCTTTTTACATGTAAATTTACTGTATACTAGATCTATGCTGAACTACACAATCTTGTCTTTCACTGTATTTCAGAGAGTTTTACAGATGGATGCTGAGGAAATCCTGCATGAATTCATATACATAGATGAGGCAGGGTTCAACTTCACAAAAGCAAGAAGGAGAGGCAGAAATATAATTGGCCACAGGGCTATAATCAATGTCTCAGGGCAACGTGGGGGTAACATCACCCTTTGCGCTGCCATTACACAGAATGGGGTCCTCCTCCGTCATGCCAATATGGGCCCTTACAACACACCTCACATTCTCACATTTTTGGACCGATTACACAACATCATCACAGCAGTAAACCAAATGCACCAGATGCAATAATGTATTATGTCAATAATGTGTCATCTGGGACAATGTGTCATTCCACCGCTCTGCTCTGGTCCAGAACTGGTTTCAACACCATCCACAGTTTACAGTATTATACCTTCCACCATACTCTCCGTTTCTAAACCCAATCGAAGAGTTTTTCTCGGCATGGCGGTGGAGGGTTTACGATCTCCGGCCCCAGGCTCAGGTACCCCTCATTCAGGCCATGGAGGAGGCCTGTGACCAAATCGACGCCGCAGCTGTGCAAGGATGGATTCGACATTCAAGACGGTTCTTCCCACGTTGTCTTTCCAATGAGGATATCGCCTGTGATGTTGATGAAATTCTCTGGCCAGATCCAGCTAGGCGAAGAGATAATGTCTAGTATTTTCTGTACTGTATTTTCTGATTTTTATTTTTATTTTTATTTTTTTTTTACTGTAGTTGTAACCTGTACTGGATACAGTATTTTATGTTTGTCTGATATTTGCTGAGTTTACAGTGTTATGCACACTACTGTAGTAGCATGAAAACTGGGACATGTTTTGTTGTGATTCTCCATGTTGACATGTTGACTGATTTGGGTATATGGAGAGAAATAAATTATATTTTCATCAGCATTGGTCTTGTGTAGTGTTTGGTGAATTTATTGTATATTTGCACTTTCTCTGTGTACTTCACTTACAGTACTCTATTACTCTATCTACACTGAGAAGTAGAATTACTAAAAGTGTTTTAGGTTAGCAACAGCAGTGTGTAACTGGTTCAAACAGAATTAAGTCATATGAAACGTGTGTGTTTCATATGGTAACAAAATATGGTTTTTATAAATTAGTGTATAGTTTTTAAAAGACTTTTTCATTTTGCAAAGGATCTGAGGCGTTCTGCTAATTGGGTGTGTGATTGTGCTAATTGTGTGTAGTGTTGTGAAAAACTGGGCCCTGTTTTCAAAATCGTGCTTAAGCAATCGAAAATAACTGTAAAGGCAGATGAGAAATGAACACATGAGTTTTGTTACCCTGCAGGTGTTTGAGTATGAGGGGGAGCACTGGCTACACCCGGCTTGGCCCCGTGTGCGATGGGAAACGGGTCAGGAAGGTGCCTTGTTGTCCAGATCCATGTTGATCACTTTCTCAAAGGACTTTGTGACAATGTAGGTCAAGGCGCCTGGTGTAAAATGGTTCAGAACTGGTGGTTGGCCGTGGGGGATCACAGCAGAATGTTTCCACAGCCTCTGCACCCTCTGAAGGCTGCGTGACAACTTAACGAGGGGCCTAATGGCCCTGCACAGGACATGAGCGAGCGTATATCTAAAGGTGTTAACCACACGGTCAGAGGAAATAACATCTTCGAGGGGCCAGGGGGCAGGGGGCTGTGTTCATGAGGCTGGGTTTTAATACTGAAGTTTTGTTACTGAAATCATGTAGCCCACACCTGAGATACAACTTAGTTAACTCCTGAGCCCAAATGTGATCAGAATTAAAGCCATCTGCTGCCCCATTCGAGTCGAGATTATTGGTACCAAGTTCCTTTTCAATTTTGTCCTTAAACGGGTGCTTGGCTCTCCTGGTGTCATGTTTCACCTCTGTTTGCAGCGTCCACTGGCCTCCTCCGTCACATGAAGGAGAGTCTCTACCTCCACATTATATATTGAGTAATGAATCCACACCAGGGTGCTCAGGCCTGTTTCAGGATTACATGCTGTACATGGCGCATGACACGGTCCAGTGTTGATAAACTCACTCACACACACACACACACACACACACACACACACACACACACTCACTCTTTCTGAGGGCAGTTTCTCATATGAGTGAGTCAGGGTTTCAGGGCAGCAGGTTTCAGTTTGAGTGTTGTAGGGGACTTGCTGTCAACGACGCTGCAGTCCTGTGTTTATAGAAGATGATGGAAACCTTTGAGGTTTTTATACCCCACAGACACAATATCCTTCATAAAGAGAGAATACACACATACACACACAGCACACACACACACACACACACACACACACACACACACACACACACACACACACACACACACACACACACACACACATACACACACACACTCTCACACACACACACACACACACACACACACACACACACACACACACACACACACACACACATACACACTCACTCACACACACATACACACACACACACACACACACACACACACACACACACACACACACACACACACACACACACACACACACACACACACACACACACACTCTCACACACACACACACACACACACACACACACACACACACACACACACACACACACACACACACACACACTGTGGCATCCCAAGAGGCAGGACGAGGAAATGGCCGCCTGCCTCTTTAATTCTTGGGAGCCACTGGAGAGGAAAAACCTACATTTCCCAGCAGCCCGCAGTCCCACACCTGAACCTGAGTCAAGCGATTGGGACTACGGAGAGCTGAAGGCCATTCAGAGGCCTATTTAAGGACTGGCTCCTGTCACACTAGGAAGGAGTAGGGTGGTGTAGTGGAGAGTGGTTTTGGAGAGAATTGATTGGATTGTTGTTTGGATGAGAATTGGATTAGAATTGGATCGTTTGGAGGACCCGGTTTGTGTATGGATTTTTGAACTGGATTGAGGAACTGGATTGGCCTTGGACTACGGATTACGGATAACGACGAGGAGTAAGGATTGTGTTTTGGATTCCCCGAATACCCCGCCCTTGTTTTGTGTTTGTCAACATTAATTTAATAAAGTGTCATTTTATTTGTAATGCTGCCTCCTCCAGAATATTTAACTTGCATATGCCTTCTGCAAGGTCTGTGAGTGTAGCCCAACCCCAAGGGACACCACAACACACACACACACACACACACACACACACACACACATGCACACACACACACACACACACACACAGTCACACACACACACACACACACACAGTCTTCAGGGCACTTGATGACGTGATGTTAAAACACAGAAAGTTGCCCCTGGGGCGTGTAAAAAGGTCTTTGTGTGTTTGTATTAAAAGGAAACTGTCATTTTGGCCCCTGTCTGTAATTGGTGTGTTTTATTTTTCTGCATATTAAAATCTCCTTGTTCTGGTTTCCTCAGGTGATTTGTCTTGCTTATGGTAGCATGTGCACGCCTATTCCCCGACTTATTGACACTTCCAAACTCTGGTGGAACAGGATTAAACTCCTGCAGCTCACGGAGTGGAGAGATTGGTACCGTGCTGTGAAATTGGGCTCTCAAATGGGTCTTTGGGTATTTTAGTGATTGATTCCAGTATAGTAGATTTCTTTAATCATGTTGTGATGGGGTGGTTTTTTTAGGCATTTCACATTGTAGATTTTTAAAATATTCTTTCCATATAGCTCCAATACTTTTGGCTCTTCAGTGTGATAATGCTCTTTCTGAGGGTGGAGGCTGTACTCCTGTAATAATGCTCTTCTGAGGTCTACACATCTAGTCCCTTTACTGCCTGATAGTGGTGCTCATTCTGTCTCAGAAATATTTTCCCCCTGAATCAAAGTGTGGTTACTTTCACTGTTATGTTTATATACATGTATATCGTTAATAAACAGATATCACAGATGTCCATAGGGCTCTATCCATTCATGTGTTCATTTCCCCTATAGAAAGCTCCTCCTCTTCTCACAGCTCTGACATCAGAGGCGATGACACAAAGAGCATATAGCTGTGTCTGCCCATTAAAGACGAAGTCTGCTCGTCCTACAGACAGTGTTGCCTGGAGAGCTGGCCGGCTGGACAGACAGACAGACATGGACGGCTCCTGTATTGCTGCAGTCTTCTGGCTTTGTGAGTAAACATTTATACACTGTTATAACACATACATTATATATTATTATAACACTCAGAAATACACCATTATACTCTCCATGAATACCCATTCAGCACACTTTTAAGATAATTTAAAATTGATATATTTTTTTAAAAGGCAGATGAGCTTTTCCCACAGGTGTGTGTTTCTCTAACATAGTTCTGTTTGTACAGGTGTGTGTTTCTCTAACATAGTTCTGTTTGTACAGGTGTGTGTTTGTCTCTGCAGCACAGAGCTTCTGGAGAAACTGTTCTCAGATCAGTGAAAGCTGGAGCCAACATCACTCTGCACTGTGATTTGAAAAACATACATAATGTCATATGGTACCAACGATGCTTCATCTCCAATCATTCAGTAACTGAATTTTCACTGTTTGATTTTGACTGGCGCAAACGGCATAAAGTCTCAGGTATAGAGCTTGAGGTGAACCACTCAACTGCTTCCATTGATCTGAAGATTCTGAATTTCTCGGACTCGAACCTGGGATTATACTATTGTGCCACAAAGACTAGAGATAAAGATGGAAAGGATAATCACCTGCGTGGGAACATTACGACCAAGCTTGTGTATGCAGGTGAGCTGACAGTCTCATAATCCTTCCTAGTAGGCCTATGCATTATAATAATGTAATATAATAAATATGATCAGATTATGAAGCTGTTTCACTGGTCATATTCAGTGTGTCTCACTGTCCTGTTCCATGAGACAGACCAGGAAGTGAACATTTTGTATGAAAAAGATGAGAAAGCATAAAAATAGTTTGAATAAAAATAAACAGTAAAGAATAAAAGTGTAAAAATGTAATTAGAGATTATGAAAAAAGAAAGATTCCAAGGCACTCACTTGGATTAAAACACCTTTATTCTCTTGACAGGAACATTAAAAAAATCATTCACACGTAATTAGAGATTACTCTGATATGAACATTGTGAGGAGAAAACGATAGAAACACAAATAATTGAATCTAATAATGTGCAGATTATAATCCAGAATATAACGTGTACATTTATAAAGGCAATTCTATATAAAGGCAAACACCTCTCAAACTAGCAGAGCATGTTTCTCATTCTGTCAAACTTTTCTCCTCTTCATGATGGAAACATTGGTAAAAATCTTTTTTATATTTTTATTTTTTGTGTGCAAATGTCAGTTCTCTTCAATGATTTTATTAAAAACACTTTGGCTGCTCAGGTTCATTAACTGAGCTTGAGGACACAGGGACATGTTTATTTGATCTGAAATAAATATTAATGTAGTTCAATTATATATTTATTTAATCTGCTCATTTTCAGGCAGTGTGTGTTTATTTGATCTGAAATGAGTGTGTATAAGTTTTATATTTATATGCATTTAATGTGCTGATTTTAAATTTTTTTGTTTCTGATTTTATCCCATTTTTCTCCCAATTTGGTAGCCAATTAGACCCGCTATTTTTACGTCAATCCCCCCCTAGTAATGTGAGTTCGCTGCCGTAGTCCTGCGACCGGTAGTGACGAAGCGAAGTGACGCCTCTTACGAGACGGCACCCGCAGGCCGTCGACCGTAACCCGGTACTACAAGGCCACTCTACGCAGCGAACGTCACGTCGGCTCCCCTCCCCCCTCCCTGGGGCGGACAGCCAATCGCCGCCCCCTGGTGGCACTCCCGGCCAGAGCCGACACTTGGCGAGACGGGGAATTGAACCCCGGTCTCCGTGGCCAGCGTCGGACGTTGTAACCACTGGACCACGCGGGAGGCCTTAATGTGCTGATTTTGACGCAGTGCGTGTTGTATGTTTGGTTTTCAGCAGATTCCATGTCCAGCCCTTCCCCCTCCCCCACCCCTCTCCCTGCAGAGTGTGATCAGTGCTGCCCCCTGCTGCTCATTGTGTGTCCAGTCACTGCTCTCCTGGCTGCTCTCCTCTCTGCTGCCTGTGTGTACTGCTGCTGTCACAGAGAAGGTGAGTCTCTTTCACACGGACACACACTTGATACATACACACATATATACACTCAAACTCTCTCTCTCTCTCTCACACACACACACACACTCATGTACGTGAGGTTTCTCTGACTTGATGTTTTTGCGAGGGATTTGACCTTTGACCTGGGGCTAAATCCACAGGCTCCAGGGAACCTACAGTTCAGCTGAAGAAAGAGAGCGCAAGAAGAACCGATCAGGTATTTATACACACACACACAATGCACACACACACACACACACACACACACACTCACACTCACTCACTCACTCTATACATACTGTGGTGTCCCCAGGGGTTGGGCGACACGCACGGACCTTGCAGAGGGCGTAGGCAAGTTCAAGAACACGGAGGAGGCAGTATTCAAAACAAAACAATAATTTATTAACCTAATAATCTTGACAAACGCTACACAAAACAAAGGGCAGGGTATTCGGGGGAATACAAACACAAAGTCCACAACCCTACTCGTTGTCAAGGTCCGTAATCCATTCCAAAATCCAGTTCAGTGCCGTAATCCAGTCAGTAGTCAATCCAAAGGGGGTCCTCAAAACAATCCAAGTTCATACACAAAAACACTCCAAAACACTCTTTCTCCAAATACTGGCTGGTCAATAGACTTCACAGTACTCACTCTTACAAACACACTCAGCAACTCCTTCACAAACACGTTCCTACTCCTCTCTCAGTGTGATGGGAATCAGCCCTTTAAATAGGCCTTGAAATGGCCTTCAGCTGTTCGTTAGTCCCATTGCCTTTACTTTGCTCAGGTGTGACTGTGGCCTGCTGGGAAATGTAGTGTTTCCTGGCTCCCATGTGTTGTAGGCCAGGCAGCCATTTCATTGTGCAGCACCCTTGGGCTGCCACAATACACACACACACATACACGCACATAAACACACACACACACACTCTACACACATACACACACACACACACACACACACTATACATACACACACACACACACACACACACAAGCACACACACACCCACATAAACACACACACACACACACACACACACACACACAATAAACACACACACACACACACACACACACACACACACACACACACACACACACACACACACACACACACACACACACACACACACACACACACACACACACACACACATAAACACACACTTGCAAACATAAAGTGTCTTAATAGGGCGTTGGGCCGCCAGGAGTCACCAGATTCTACAAGTGTGTGGAACTCTACTGGAGGGATGCAACACCATTATTCCATGAGGAATTCCATCATTTGGTGTTTTGGTTATGGTGGAAAACGCTGTCTCAGACGTTGCTCCAGAATCTCACACACTCACACACACATACGCACACATTCACACACACATTAACTCACACACAAACACATTCACACACGCACACGCACACACACATTACACACTTACACAAACCCACACACACACACACACACACAGACACATTACACACTCACACAAACCCACACAATCTCAGACACATTACACACTCACACAAACGCACACACACACTCACACATACAAACATTACACACTCTCACACACAGGTTCACACACACACACTCACCCACGCGCTATGCTGTGTGTAATGTGTGTTTTCAGAGAGAAGAGGAAGGGGTTAATTACGCCACACTGGAGATTCGGAAAGGACACAAACGCGTCAAGACCAAACCCATACAGTCCCCTGACTTCTGTACTTACTCAGAGGTGAAAACTGCTCATTCACCCTGAGCTGCTCTCTCTTACTGTACCTGCTCTATTACACTGACCTGCTCTCTCTTACTGTACCTGCTCAATTACACTGACCTGCTCACTCTTACTGTACCTGCTCTATTACACTGACCTGCTCTCTCTTACTGTACCTGCTCAATTACACTGACCTGCTCTCTCTTACTGTGCCTGCTCTATTACACTGACCTGCTCTCTCTTACTGTACCTGCTCTATTACACTGACCTGCTCACTCTTACTGTACCTGCTCTATTACACTGACCTGCTCACTCTTACTGTACCTGCTCTATTACACTGACCTGCTCTCTCTTACTGTACCTGCTCTATTACACTGACCTGCTCTCTCTTACTGTACCTGCTCTATTACACTGACCTGCTCACTCTTACTGTACCTGCTCTATTACACTGACCTGCTCACTCCTACTGTACCTGCTCTATTACACTGACCTGCTCACTCTTACTGTACCTGCTCTATTACACTGACCTGCTCTCTCTTACTGTACCTCCTCTATTACACTGACCTGCTCTCTCTTACTGTACCTCCTCTATTACACTGACCTGCTCTCTCTTACTGTACCTGCTCTATTACACTGACCTCCCTCTCTTACTGTACCTGCTCTATTACACTGACCTCCTCTCTCTTACTGTACCTGCTCTATTACACTGACCTGCTCACTCTTACTGTACCTGCTCTATTACACTGACCTCCCTCTCTTACTGTACCTGCTCTATTACACTGACCTGCTCTCTCTTACTGTACCTCCTCTATTACACTGACCTGCTCACTCTTACTGTACCTGCTCTATTACACTGACCTGCTCTCTCTTACTGTACCTGCTCTATTACACTGACCTGCTCTCTCTTACTGTACCTGCTCTATTACACTGACCTGCTCTCTCTTACTGTACCTGCTCTATTACACTGACCTGCTCACTCTTACTGTACCTGCTCTATTACACTGACCTGCTCACTCTTACTGTACCTGCTCTATTACACTGACCTGCTCTCTCTTACTGTACCTGCTCTATTACACTGACCTGCTCTCTGTTACTGTACCTGCTCTATTACACTGACCTGCTCTCTTACTGTACCTGCTCTATTACACTGACCTGCTCACTCTTACTGTACCTGCTCTATTACACTGACCTGCTCTCTCTTACTGTACCTGCTCTATTACACTGACCTGCTCACTCTTACTGTACCTGCTCTATTACACTGACCTGCTCTCTCTTACTGTACCTGCTCTATTACACTGACCTGCTCTCTCCTACTGTACTCTGAGGTGTAATTTTTTATGTACAACATGAATTTGATAAACATACTGCATCACAAAATATCAAATATTGTATGTATAATATTTCATATCATAATTATTACAATTGAAATCACTTTGCAAAAACTGTAAGTAGAGATTAATTTGTACATTTCATATTAAAGAGAATAAACAGTGCCAAGTAATATTTCTGATTTCCTGTGTTTGTGTGAGCTTTCATGCCTGTGCTTTGTGTACAGATTTGCTGTGAGGTTCTTACCATGTTAAACACCCTTATTTTACTGCACTGATAGTATTACAGTGTTTTCACACAACAACAAAACGATTTCATTTTGTCTGATCCGGCCGAGGCTGGAGCCCACTGTGGACCACGGCTCATAGAAGCTGCTGGAAACTCTAGAGGCACACACACACACACACACACACACACACACACACACACACACACACACACACACACATTTTAGATTAAGTTAGAAGATCAGACAGTGTTCATCTGATTTATTGATGACCACAAAGGCTAGAATGTGATATCACCTCGTGCCAGCAGGGGGCCCTGATTCGAATGCCCTATTGATTGAGTGTTGAAGAATCACTCCACTGATCCCCATATTCATTTTTGATCATCAAAAGTTCATGATGAAAACAGACTTACAAATAATTTCAGCTGAATTGATGACATGTACTTGATCTGTCAAAGTGTAGGTCAGCAGAACAATTTGAACTGGTCAGATATGTCCAGATTAATGAAAGATATCCCATAATCCAGTTTGAAATGTCATTTTACTGTAATGTAATGTAAATCAGTTGATTTGTAGGTAATGTAACATACTTCATTCACAGATATGAAATACAATAAGGCCATCGTGATTGGCTAATGAAATCAGTACAACTGAATTGTGTATAGATTGAATTACTGCAATGGATATCTACAATTAAATATGATATCAACGATTGAACACAGAAAAGCGTGGTGTCAGTATTACAGTTTGTTTTACTCTAATCGCCTACACAAATTTCTTGAATCAATATGTCCATTCTTAAAATGATTAATACACAATTTAAACAATACGTTTTTGTTCCACAACCTCATAAATACAAAAATACAACAGTAACATTTCTATAACATTTATTTTGTCCAAATATATATTTTTTGAGACACAACAAATGAAAACCCATATTCAGCATGCAAGAAGAGTACGTACAGTCCATTGCTGCCTCTGGTTCTTGTCAGGCCACAGAATTTCACCAACATCACAAGTAAGCACACAATGGCTGAAGGAGAGCCAGTGTACCTCTAACTTCTCACTGTCCCTGCATGTAAGAGGCCAACAGCTGAAGCAGGAGTGCTTGTACCTGTGAGGACCTGGAACTCTCCCCTCATCACCACCTGCCCGTTGTACAGGCCAGACAAACTGCCCTGCTGGACTCCCATGATCCTGCTGCACACTCTCACTATTCTAGCAAGCGCCTTTTAACCTTTGATACTAAAGTTGCCATGCCAACAGAGCAGAGAAAAATTCTTAAAACAGACTCGATGCAGGGTTTCCTGTGTGACAGAAAAGGCGACGATGACACTTCCTGCACAACAGGCCAGTCTTACACTCAAAGTTCTCTTTGTTATTTATCATCAGTGTACAAGATACATACCGCTGGCTACAGTTTCTAACGCCTGTCCCCTGACGACAGTGTGGGACTGTGATGATCGTGGTAAGGACCCAGACGCAGATCAGGGATTAGGCAGAAGAGTAGTTTATTGGAAGGCAGGGATCACAACCAGGAGTCAGAGAATCGGAGGTACAAAACGCGAGGCAAAGCGAAGTCGATAACAGGCAGGCAAAAGGTCGTTGAACAGGAAGGCAGAAAGGCAAACAAACAAAATTGCTAGGCAAACTCGGGGTCGTAATCAGAAGGGTAGTCTCGGAAAAATCTGTATACACTGGCTTTGGAAAAGTAGGCTCAGGGAATAAGAATCATACTGACCAGGAAAAGAACAGGAACACCGAGACAGATATACAAGGAACGAACATGAACACTGAACTAATATACAGGCAGGGAAGGAAAACACAATAGGACTCAGGTGTGACTACGAGGAGAGAGAGGCGGGAACACAGGGAAGAGATAATTACATAACAAGAGGGAAACGTAAGACACGGACACTGAACCATACAAACATATAGACAATAAACGACCTGGGAGAACAGGCAGACACGTGCATAGTAAAGGGGAGGTACGCAAGGAGAAACGTTGCGTGCGTATGAGGAGAGAACGAAAACTAAGCAGGGATAGGATAATGAGAGAGAGAAATGCCGGTAGTAGGAAGCGTGAGATAATTAGTGATTAGTAGTGTTAGTAACTAAATCTAAATCCCTAACGTTAGTAGATTAGTTAGTTAGTACTGTACACATCTAACTAATATATACAAAGTGCGATCAAGAAAGTAGGAAGGAAGAAACGAGAAAATAAGCGAAGATTGAAATCCCGAAATGTAAACTCCCGAAGTGAAAGACAAGACAAGGAGTGGACCAGGAACAATAACAGACGGGGATAACAGACGTGAACAAAACATGACACGAAGAAAGATAAACAAAGTACAAAAACAACAGAACAGATACTCAGAATATAACAGGACCCCCCCCCTAAGAAACGCCTCTTGGCGTTTTAAACAGGAGGACACAAAAACAGAAAAACAGACAGACCAGGATACTAGGAGAAGGGAGAAAGCCAGGCAGACAAGGAGCAAAGCACGGAACAGGATCTCAGACAGGCAAGGGGCAAAACACGGGACAGGATCTCAGACAGGCATGGAGCAAAACACGGGACAGGAACTCAGACAGGCAAGGAGCAAAACACGGGACAGGATCTCAGACAGGCATGGAGCAAAACACGGGACAGGAACTCAGACAGGCAAGGAGCAAAACACGGGACAGGATCTCAGACAGGCAAACATTTCTCAGAAAACAGGGTACAACTCGGGAAACAAGGGAAGGGAACTCGGAACGGAACTCGGAACAGAACTCGGAACAGGAGAAGGGATGCAACAGGGGAGAAGGGGGAACAAGCAGGAGGCTGGCACGGGACTTAGGGACAGGGGAACCGGGGGGAGTGGCAACTCGCCAGAGGCAGGTCCGTTGTTTAGGAGCGTTCAATAGGAATGACACCCACTAGTGCTCCTCTCTTAACTAGTGGGTGTTGGCTTTTACCGGACAGCCGGAAATGAAGTGCCCAGACTCCCCGCAGTAAAGACAGGATCTAGTAGCCAACCTGCGGGCCCGCTCCTGACGGGAAAGTCGAACCCGATCCAGCTCCATGGGTTCTGGATCCGGGATAGCTGAAGG
The DNA here is from genome assembly GCA_029706075.1 of Aldrovandia affinis. NCBI lineage: Eukaryota > Metazoa > Chordata > Actinopteri > Notacanthiformes > Halosauridae > Aldrovandia > Aldrovandia affinis. The sequence continues at coordinate 4,656 of JAINUG010001646.1, read as the reverse complement.
AGCTGCTTTGGGATGGTTATAAGCTCTGACCGGCGACCTGAAACCAGCCGTCCCAGGCCCGGGAACAACCCTGGAACTATGCCAACGGCGACGCTCCTGAAGCCTGGAGTCAACTCGGATGGCCAGGCTGATAAGATCATCGAAGGACTCAGGTAGGTCACGTGTCAGGATCTCGTCCTTGAGATGTTCAGAAAGCCCAAAGATGAATGCGTCGTACAGCGCCTTCTTTCCCCAGCCACAGGAGTTAGCCAAAGTCTGGAAGTGGATGGCGTAGTCAGACGCCGACCTTCCCTCCTGGCGTAGGTAGAGCATCTCCCGAGCAGCTTCATGACCCTGTTTGGACCGATCGAAGACCCTCCTCATCTCCTCGGAAAACAGACCAAAACTCTGGCAGTAGGGGAAAGAACCCTCCCACGCGGAGGTAGCCCAGGTCTTGGCACGACCGGTCAGTTGAGTGATGACGTAGGCAACCGGGAGATCTCGCTGGGAAGCGTGGATGGCTGTAGTCGAAATATCAGCTGGCACTGCGTCAGGAACGCACGACAACCCCCGGTTCACCTGCGTACCTCTCAGGAGGAGGCAGGCGTGGTTCGCGCGCACCGGCGCAGGGAGACTCGGGTTGAGGTGGAGCAGCGGCATGCTGAGGTGCAGGGTTAAGAGTCGGAGCTCGCAGCGTCAGGTTAAGTTCCGCCAAGCCGGAGCTGAGAGACTGCAGATGTTGTGTGACCCTCTCAAGATGGTCTTGATGTCGTCCGAGCATGGCACCTTGCTGCTCGAGAGCCGAAGCGGAACTGGTCTGGATCTGCTGGGTCCATCGTGGTCAGTCGTCCTGTGATGATCGTGGTAAGGACCCAGACGCAGATCAGGGATTAGGCAGAAGAGTAGTTTATTGGAAGGCAGGGATCACAACCAGGAGTCAGAGAATCGGAGGTACAAAACGCGAGGCAAAGCGAAGTCGATAACAGGCAGGCAAAAGGTCGTTGAACAGGAAGGCAGAAAGGCAAACAAACAAAATCGCTAGGCAAACTCGGGGTCGTAATCAGAAGGGTAGTCTCGGAAAAATCTGTATACACTGGCTTCGGAAAAGTAGGCTCAGGGAATAAGAATCATACTGACCAGGAAAGAACAGGAACACCGAGACAGATATACAAGGAACGAACATGAACACTGAACTAATATACAGGCAGGGAAGGAAAACACAATAGGACTCAGGTGTGACTACGAGGAGAGAGAGGCGGGAACACAGGGAAGAGATAATTACATAACAAGAGGGAAACGTAAGACACGGACACTGAACCATACAAACATATAGACAATAAACGACCTGGGAGAACAGGCAGACACGTGCATAGTAAAAAGGAGGCACGCAAGGAGAAACGTTGCGTGCGTATGAGAGAGAACGGAAAACTAAGCAGGGATAGGATAATGAGAGAGAGAAATGCGGTAGTAGGAAGCGTGAGATAATTAGTGATTAGTAGTGTTAGTAACTAAATCTAAATCCTAACGTTAGTAGATTAGTTAGTTAGTACTGTACACATCTAACTAATATATACAAAGTGCGATCAAGAAAGTAGGAAGGAAGAAACGAGAAAATAAGCGAAGATTGAAATCCCGAAATGTAAACTCCGAAGTGAAAGACAAGACAAAGGAGTGGACCAGGAACAATAACAGACGGGGATAACAGACGTGAACAAAACATGACACGAAGAAAGATAAACAAAGTACAAAAACAACAGAACAGATACTCAGAATATAACAGGGACTGCACCATCGCACCAGTGCACAAGTTCATCAGTATCAGGACCGTGGCTCATTACAGCAGCTCGAATGAGACTGACCATAACTCAGTCATCTGCACACTTCAGCATGTGTCCGTGCTCGTACTGCTATGACAGCCATCAGTGTGTGAAACATACAGGGGCTCTGAGAGAATAAAGCCCTGGGGTGAGCCCACACATGATGGACACACCCCTCACTGACTAGTCCCGGAGCTCAGTGGGTAGAGCATGGCGCTGGCATTGCCAAGGCTGTGGGTTCGATACCACGGGACTACATTATATTACATTACATTACAGGCATTTAGCAGACGCTCTTATCCAGAGCGACTTACACAGTTTACATTTCTTTACATACAATCCATTTATACAGCTGGATATTTACTGAAGCAATCCAGGTTAAGTACCTTGCTCAAGGGTACAACGGCAGTGCCCTCACCTGCAACCTTTGCATTACAAGCCCAGTTCCTTAACCATTATGCTAACACTACCGCTGTACGGATGGGATGGTTAAAAACCAGTGGCGGGCCGTGCATTTCACACCTAGGCCTTCAGTAGTGCTCCGTCTGAATCAATCCACCCCTCAATAACTATTTTATGGCTATAAAAAACATCTTATTATGCAGAAATGCAGTATAAAGAGCCGTTGCATCGCAGATAGATAACTCGTGTAGCCAGAATAAATGCCTTTACTGAAGAAACAAACCCGGGGTGCACAAGTCTCCTTGACACACATAAAAAAGCATCAATAATAACCTCATAAAATTGCAATATTATTTAGGAAAATGGCAACATTTTACTCACCAAAAATCCTTATTATTTGTACACAAAATCCATCCTCCTTTCTTTCCTCAAAAAGAGTTCAATTACTCTGTCGTACAGATTATCTGTGCGTTTCAGTTCCATCAAGAAGTCCTTTTCTATCGCCATCGAAGCTAATGCTGAAAGTCGAGCCTGCCCTGTCGTATTTCTGGCATAAGTTTTAATTCGCTTTAGGGCTGAAAATGTCCGGGCCGCTAGCTCTGGCTAGTACACTCTCTGACTATCTAATCAAAGGGTGTGAATACGCTGACGTTACCGTATGCCTGCTAGAAGGCCTTGGTGTCGCCAACTCAAAATCTGATTGGTTGAAGCAACAGTTTGATCAACACTTATTTTATGCTACAGGGCCCGCAGAACTGATTGTGAAGGCCTCCAGGCAGATTTCTTTGACCCTGGCAACAAATGATGGCTGAAATGTGATTATTTAATAAGTATTCATGGACAAAATATAATTAACATCAGTCTGTGATTCAGATATTTTTTAGGCCAGCAGAGAAGGCCTTGCAGGCCCTGACGGCCCACCACTGATGTATATATATCAATCAATCAATCAATCTTTATTTTTATTTACCACTGTTAAAAACCATGGTCCCGACTCTCTGTGGTCATAAAATATGCCATGGCGCTTTTCAAAATAGAGTAGGGTGTTAACCCGGTGTCCTGGCCAAATATATATATATATACACATGGACTTAATTCATTCCCTCCTTCCTGGGTTTGTCCAATAGCAGCGGGGCTGAACCCCAACATGTTTGAGAGTTTGCCCAATAGCAGGCGGGGCTGAATGCTATTAAAGGCAGATGAGAAATGAACACATGAGTTTTGTTACCCTGCAGGGGTTTGAGTATGAGGGGGAGCACTGGCTACACCCGGCTTGGCCCGGTGTGCGATGGGAAACGGGTCAGGAAGGTGCCTTGTTGTCCAGAAGATCCATGTTGATCACTTTCTCAAAGGACTTTGTGACAATGTAGGTCAAGGCGCCTGGTGTAAAATGGTTCAGAACTGGTGGTCGGCCGCAGGGGATCACAGCAGAATGTTTCCACAGCCTCTGCACCCTCTGAAGGCTGTGTGACAACTTAAGGAGGGGCCTAATGGCCCTGCACAGGACACAAGCGAGCAGATATCTAAAGGTTTTAACCACACAGTCAGAGGAAATAACATCTTCGAGGGGCCAGGGGGCAGGGGGCTGTGTTCATGAGGCTGGGTTTTAATACTGAAGTTTTGTTACTAAAATCATGTACCCCACACCTGAGATACAACTTATTTAACTCCTGAGCCCAAATGTGATGAGAATTAAAGTCATCTGCTGCCCCATTCGAGTCGAGATTATTGGTACCAAGTTCCTTTTCAATTTTGTCCTTAAACGGGTGCTTGGCTCTCCTGGTGTCATGTTTCACCTCTGTTTGCAGCGTCCACTGGCCTCCTCCGTCACATGAAGGAGAGTCTCTACCTCCACATTATATATTGAGTAATGAATCCACACCACGGTGCTCAGGCCTGTTTCAGGATTACATGCTGTACATGGCACATGACACGGTCCAGTGTTGATAAACTCACTCACACACACACACACACACTCTCTCACACACACTCACACACACACACACACACACACACACACACACACTCAGACACACACACACACACACACACTCACACACACACACACACACTCTCTAACTCTTTCTGAGGGCAGTTTCTCATGTGAGTGAGTCAGGGTTTCAGGGCGGCAGGTTTCAGTTTGAGTGTTGTAGGGCTGGGGTCCCCAACCACTGGGCAGCGGACCAGTACCGGACCGTGGATCATTTGGTACCGGGCCGCACAGAAATAATATAAACATTTTAATTGTAATTGTATTTCCATTTTATTGACTATCGCAGTCTGCAGGGTGTTTTATTTTGAAAAATGACCACTTCCGTCTGTGCCTCTTTTCCGCACTTGTCTCAGTTTTTTTCCATGCACCAATAAATTAAGTCCACAAGCTAACCCTAGCAAAAATGAGTAAAAAACAAACATTGCTGGAGAGCTTTGAAAAGGGGAAAGACCCAATGATGAAACA
>JAINUG010001645.1:0-19154 GCA_029706075.1 Aldrovandia affinis | reverse complement strand
AAAGGTGTGAAGTGCTATTTGGGCTTTTGTGATTAACCAGAAGGATTTCTCTTACCCCTTCTCTCTGTTTTCATACGCTCAATTTCTGTATCTCTATAACAAGTTGTTTTGGCCTCCAACAGAGGGCTGACAGGAAATTAGGCTCTCAGTATCAATATTCAAAAAATTGCTAAACAAAACTTGTCTTGCTTTGGTCCCAAACAGGAAACTGTTTAATACAAAAAAATTAAATTAAAAATTAAAAGTTTTGAAGAGACTGGACATGCAATGATCCACCCCCCCAAAAAAATGTTAAAAGAGGAAACATACTGCTTCCGTGATCTCTGTGTCCTCGTCGAAGGAGTCCTCGTCCTCAGGCTCAAAGAAGACCTTAATCCGCGGGCGAGAGAGGGACACTGTGAGAACGGGGCCTCGCACCTCACCTGGAGACACTACCATTTTACACATGAAATGGAGAGAGAGACCTCCTCCACGCCCGACGCCACCGACGCCTCGTCGTTCTCGCTGTAGTCGTCCGAGTCGATAGACTCCACCTCAAACTCCACGCTGAAGTTGTCAGAGTCGGAGTCCTGGCTAAAGCTCTCGTCAGAGTCCTCGCTACCAGAGACACCTACTTCCTGTGGAGGAGAAGGGGATGCAGCGGTTACAGTGCTGCTGGGGGAGCGAGCAGAAGCCTGCTCGTAACTAACAAGTGCACGTGCAGCATATGAGAACAATCATTTACCGCCCCTAAAGGTCAAAATCTGTTTGACAAAACACTACAATATACCAGACTGTAAATCAAGAAATGTTTGCTCACGCGTCATTTCTGAGATTGATACTGCAAATTCAACATACGTTATAAAAACAAATACATCACTTGGGACCACTTGCTATTATTGTTACTAAAAATACAAACATTTGTGGGCGGAGGGAACCAAGTAACCAAGCGGTCAATAAATATAGTGTGCTAAATTTATTTAAATAAATACATTTACACAGGGATTAAGGCCAATACAGGTGGGGTAAAGTAGAATGTGCCGACTGCGATGTGAGAAGACACTCACAGCATTGCTCCTGGAGTCCGAAGACTCACTGCTCCCCCGGTCCCGCCTCAGTCCACCGATCGCGCACAGGCTGTCATCGAAGGTGAGGGAGAAGCTGTCCGACTTGTGCCTCTTCCTGCGTTCACTCTGTTCCTCCTCTGTGGAGGCCCCAGCTGCAGGAGACCGGACACCACAACTGAGCCAAACCACCTGGTGACAAACTGGAAAGCCCCGCAGTGTGTCCACATAACACTGCGTTCAGTCATTTTACTCTCCCCCTCACTCGCCTGGCATCACAACAACAGAGACTTGCGCCATGTTCTTGCAGCACTACATTTCTGTCTGCAAACAACTGGCAACGCTGTCGTTTCAACAAACCCTTCCTGTGTCAGGTGCACAATGACTTCCCTCTGACTGCCAAACCAGAAGAAAACGGCTACTCCACTTGGCAGGAATGCCCAGCCATAACAGCACTGCGTAAACACGACTGGGGCCACGGGGACTAAATCAAGCACAGACGCAGGGCGTCTCACCACAATCACTGCTCCTCCTCCTCCGTCTTGAGGTAGATGAGTATGAGTCCAAGTCCGTTTCCTGAAACAAAGTGCAGCTGTTAGAGAAATAAACAAGGAAAGGCAGCACTTTATTAAAAGGCTCAGGCACGACCAACAGACACCCTTCGGACAGAACTCAACTGCTCTTAAGACCGGAAGACAGTTAATACTCACAAACTTGACAGAGACATCATATAAATGATAAGATCAATAATATCGGCATAAATATTATATAAACGATAACACAAATAATATTAGTGTTTCCTTACCTCTGGCCCTCGATCAGGCTCACTTTGACTCCTGGGTTCTGTAAATCCAGATTGGGAATCTATAAACAAGGCAACAAGCACAGACAATATTAAAACTCCACAACTCATACTGTTAACACTTTGCTGAACAACAATGACTTCTTATACAACTCATTAGCCAATACAAACAACACACACACAATTAAAATAATGGGTCCTCACAATACAATCATGCGAGTTACACCTCTGAAACTACAGATATTCTAAGACTGGTGGAAAAATCGTAATATGTGAAATACCTTGGTTTTTGACAGCAACCAGGTTTTTGGAGATCATAGCATAGAGTACTCTGAAAAAAAACATTTTTCTAATATTAGATATTGAGAAGGTTTCAGTTTCTGCCACTTTCAAATCCTTTGGAACAGATCAAGAAACATAGAAAATAAAAAACACAAATATTAAATGCCATTATATTTTAATTTCATTTCCACTGTAAAGCACTTTGGACTGCAAGTCTTTCTATAAAACGTGCAATATAAATAAAGGTATTATTATTTCCTGGACCAACACATGCAATGCTCTTCTAGGCATAGTGATGGCCACAGATGGCTAGACAGCTGCTGGGAGACAGCTACAGCTGTTCTGAGCTCAGCCACCTGTGTCTACAGTCCCACATTGCATTCCCATGGGTCTCTAGGAGCAGGTGTCGCCCCACTTCAGACCGGGTGCCACACAAACACACCGAGGCTCTTTGACGGAGAAACTATCCACCCCCAGCACAGCCCCAAGGGCGTCGTCGACACAGTGGACGATGTGCTGCTGCTTCTTGTCGTAGAGCTGCTTGCTCACGATGTACTGCCCCAGGTAAAACATGACCTAAAATGCAAAGCCAGAAACAGTTCTTTTCAAGACAAATCAATTAAGCCAGCTGATGAATGCCAGCTGTGGGGGTACATCAGCCCAAGCAATTCTGCCCACATGTATGTAGTGTCCAAGCTAACAAGTTCCTGCAATGTTTTCGTTTTCAGAGGAACAAAGCTTTAACAAAGGAATACAGGGGTTTTATGTTCAAGATTTTGAACGATGATCCCTCATTCTAGATCAGGTGCACAACACCAGGTGATTTCAATTAGTTCCCCTCCTTGGTTGAAGAAGGAAGCTAATTAGTGAAATCACCTGGTGTTGTCCACTGGTTGCAACAAAATCCTGCATACACTCGGCCCACGATGGAATGAGTTTGACACCCCTGTTCTAGATGATTCATATGAAAGGTAGTATAGCATACTATTAAGGATACACATGCACATTCACTCTGGAATGCACTTCGGCATCTTCAATGACTGACACACTGATTAACAGTCACAGAAACCTCTGGGAAGTGCATTTCCCAGAAGGATACAAACACGTCCAACATCTCCTCCCCTCCCACAACCCTCAAAGAAAGAATAATCTAATCAAGGAGCCTCATTCCACCTGTGAATTAACAACAGTTTCTAGGCAGTACAACTTTTTTTTTTTAAGAAAGAAAGAAAAAACACCTTTGAAGTAATTCCTTGATATTTCTCCTGCAAAAATGAACCCTAACTAAGATGGTTGACAAATAAATAAAACATTCGGTTATCCACAGTGATTCAAATTAACATGCCACCGAGGCTGCCTACTCATTACCAATAGCTCTGTGGTGATTCATACTTCCTCTGCTTTTCTTATGATACTCTAACATATAAGAGTGAAATAGTATTCGCTACTCCTGAATGTCTGGCTAACACCCTCCATCTGTACCCAGCAGGACTTCTATAACTACCAATCTCAGAGCAACTGAACAAAAAACTTGAATCCATTCTTACTTTAAGATGCTTCTAGCAGCTGGAGAGAACAAGTCCACATTTAACAAAGTTAATACCTGGTCTTACTAGACAAATAAGCTGTCATAGGCTCTGTGGCTGAAAGCTGAGATGCTACATTCTTTTTGAAATCTTCCACTGTCCAAGTTTGAGTAAACAGCGAGGATCAGAGCGCAGCCCTTACAATTTACAACACATATAAATGCCACCAATTCCCAACCAGCTCACTCAAAACAGCTAGCTGAGGATGTAAAAAAACTAAACAAAGTTAAATGAAATGTAGTCTCATAGGTCAGAATTAAACTGAGGCATCTGTCCTCTCTACTCAGCACTTGGACCCACTTAAAAATCAGTGGATGCCAAATACCAAAGCCAATTATTAATTATTTATGAATTGAAAATAACGTTTATCTGTTGCTATAGTGACAGCAGAGACTATTGTATACTGTCCTGCTGACAGGTGATGTCCTACCTCCTTCATGGTGAAAATGTCCTTGTCTGCACCTACATGCTGTAATAAGGTCAGCAGCTGCACTTTAGGTCGAACCTGTTGACACACATTCACAACCATCTATTAATCTATAAACACAACCGCTAATACTCAATAATACTCAATAACACTCAAATGAACGGCACTTACAAGTTTCTCATTGTCCACCACGTAATTGCTTAAACAATTATCCGTTGCCATTCTGTCTGTTACCTGTAACCAAGGGGAGAAAACAAAATGTTGCACTTCAGAAATAGCGTCAGAAATAAAAAGGCACACAAAAGAAATTGTGTCAAAGCGAAACTTACCTTAACCCTCTACCGCACATGTGTCAAAGTCAAGGCCCGCGGGCCGGATCCGGCCCGTGAATGAGTTCTCTCTGGCCCGCGGGATGATATTTAATTACTATTAAAACCGGCCCGCAGTATTATGTGCCCGCAGCACCATAATACTACAAGTCCCAAGATGCACTGCGAGTGCATTGGCGCGTACTGAGTGCCCGCGAGTGAATGCAATCCCGCGTCTTCTCTTCACTTCAGTACTAGTCATGAGCAGCAGCAGCACAGTCACAGCGGAGACCTAAACATCGCCGCCGATTTTCATCTCCCTCTCCCCCAAAATGGCAAAAAGAAAGGTAGACGCTGAAAACAGGGGGTTTCAAGACAAGTGGGAGGCAGAATACATGTACACCGAAGTAAAAGGAAAGCCTGTGTGTCTTGTGTGTGGAGACAGTAGGCATGGGACGGTTACCGTAATAATGGTATACCGCGGTATAACAGGCCACGGTATAACTAACTACAAACATTTAGTTTCCACGGTATATGCTCTACGGTATTTTTATTAAAAGAAGCAACAACAAAAAATACAGTGGTCCCTCGTTTATCGCGGGGTTACGTTCTAAAAATAACCCGCAATAGGCGAAATCCAGCGAAGTAGTCAGCTTTATTTTTTACAATTATTATATATGTTTTAAGGCTGTAAAACCCCTCACCACACAATTTATACACTTTTCTCAGACAGGCATTAACATTTTCTCACATTTCTCTCTTGTTTAAACACTCTCAAAGTTCAAACCTTCGTAGATTAAAAAAAAAAAAAGTACAGTATTATAGAATGAAACCAAAGATCAAAGCTGTTTTCAGGCCCAAACATTTATTTGAGAAATAAAAATATAAACGTTTTCCATATACATAAATATGATAGCTTTTAGAAACAAATTTAATTTTAATGATCAACCTACGAGGATGGACACATAAGAAATTATTAATAGTGACTCGCGCGTATTTCACAGTTCCTTTGACCGTGCCTCTTCGTCCTGGCGCCGCTCCGCTGTAGCGTCTTTTTCCACTGAAGGCCTTGGAGCAGGTGTCATTTTTCGGGTGAAGAACATAGTTATGGGTAGTTGTTGGCGCTGTTTTTTCTTCTGGGCGAAAAGATTCTTATAAACAGACATGCCACCTTCGATTATATTTGAGAACTGTAATGAACTGTAGACCATTGTCAATCAGGACGCAGAACACAATGCGCGTTCATACGCTGTAAAAAAAAGCATGCAAAATTGCACTAAGAAAATCCGCGAAACAGCGAGGCCGCGAAAGGTGAACCGCGTTATAGCGAGGGACCACTGTAATGCTATGCCGAAAATCTATGCACCCCCCCGAAAACGAACCTAAGGTAATTGAGATTCCGAATTTCACTTGGTGCAGAATTCTACTTATGGCGGCATTGCGCGCGGAGTCAGTTGTGGAGTCAGTGAGATTTGTCGTCTGACCCAGGGAAATGTGCCTAAGAAATTAATGCAACTGTTTTGCACTTTTGCAAGTTTGCACTAACTTTTCTAATTGTATTATAAAAGACAGTCATTGGTGAGGATAAGAGCAGCACACTGATTTGTTTTTAATGCATGCTGTTTCATTTATGCATTTATCTTGCCATTGAGCTTTGAAGGAAATTTACATTTAGCTGTTTACCTGTTAAAAAAAAGAAAAAAACGTTTTCAATTTATTGCTGAAAGAGCCTTGAGAAAATATTGCAACTGATTTTATTTATGTTTTACTTAATTTAATTTAATGATTAATGTTAAGTGCAATATAAGCTGTGTTATTGGTATTGGTTCAATATGTGCAATAATTTCGAGTGTTAATAAACATTGAACCAGCCCGGCCCTCCACTTGTACCATTTTTTTTTATTTTGGCCCCCTGTGTATTTGACTTTGACATGACTGCTCTACCGCATGGTGTTGCCCTCAGGCAACAAACCACCTTTTTGGACCTCACACTACCCCTTTAAAGTTTTTTTCAGTAAGGAAGTATGTTTGATTGTTTAAAGACTTATTTTGTTTTTATTTATATACGATAAAAATGTTTGTTTGAAAGTGAGGCGGGACTAACCAATCGTAAAATTGATAGTGTAGATAAGAAGTACCCATTCAAAGACGTTTTCTCCTGTTTCTAGGCAGACTTTGTCATTCATCCTCGCAAAATCGCGTAAAAAAGTTGCATCGCGTTTTTTTAAAATAATTTCCTCATACCAAGGCCTTTGTGTGACAGAAACAGAAATCAAAAGTCTTGGTACACATTGTGTGTTGGTTGTGTGCAATAAAATACAAGAATATGATTTACGTTTTTGATAATACTGCTTATCAAATAATTACACTGTATCAAATGTACTATAAAAGACCTTGGAGTTTTACTACCCTTGTCGCACAGTGTTGCCCTGAGGCAACAAACCAATATCTGGTTGGGGGTGGGGTGGGGGTGACAAATTTTATGATTGATATATTATCAGGGACCCCCAATCTCCCAAAAATAATATTTAATATTTTTTTCCCCAAAAAACTAAAAATGATGCAGTAGAGGGTTAATAAATAGTGATATCTTATATATATATACACATCTATAAACTCTTTAGCTGTACATAAAGTGCTTCAGCTCCTCCGTGCGCAATGGGAAGCCACTTCCCTGACGCCCCGGGATTTAAATATGCACAGAAAGACATGTCAGGACTAGATTCGCTCTGGCTGTTACTGCGATTGGTGCAATATAACTGCGTTTTTCGTCATAAACACCAAACTAGTTTGTATTAGAGAGCTAGTTAGGTTACAGATAACATTACACTGCTAATGTCCGGAGGCTAGTTAAAACCAATTAGCTTAACACAAACATTCTTTGGTACACATTCAACCGAATTACAAACAATTATCAAAATAGACCAAGAACAAATACCTTGTCCGACGTCCAGCTAGGTGCTAAGCCCAGGCACACACGCAGCTCAAGGTTTCCTTTCGACTTAAAAATTCCGCCCATCTAGGGTGATTAAATATTTTAATGAATTAAAGAGGTAATCTATCATTTAAAATCCTCGCGTTACCGCGCAACGTGCATATTGTCCTACCATTGTCGGCTCACATGACGCTATGACGTTCCTGCGTAAAAGCACCAACGCTGTGACCACATGTCACATAACTTTAGCCAATTCGTGCTCAGTGTGCATAATTTGTTTGTATGTCAGACATACTTTAAGCGTCAAATTAAACTTTTAAAAGTAGTCCGAACTAGCCACCCGAACATTGTTATGAAATGTTTGCCAGGAAGGTGCGACGCACCCTCTCTGGAATTGCCTTGACTTTTTTCATAATCGTGCTTGTGGATTTACAACTTCCCAAAAACACAACGCGCCTCTATTCCGAGGGAGACCCGCTTTCTTAAACAGAGCGACACAAGAACTCGGTACCCCAGCGAGAGAGGAGCAAAAACCGCTGGCCAGCCCTTTGGATTTGGCAAAGTCTCCGCACACTGGCACTGCGCGAAGGCAGAGGAACCTCGGCGTACGGAGGGAAAAGCGAGCTACGCCGCCCGGTGCCCAGCTACAGCTGGCGGACATCTTTATCGCTGTTAAGACCACCGGCAGGTTTCACGGCACGCGCCTGGCTCTGCTGTTGGAAACTTGGATATCAAGGACTAAGGAGCACGTGAGTATATTTGCCACGATGATGTATGAGCCAGTTCGCTACGTTTCTTCAGTAACTGTAGTGCAACTGGTTAGAACAATGTTACTTTGAACACAACGAATGTCTTTTTATCGGCGCGAATCACTTGGTTTTGTGGTGTTTATACCACAATTACTTTTGCTTAGACCTTCTCTCTACTGGTGTACAACGAATGAATATTGAACAAATAATTCAAAGCAAGTGTGTATTTAGTCCAAAAACATACAACTTTGAACCATATCACTGATGTAATACATTTGTGTGTTCAGGATAAATGCTCCTTTCAGGCCATAATATATTTACAACCACTCACCCACCAAAAAATTGACCTAATTGAAGTTATTTATCTAGTTAATCTCTATGGGGGGGTGGGCAGGTCATCACTTCAGTGGTACCACATCTTGTGGGGCTGCTTTTTTGCAGCTTGCTCTACACAAGGTTCAGTGCAGTGCAGTCCATGGAACATCAGATATTAACCCTGAGCTGAGCCAGTAACTTCCTGTTGTGACTGCATGCACCTTTCCAAACCGCACCAGCCCTTCCTCTCTCCGTCCTTTCACTCTGAGTCAGACTGCGCCAGTCATGTGTGCAAGCTTCCTATACCCCCTGAGTACTGCACTATTGAAGAGACACTATTGATAAAGATTATGCGTGGTCCCCTGTTTCTTCTCAAAATCAATAGAGATCCATTATTGAGGGTTGGAAAGACACATGGCATTGCTGGTTTTCCTCCTCTGACTGAGGAACTTAACATTGACTCTGAAATAAACACATAAACAGCAGTCACACTAAATATTGGTTGACAAAGTAAAGCCTCTGTCACGAGGCTAGAAGAAGCAGTGATTCAGCTGAGAAGGAAGTGACTCCTGCCATTTGTGGAGTAAAGGGCAAACTGTACCCTAAAGATCTGACTAATTGCCCAGGTTTTGACAGTCCGATAAAATGGTTAATCTAATTTAATCAGTACTAGTTAGTAATCGTTAGACTAAATATGGAGTTGTCAAGGACCACAGACATTTTAAATCTTATATTTTATTTACTGTCCTGTCAGTGTACAGATAAATTGACCCAAGTTCTTGATGACACAGACATGATAACAGTATATAATTTCATTATTTTAATAATCATCTTTACATAGAAATGTACTGAGAAATTAATATTTTTGTATCAATGTAAAGGACCTCTGTGTATCTGTGTATTTTACAAACAGAATTAATACCACTATGGTAACCAGTATCTTGCATCTCAGATGTTGCAGGTTGAAATCTCGGGTGAGGAACTGTCATTGTAGGCACCTAAACTGCATTGTTACAATCCATTTATACAGTTGGATATTTTATGTTGGGTTGGGTAAGTAAGTATGGGAAAGGACTTGGAAGCATTGCAGAAAATGGACAACAGCAGTCGTATGGCTTAATCCCACTTGGATTCAGTTGTAATGTTGTAATGTTAAATTGTAATGCTGTCTCCCAGATCATCATCATTGGACTGTGTGCAATATTATTATGATTATGATTATTATTATTATTATTATTAATAATAATAATAATAATAATAGATCTTTGAATTGTGACAGGACACCCCTACTCTTTTCAATGAGTGCCAAGTTTTTTTTTTTTATGAATCAAGACCTTGGTTTAATGTATGTAGTGGTTACGTTACTGGGCTTGTAACTCAGGTTCGACTCTCAGTCGGGGCACTGCCGTTGTAGCCTTAAGCAAGGTGCTTAACCTGATCTGCTTCAGTAAAGAACATCCAGCTGTATACATTGATTATATGTAGAGAAATGTAAACTGCATAAGAGCTAAATGCTTAAAGTGTAAGATAAAAACAAGGACTGTTGCTTGTATTTCAGCAACAAAAAAAATAATTATTGCAGCATTTGCACAATTCTTCCCGCTCATACAAAAATAGCCTATCTTGTCACAGGGCTTGTGGCCTGGGTCATATGTCTTGTGGACTAGCAACAATCAAGATTATTTTTAGATAACCTTGTGATAGAGCACTCATCTTAGAATTAGGAGCCAGGGCATGCGAGAATGTACGTGTGAATCACGTTAATTTGTATTGTGATAGACTGTAGACACACACCGCTTGCTGTTGGGTGTCGAATTGCCTCAGTCCTCTTTCAAGCATTGCGTGCAGAAGTTCCATGCCAAGAGGAAGTTGCCAAGGCAGACTGACTTTCGTAAATATAAAACGGAAACTGCTTTGAAAGAGGAAGTCTCCAGCTCAAGCTGAAACAAAGAAGAAACTCTACACCCACACCTACAACCTCCCCCAACCCCTTACTGAAAGCAGGCAGAAGCTGCGAGTGTTTTCACGTACAAATGTGATTTTATTGTTCAGTGTTCAAGACATCTGTTTTATTTGTTGGACATGGATGAGAAAACCTGTACAACAATCTGATGGTGACTTGATCAAAGGCTTTCCGGGTGAAATTGTATTCTTTCAGTCCAAAATTTCACACACTTTCCTGTCTGTCCCTATCCATCCCCATGTCTTTCCTCATTACTTACTTATTTTTATTCTGAGCTTTCATCGCTCCTTTTGCTTCTTTATTAATTTATACATTCATGTTTTCTTTTACAGTCTCTGCTATCGTATTAAATCATTAGTGTCCAGTTTTGATCCATAAAGGCCTATGGTAGCCTGTCTAATTGTGTGGCGCTGTGATTTTTATTACGCCATTGGGTTGTCCCGACAACAAAATCTGCGTAAGGCCTATTTCAGCTCCTTTCAGTGAAAGCAAATTAACTTGATGTTGATTACAGGATCTGGCCAGTCTGTGTTACACTTGCAAGACAGGTTACTAATGAAGAGCGGGTGTTTTGCCCTGTCTAGCACATTTGGATCGATCAAGGTGATATCGATCCACGATCTGCGATTAGTCTGCTTCCTGATTGATCAGAAAGACCGGTGTGCATATACCCGTGGGGCCAGTGGGTGTCACACAATCACGGTGGATGAATTTGAAATTTAAATCATGTCCACTCCGTATCGGGCTCTTGACCCATTGATTAATTGCACGTTTTCGCAAAGAAACACCATTTAAAAAATGAAAGCTGCTTACACAGTGCAGTGAAGCTATTACGCAGATCAGTTGATGCATTGATTTCTTGTTTTACCCCTGCTCAATGAGAGTATCGGCCTGATGAATATTATCCTCGGTAAATGGCTGAATCTGAAATGACCTACAGAGCACAGTGAAGTATAGGTGCTTGGTTGAGGCAGTCAGCAAAAACTGGGGACAGGCCTAGCTGTCATGATCAAGGGCAGATATCAAAGGGCTAACAATGTCTACTCTGCGTTTCTGACCCCATTTAGTCGACTGGCCGATTGTTTGGTCGATGGGCTGTTGGTCGAGATTTGCGCCACAGTTCAGCGTGCTTGTCAGTAGAATAATCCATTCTGGACGCTGCGGGTATGACAGTGACAGTCCTTCACTCTTAACATAGCTAGGCCTATATATGTTCTCTTTAAATTATATTAGGCAGTTAAGGTAATACTAATGTTGTGAATAATTCAGCAAAACTAATAAAAGTAACATTTTATAATAAATTTTATAAATTTTATAAAAAATTTAACATGTTTTACTAATTGTATGGTTTATATATTTATAACTAACATGCGTAACACCCCCTTTCATGTAGCCTATGTTGTATCCTTCTTGTTTTAGGCATGCGAATGTGCATTTGACATTTTTACATTTTAAGTATTTAGCAGATGCTCTTATCCAGAGCGACTTACAAGATGTGCATTAATACATGGTAGGAACAATCATAGATCGCGCAAGAGATCGCAGTGCAGTATACAGCGATAGACATCATTGCAGGAAGCTGCGTACCATACCTGGGAAGGAAAAGGTTAATAAAATTAATATTATTATTATTATTTTTGTGTATGAGCGCCCCCTCATTTTAATTGTAGCCTAAGATTTGCCTACAGTTAAGATTAATGATATAGGCATACTTTAATTACTCATTTCGATATAACCTAAGAACATAATGTCAAATAAAAAATCTGGAGTATGGCAGAATTTCGTTTTAGTCGTGGACGATCCAAAAAATGTGGAATGTAAACTTTGCAAGCGGCAGGGTTTATCGTTAATAAAACGAGGAGCAGCCTTTTGGCAAAAAATGTGGACAAGCTAGTGTTCCTGTGCCATAACATGAAACGACTGGGGAAGTAGGATGGTCTCCAACTCGAGTAAGTTATTTTCGATAGGCTATAGCCACTTTATGTTCAGCTTTAGGCTACAATTTAAAACATTAGGCTATGTGTGATCATTCGTTTGTTAGCCAATTTTTAAAAACGGTGGTTTAGATTCAGCTGACTGAAGTCCCAAGACATCCAAGTTGACAGCTGAGGCTCATCTGCATAACAGTTTTAATGGCACTGAGTTGTTAATTATATATTAATGTATATTTTAATACAACATATTTTCTGGCATGAAGGCTCTGAAGTTGCTAGCTACGTCTTAACAGCTCACACTATGCAAACCTGGTTTGTGTGAACATGAGACCATTAACCATTGCTGTTCTATTAACTTTATCTACCATTTGTCTACCAGCATTTACCATGAATGGAACACTTATTGACTAATATGCCAGCAGAACCAGAACTATCCATTTTATTATTCTGTTTAAGACTTTATAGTTGATGAAATCGCTGTGAAAGTTGGGTGGGAGGGGTGTGTTGTTAGTGGAAACTAAATTGTCTGTAGAGTCAGCCAGGGAGGGAGGGTTTCGGTCAATAGGCTTGTCCCTGTCTCATGTTACAGTGATGAGACAGGGCCAGAAAAAGGGGAAAATGGGAGAAAAGGTGCCCGATTTAGGGTTCCTGTGTCTATTAAATCAGTATTCATTGTGGATTTTTAATTCTGAATAACTCCACTGCCTGATATGCTGGTGATGCCTATGTATACAGTCTACACGCAGCATGAAATGTAGCTTGACAAACACTATCATATGCTACTCTACCAAGATGCTGGGAAAATCCAAACTGGTGTTTGTTTTTGTCCCTATGACTAATTGATGACAAGGGACAGGCCATTCAGCCCCTCCAGGCTTATCATGTACCTAAGGTCTATAGATTATCCATCGCTGCATTAACCCTGACCTATGAAACCCCTTGGTTATGCGGTCGATGGCAATGCTCTGAGCCGGTTTGCCTCTCTTTTTTTAAAATCACAGACCTACATCTTCACAGACACAGCGGATGAAGACGGCACATTGAAAGGTATGGGATGCGCACCGCGCCGCTGGGGGCAGATCGTCAATCCCAAGGGCTCGGGAGAAGATAAGTTCAAAAAAAGAAATGGAAAAAATCAATGGAAGGTTTTTTCTGTGAACAGAAACTATTTGATGTGGGTCTGGAGTAGAGACATTACAATAATTTAATACACAAGAGCTGGTTTCTAGGGTTCATGTTTTTAAGGGACCATTTTGAAAGCACACACTTCTATAAGGCACTCTCATTTTGTGCACGTGGTTATAATTATGCTCTCTTTTCGTTAGGTTGCTCTTGCATTTGAAACAAAATTTTACTTTCCTTGCAGACAAGAAAATGCTAGTCGGCTTTTGACTTTGTATATCCTGTATGTAAATAAAGCCTTCGTGGTTGCCTTCCCGAGAAATTAAAAGCAAATTTGTTTTTGATATTTATTCCAGTAGATAGCTATTTAAAAAAAACATGCCTCAACCGAAATACAGGAAGATCGCCGTGTTGGGATACAGATCAGTAGGTGAGTACAACATAATGCATACGCGTAGTTATTATTGCAAGCTACGACGTTTGTTTAGTATAACATCTCAATTAAATTGAAACACAGTTAGTCAGCTAGTTAACTTAGCCGAAAATGGACCAACTTATCCCACGTAACGTTAGCTAGGTAGTGAGCAAGCTAGGTAGAAGTCGAAGTGGCACCGATTTTGACTCAATCGATAGCTAGCCATGGTGCTACAAAAACAGTTCGACCTTGTAATATGGGACAACATTAGGGCATGGTAATTGTGACAGATAGAACTGCAGATTCGCTGGCCAACTAGTTAACCACGTAACGTTAACTTAAATCAATAGTCAATTTCAGTGTTCTGGTCTGTAGCTGTATCTATGTGTACGTTCACAATACGTTATAATCTATTTTTTTCAGGCAAATCCTCTCTTACAATCCAGTTCGTGGAGGGACAGTTTGTAGATTCGTATGATCCCAAGATTAAGAACAGTAAGTTCAATTTCAGAGTGTAACCTCTATCAATGCCATTATGTTTCTAAATAAGTTCAGGTTAAACACTTTGCTGAAAAGTACAACGGCAGTAACACCACCCACCTGCCAAATTAGTCAAATATTTGGTATTGACACTTTAACAAAATGGTAAATAAAACTAACATTCAGGCGCATTAGAATCTCTTCTGATAAAGATGAACATATTCACATAATCGCAAAGTATGAGTTTGTACATTTTGCAACATATTGATGACTTGACTCAATGTTTTGGTTTTTACAAAATATTTTGAATACAGTTCTTATCAGCAGTCTTTGTTGTAGGAATTGGGGAAAATGACAACCCTTAATGTTTCTTAAGGCCAGTCATTATTCTTGTAAATGTAATGTTTTGGTGTTTTGAAGTTTTTTCAGTCTATCCATTTTACAATGTCTCTCCCCCTTCTTCCACAAGCCTTCAATAAAATGGTGTCTGTCAATGGACAGGACTTCAATCTGCAGTTGGTGGATACTGCAGGACAGGTATACAGTCAGTAACTTCTTCTTTGATATATGGCCATGCTTTAAAGCAGTGATTCTCAAACTGTGGAACTAGCTCCATTGGTGGGTCAAGAAGGCGATTGAGGTGGGTGACGCATTAAAATAAATATAATATACTTTACTTGACATTCACACCTGTTGCAGTTGTCAGGCTGCAGTTTATTAAAGCCAGGGTCACAAAACATGCATTTCCTCGTTATGTTCGTCGTGGGCTCAGAAGGTTTTGGAACCGCTGGGTTAGGCAACCCTATTCCTGAAGTTCCAGGTTTGTTTCTGGTTTTTGCTCCGTCCAAGCGTGATTGCACAGTTTGATTATTAAGATTCTGAGCCTGAATATTCAGAGTCTGAATGGAGAAACACAACTGAATGGAGTACCTCCAGCACATGGTCACCTGCATTCATCAATGCCTAATAATTCATCCTGTCATGTAGTTGGGAGTTAGGATGTTTGGGTGGAGCAAACACCAGAAACATCTCTGGCATTCCAGGATAAGGTTTGCCCATGCCTCTCACCTAGATGTGTCAAACGTTGAAATGGCCCTGCGCTATAACTCTCATTAAGTTGCATTGTCATACCAGATATTTGTTGTGGACATTTAAAGAGTAAAATAAAAAACGAAAATAACATGCCATTGTGCTATACCATATACCAAATTTGTAATCTGTTAACGCAATCGTCTTTTTGGATGTGCGTGTAACATCAGTCAAACCCAGAATCACAGAAACAATGTTATCGCTTGATAGCTTCACAATTGCGTGTCAGTCCGAAATGTTAAATAGACACGTATTATTTTAAACTCTCTGCTAGAAGCCGCATTGGTTACAGTGTTGAGGGGTGAGGTTTTTGTTTAAAGATATTTTTTTCGAATTTTTACTATAAGTTTGTTATAAGATTCATTTCAAAAAGCCATTGAAAGGTTTTTAAATATTTGCATTATAAATAACTGGGTAAACTTTGGGAGAGCAGGACATGGTAAAGCCAAACAGCAGTGAAGCAGAATGGAGACTTCATGGCTAGCACTGCAGGATGAGCACAACTGTGGACACTGGAGGAAGAGGGAGAACAGGCAGGCCAGGGTAGACAGGACCGAGAACTGACATGTTAAAGCTTGCAGGGCCATACTAAAAGCCTAACACTTGAGTCATAGACGGCCCGGCCACGGCGTTTAGATAATTGAACACCCAGTTGCTCTGTCAGAACAGGCCTGTTCTTATGGTCGCAGGGGGCAGCCGGGTGGCAGCTAAAGCACGGCTAAAACGTCCTAGTTTGTGCAATTGTTTGAACGTTATCACCAGTGTATACTTGTTTGATTATATCCACTGTCTCTTCCCTCTTATGTAGGACGAGTACTCAATTTTCCCCCAGTCTCACTCAATGGATATCCACGGCTATGTGCTGGTGTACTCGGTCACCTCCATGAAAAGGTTGGTTTCTGTCAGCATTGCTGGAGCATGGTTTCTTCATGCGCCCTGTTTGAGGGATGTTGGGCAACATCCGCATAATATTAAAATCGAAAATGTATGCTGAAGGCCTCCCCTGCTGTTTGCCTCCGAGTTGGTTTTGAATTTTAATTTTTGAATATAAATATATGAATTTGCATACTGGTTTAACTTCTTCCCCTCCCTCTCCCATCTCTCTCTCTGTTTTTTTCTCTTTCCCATCTTTCTCTTTCCTCCCCCTCCCCATTTCTCTCTTTCTTTGTTGGGGGTCTCACTCTCTCTTACCATGTGTCCCCCTCTCCTCGCCATCCTCTGCAGTTTTGAAGTGGTTCAGGTCCTTCATGATAAGCTTCTGGACATGGTTGGGAAAATACAGTGAGTTTCATAAGCCATAGAGAATCTGAATTTGAAAGCAACATACAGTTAACTGCCAAAGTAAAGGAAACACCACATAAAGTATCTTAATAGAGCATTGGGCCACCACAAGCCTCCAGAACAGCTTCAGTGCGCCTTGGCATGGATTCAACAAGTGTCTGGAATGCTATTGGAAGGATGCAACACCATTCTTCCATGAGAAATTCCATCATTTGGTGTTTTGTTGATGATGGTGGAAAACACTGTTTCAGGTACTGCTCCAGAATCTCCCAGAAGTGTTCAATTCGGTTGAGATCTGGCATTCAGTGACCACTTGTGCCTTGTGGATGGGGGCATCGTCATCCTGGAAGAGACCACTCCCGTCATGATAGAAATGCTTAACCATAGGATGAAGATGATCACTCAGAATGGCTTTGTATTTATAAAGGCACCTTCGGCCCAGCACGGAAACTAGGTGTTTTCTGTGAATCACCCATTAAAATGAAAGCAGATATTTTAATTCTTTAGCAACAGTAAAATGAGAAAGTCAAAAAACCAAAATCATATAAAGATATTTGATGCTTGAGCTGAGTTGCTCCTGGCGATGAGAGCCACTCTTTGTGAGGCTTTCTACATCTTCGGCACTTTCGGTTTATTCCATCGGCTGCTCTCCTCCAAAATGTCTCTTGAAATACCTTGACGGCAGATCTGCAACACGAACCGTGAGCAACACGGTTCTGGTTTTCCATTCATACTACATACTACATTCCCTGCTGCGCTTGAATTCGGCACGCAATCAATGTTATGAAGGAGCCAGCGACAACAACAACAAGTTCTCGTTAGCGAGTAGTTAATTGATCAGTGCGGCTGCGTTTACCATAACTCGCACTCAACCTATTTCCTGGAATGCAAATCGATTAGCGATATTAGTGAAATAGCCGAACAGCCGCCGGGACAGAATTTGAAATTGTTGCACTCTGAACATTGTGACCTGCAGGTATCAATTACTCTTCAAGCGCTTCATAACACATAGCTGCGCACGGTACTACGTATTATCAGAAAGCGTAATGGCAAATTATCTATCAATGTGGTCATGGCCTGCGTGGTCTGGTATTTCAATGTCTGACGGACTAAATTCCCTGTGCGCCGAGTCATTTCTGGTCGGAAGTGCCGGACAGCTGTCGACTGTCCGCTCTTGAAAGGAAAGCCAACACGCGGTCAGCTCTTGCTTGCAGGTGGCAAATTGCAGTGCAATCGGCTCAGCTCGCAATCGATATCTCCAGGAAGCGCGCTTTCGCCCGCCGGCGCTGCTGGTCGCCTGCGGCTGCTTTGCTGAGGATTGAGCAAGCACGGCAGCGTGGCTACCAGGTACGGAAAACAGTTGCATCGGAAAACAAATGATTTTCAATGTGAGATCACATTTTCCCAAAAGACTGTTTAATCGAATGACGCGACAAGCATTAAAATAAATACCATCCCTTTGTGAGTGCAAAGATCGCAGTTCAACTGTACTCCAGTTCAACCGAGAGAAAATCTGTGGTCCCCAGTCCCAATTTTCGCTGGGGTAGAAAGGGCTGGTGCTTTGAACTGCAGTTCTCCCTGGCCCATCTTGGCCCAAAGAAATCGACCCGGATATCCTCATTTGATCGCCTGTGAAACGGCAGAAATTCTCGGCTCGGGCACTACAAGCAGCTAAAAGAAGATTCCGCAGTGAATCAGACGAATATGTTTCTGTATGCGGTCATGTTTTTAAGCTCACTTTGTGTAACACTGGTGTTATGCATTTTCTTTCTTTTAAACAATGTTGAATGTGTTACAATAATCTATTTTGCCGGACAATTTCAGCATACATACAAGTGAAAAAGAAATTAGAAGATTTTATATACATATTCATGGACAAGCCATACAGGCTATATTTTGGGGGTGTAAGTGTTATTCTTCCTTTAAGCGCAGAGCAGATGGCTATGCTCGACACCTGTACTGCAGCAAAGAGGTCTCAACTATTCTCCTCTGAACACCTTCTGGATGCTGTTCATTCTCTCAGGTAATATAATCTATTAATGGCATTACTGTGCCTTCTGTTCAAATGTCGCCTCACTGCCTCAATGTGAAAGATGCACATTCCCAGCTGCGGTGGCACCCTGAAGAAACAATGAAGCTATTGTTTGGGCAAAATAATGAAGCAAAGCGTTGACTTTGTGCAAGAAGGCATACAGGTAACTGCAAAATAAAGGAAACACTTGAATAAATGAAGGGTTCAGAAGCATTGTGTGTGAAATGCATTTACATGACATGGTTGGAAGTCCCGCGCCACTCCTCCTCCTCTCTAAAGCCATTCTGGTGATCATCTTCATCTATGGTTAAGCATTTCTATCATGGCGAGTATTCCGAGATGACGATGCCCTGACTCTCCGAATATAACCAGTGGCTGCTTCTGGAGATTC
>JAINUG010001644.1:0-19161 GCA_029706075.1 Aldrovandia affinis | reverse complement strand
TTGTATTCACCGCCCACTTTCTCTAGACCGCACGACCTTCCCAGCGCGAGGAACTTGCATTCGGATGTGGGGACCAGCACGTGTACCTGATCCCCGGGCTGAACTCCCGGAGCTGCGCCCGCGATTGTAGACGCGCTGTTGCGCTTCTCCTGGGCCTCCAGCATGTGTTCCCGAACGATGGGCCACAGGGTGGCCATCCGCTCTCTCATTTCTGTCATGTGCTCAACTATAGTTCGGTGGGGGACTGGGCCTCGAAGTCTCTTTTTGGCCAGGTCCACATGCCTCGTGGCCATCGGCCGTACAGCAGCTCGAAGGGGGAGAAGCCTGTCAAAGCCTGCGGAGTACCTCTCGGACCAAAAACATCAGAAAAGGAGGAGCTGTCGGTTCTTCCTCCACGGGTTTGCCTCGGCAGTGCCGCCCTCTGACGGCCCTCTGCTGATGGTTGTGGGTCAGCTCCCTGAAAACCGCACAATCTGGCGGCCTCGACCACATCAGATTCGGACCCCACCTCCGATGAGAGCGGCAACTCTTGCCGCCTCCCCTTTTTGGCCACCTCTCCTTTTCTTTCTCCTTCCTTCTTTCCCCCCGCATGCCTGTCCAGAGCTGCGGAAATATCGAGCAATCCCGACCCAGGAGCACCGAACCGGCAGGTTCTCAACGACCCCGGCTTTCCCCACGTACTGCCCCTTGGTCGCCTGTAGCTTTAAGAGGGTTACGGGGTAATCCTTGCTCTCCCCATGGATACAGGAAATGGCCATTTTCTCTGGTTGCAGTTCCGTCCGGGCATATTCGGGGCGGACCAGGGTCGCCATGCTTCCGGAATCGAGCAGGGCGGTGGTGTCCTTGCCGTTGGCCCTCACCGGCGTCAGGGGCGACGGGCACCCCTCGGTGGCCCAGCACGACAGCAGCAGCCCGCAGGGTTTTGCGTGCGGAGTGTCTGTGGTGGATGCGGTCCGCAGGTGTCCCACCTCTCCACAGTCATAACACCCACGGCGGTCTTCTGTCATGAAGGGGCATCTCCTTGAGGGCTGGGCGGTGCCGGGTTCCTTCTCTGAACCTTGCCCCGGTCATCCCGTCCAGTTTCGGCCTGTCCCTGTTCGACAGAGGCTTCGGGTTTCTCATGTTCGGATCGGGTGGGTCGGTTGCCACGCAGGACCTCCACAGCGGCTTGGTACCCCTCCACCAGCGCCACTAGTTCATCGGCGCTCTGGGGGTTCGCCTGGCTTGCCAGTTTCTTGGCTTCGAAAGGTAAGGAGCGCAAAAATTTGTCAATTACAAACCTTTCCATGGGCGTCAGGGCCGTGGGTTCCGTGGTCATCCAGTTCTTGGCTAGGCGTATCAGGTCGTGCATCTGGGCTCGGGGCGGTAAGGCAGCGTTGAAGGTCCAGTTATGGAATTTTTGTGCCTGGCCGATGAGGCTGTGTCCGGCGCGACGCAGAATTTCCCTTTTCAGGGTGGTGTAGTCCGCAGCCTGGACCTCATCTAAGTCCTGGTACGTGTGCTGGGCCACTCCGGACAGGAATGGAGCGAGCAGTCCGGCCCATTGCTCTGGAGCCCACCCCTCTCGGGTCGCTGTTCGCTCAAATGTCTGAGGTATGCCTCGATGTCATCCTCTGCGGTCATTTTTACCAGGAACGCACTGGGGTTTGGTCAAGTGGGGTTGCGGTAGCTGACAGCCGTGCTACCTCCAGTCTTAGTAGCGTTGTCTGCTGTCGATGCTCGTCTATCAGCGCTGCGTTGTGCGCCAGCTGCGCAGCATGAGTTTTCTCCAGCTGTTTCACCAGTAGTGACTCCATTTCTATTTTTTATTTAGCGTTATAGTTTCCCGCATCCTCCACCATATGTAGCAAGACCAAGGGTGTGGGTTTCCACTCCGCTAATAATCGATAATTTATTCGATGTACAACGCAGATAATGGAGACAATGGAGACAGTTTCAAGTAAACACTCGTTTATTTTAGGTAAAGGCGGAAGTATTCCGCATACGGAAATGCCGTTCCGTGGCAGGGAAAACACGGCTGGCACAGAATGTCCCGGTTAATGGTAACCAAACAATAGTCCACAAACTTCCCTTTTTCAGGATTGTCCGTGATCCGCCAGAGTCGTTGTCCTTTCCGGGGTAATCTTTGTCGTCGTTGTCGTCCAATTCCGTTGTTCAGTAACCAAAAAGAATCCGTCCAAAAAAAGTATTTCAAAACCAAAAACCTAGCTATCTCTTTCCTTTTCTCTCTCTCTCTCTCTCTCTCTCTCTCTCTCTCTCTCTCTCTCTCTCTCTCTCTCTCTCTCTCTCTCTCTCTCTCTCTCTCTCTCTCTCTCTCTCTCTCTCTCTCTCCTCTCTCTCTCTCTCTCTCTCTCTCTCTCTCTCTCTCTCTCTCTCTCTCTCTCTCTCTCTCTCTCCCAACAGCCTGGTAATTTAGTTTACGCCCGTCAGCTGTGGAATCTGTCCCGGGGTTCCCATCAGTGCGCGGGGGTGGAGCCAGCGTGCCGAAAGTTATCTCCCCTCTATGACGACGCCATAGCACGCGCCTACTCGGGCGCTACAATATATTTAGCTAAATTGACATCTCAAATTTATTAGTATTTATTATTAAATGAACAGAAGCTGACCTGACCTCAACACAGTGGAAAGTTGTACATGACATCCTTTTTCAAAGTGTAATGCATAATAACTATTTAAAATGTATTACTGATCAAATAAAAGTGAACATGGCGTGTGCAAAAGTTTGAGCACCCTTTTAGTACTAAGTACCACCACCTTTGGCTATATAACAGCTTCCCAATGTCTCCTGTACCCCAAAACATACCCATCTGTGATGGAAAAAGTAAGTAATCCAAAAGTATTCTAAAATTAATCTGAATACGTTACTTTTTTGAGACATGTAACTGTATTCGTATCGGATTTCTTTCAGAGCCGTGTAATCAGTATTCAGGCACTAATTACATTTAAAAAGTAACCCTCCCAACCCTGGTTATTGTCTAATATGTCTCTCACCCACACCCAAACACATTTTTTTTATTTTTTGGGGGGCACATGTTGCACACTGATATTTACATGGCTTAGGCGGGTGCCGGCTAGGAGGAGACGATGCAGCACTCACTACCGGTCTCGGGACTATGGCAGCAAGGTCTCATATGAGGGAGGGGATAATTGACATGAAAAAGAGAGAGTATAATTGGATACTAAATGGGGGAAAAATGGGAATAAACAGCAAAAATAGATTTCTTTTTTTTCTTTTTTAAAGAGGTCTGAACCTGGGTTGCGCAGGGCTTTCCCCTTTGATTCTACAGCTTTCCTGCTTTCTTAGGAGATCTAGTCCCAGCTCATACCTCAGCTGCGTGTGTTTGCATTTGGTTTGGTATAATTTTCTTCCATTTCATCTCTTTTGTGATTGTTACATGTCAATTTTATGTCTAGGATTTAGTATTTGTTAAGGTAGTTGAACCTATGTCTTTAGATTGGAAGTTTAATATTTTGTCTTTGTCTAACTGTTGTGACTTAATAAACCAGTTGTTAATTTTAATTGAATTGTGAGTTGTATATTTTGATGAAGGTTGATCCACCAGATTGCTCTGCCTATCAATGAATTTGGTGATGTATTTGATCATTGGTATCCTGTATAGTAATCATTATATTATATTAAATCAAATACATTTACATTTACAGCATTTAGGAGACACTCTTATCCAGAGCGACTTACAAAACATGTATTTAAACATGATAAGATTAATCATGGGTTAGTGCAAGAGATCAATACGTAGTAACACTGCAATATATACGTATAATATATTTTACATGTAGGGGGTTTAATATGTAATACCATGTGTTCAGTATTGAGAGTGCTGAACTTTAAACAAGGGCATTTGACTGTTAAGACTACTGGGTTCAGGAATAGACCATTTTTATTCAAACTCACTAATCCTAAATTCACTAATCATAAAACTAATTCTAATCGGTATCCTTGTCCATAGACACACAAGGCATGTCCTTGTCTATTCTGGAAGTTTCATGAGAAGAGATGCTAGCGCTCATATGGCACAGTTGTAAAATAGTTTTTTTTAAGAAGAATAAATTACCTTTGGGTGTGGTGAGGGTTTGGTTCATTATGGCCAATCAGATCATAATCTTTTTTTCCCTTTTAATACCTTTGCCATAGTGAAATGGCAATTTTGTCATGTCTAATAAAGAACAAGCACCATGGCTTACAAAGAGCATATTATGACATTGCTTTCATTACAATAAAATGGAGTATGCAAATGGACAGTATCATGTGGTAATACTAAACTAAACAAAACTAGCATGCATGTGTATCCGGTTCCTTATGAGAAAGCCCTTTCCAGTAGGAAACTGATATGGTTGTGCAGGAGGAGGAAGAAGAAAAGATTTGTGGCATATGTTAGTTTACTTTTAGTTTGTGTCTTTTCATCAAAGCCACATATATTAAAACATGTTTATTAACAACATTAACTATGTTTTATTGACACACTTGTGATGCTCCACAAAGGGGTGACCAGATGTCCCGCATTTTGACTTCTTGTCCCGCAGCATCGGATGTTGTTCCACATATAATATATATTCCAAATATATCTGTTTTGATTACTTATAAGTAATTTAAAAGTAATACTCGTAACCCCCCCAGTGTGGGCCTAAGTACTGCTTCCTGCAGATGAGGTGAGTTCACCCTGTTCCCTGTTTGGTATGTGGAAGCTGCCTGGTCTTTGTTTTGGTTTGTTTTGCATATATGCACTACACATTTGTAAGATCTACCTTTTTGGCATTCAGACCTGTAACTCACCAGATCATAACACACCACATACTGTACATGCACACACAAAAGACCAACAGGATGCTGGGACACATGGCAAAAAGTATTGAGTATAAATCAAAGGAGGATATATTAATGTTATATAATGCCTTTGTCAGACCTCACTTAGAATACTGTGTGCAGTTCTAGGCACCATAGTACAAGAAAGATCTAAGAAGCTCTTGAAAAAGTTTAAGAAGGGCAACTAAATTTGTACCCTGGTATGAAAGGTAAAAGTTATGAGGATAGACTTAAGGCACTCAATCGTTTAAGCTTAGCAAATGGAGACGTAGGGGATTTGATTTAGGTATTTAACTTCCTAAAAGGGATTAACAAAGTGAACTACCAACATTTTTTAAAGATACGTTTGGTTAGCAGAAGAAGAGGTGGGGGTGGAAATTAGTTAAAGGCAAATTCCGCACTCGGATATTAGGAAATTTAGAGGCAGACAGGCTAGATGCAGTACTAGATACTCTTTAGATTAGGACATGACGAGCCTAGATGGGGCTGAATGGCCCGTTCGTCATTATGTATTCTTATGTTTATGCACATATACTTTTCTTCAATAAACATGAAGCCAGGAGAAATAATCCTAATTTGACTGGAACTAAGTATAAATGGCGCAACAACTTCCCTCCGAAATATTAAATTCCAAAATAATGAGATTTCAGTTAACTTAGCCTTCTTCAAGGCTTATACCTTTCTTGCCCGAGCATGCTCTGCCATTTGTGTTGTGTTCAATTCTGCCTTGAAGCACATATTGCGAGTACTCTAAATGAGGTAAGATGTAGCTTAAGGTAGGATAGGTCAGAGAGAACCCTCTTGGAAGAAATAGACTCAACTCTTTTGAGTGAAAATGATGAAAAGGTACATCTCTCCATGGGCTAACTGAACATTCATTAGATCAGAATCTATTCCTCTTCTGAAGGCTAGAAATCATAGTAAAGTATTATACTGGCTATAATATCAAAGCAATTTAAATCCAAATCCCCTCAGGCAGAGTACTCCAGAGACACTTGAGCGCTGTCTATAACCAACTGTCTGCTCATCTCCTACAGAATGGCCTGCTTGATCCTAACCAGTCTGGGTTCAAGGTAGGCCACTCCACAGAGACTGCTCTCCTTGCGGCCATGGAGGCTCTTCACGTGGCTAAGTCTCAATCCCTCAGCTCCGTCCTCCTCCTCCTCGACCTGTCAGCTGCATTTGACAATGGACCACCAGATCCTGCTCTCATCTCTCGTCGAGATGGGAATCTCTGGATCTGCATTGACATGGTTCGAGTCCTACCTGGCTGACCGGTCCTACCAGGTGGCCTGGAGAGGATCCTCTCTTCTACCCATACCCTCTCTCAGTCCAAACTCGGTGCTAGGCCCGTCCTCCTATTCTCCCTGTACACCAAGTCACTTGGTTCTGTTATCTCTGCTCACGGTTTTTCCTATCACTGTTATGCCAATGACACTCAACTCTTTCTCTCCTTCTCTCCATCTGAGACCCAGGTCCCGGCACAGATCTCTGCATGCCTGGCTGACATCTCCGCATGGATGTCCACCCACCACCTGAAGCTGAACCTGGGGAAGACAGAGCTGCTCTTCCTCCCAGCGAAGGAGGGCTCCCAATGATTGATGCGTCAATCATCGTTGAAGGCTCCATAGTGTCTCTGTCCCAGTCTGCCAGGAGTCTTGGAATGACCCTGGACAACCAGCTATGCTTCTCGGGCCACATTGCAGCGATCACTCGGACCTGCCGATTCTCCCTCCACAACATCCGGAGGATCCGACTGTTCCTCACCCAAGAGGCCACTCAATTCCTGGTCCAGGCCCTGGTGATCTCACATCTGGTCTACTGCAATTCCCTGCTGGCAGGCCTACCGGCCTGTGCCATCAAACCACTGCAACTGGTCCAGAATGCTGCCGCTCTGTGTTCAACCAGCTGAAGTTCACCCACGTCACCCCTCTACTCTCCTCTCTGCACTGGCTCCCCATCGCAGCACGCATCAGATTCAAATCACTGGTGCTTGCTTTTCAAGCTGACTAGAGGTACTGCTCCCCCATACCTCCAGTCACTCATCACCCCTACACCCCAGCCAGACCCCCTCTCCTCTGGGCTCTGCAACTCACTGCCTCATCCCTCCGGGTGCCTTTCCGCATCAGTCAGGACCGACAATCACTTGCAATCTTCCGCAAGAGACTCAAAACCCACCTTTTCAGACTCCACTACCACTGAACTCAGTACATCTAGATAATTGTTATCACCACTGCCTACTTGCTCTACACTGTATACCCCTGCTTACTCCACTTAATAAAAAATAAAAAAATAATAATAACCTTTTCCTTCCCAGTGTTACAGGTATGGTAAGCAGCTACCTGCAATGATGTCTATCGCTGTATTACTGCACTGACTCTTGCACATACTATGGTTGTTCCTACCATGTATTTATGCACATCTTGTAAGTCGCTCTGGATAAGAGCGTCTACTAAATGTTTAAATGTAATGTAAATGTAGCTATGATTAGTTCTCACTGGCTACATTCAGGGGGCAGGTGGAACATTGTGTCAGCTCAAGGCTGTCCAGGTGATGGTTTGTGTTTTGTGGAGTATCTGCAGGTATAGCTGACCCTGCACCCATTCAAGAAATCAGTGGCTAAGTCAAGTATGACAAAGCGGTTCTTTCAAATATCAGAGGAGAGGATTCTTGCTTCTCAAACTGCTGATGTTTCACCAGGAACAGTGGCTAAGGTGATGTTGGCATGGAAGTCTGATGGAAGGACATGATCAACTAGGGGTGAAAGCAAGCAGATGAGTGTATGTGTGTTTCCCATGGTGAAGGGTTCTGCTGGCTCTCGAAGGATGGTTCCTCGGTGTGACACCAACTGTCAAACATGGAGGAGGAAGCGTGATGGTCTGGGGCTCTTTTTGTGGATCCAGAGTCGGCGACTTGCAGAGTACTGACTGTTGACCCACGTTAACCCATTACTTGTTCCCTGAAAAGGTCCTTTTGAAATTTACATTCTTTTTTTCAGTTTTTGGTAACCTAAACCTTTTTTTTTTTTTTTATTATTATTATTATTTTTGTACCTCTGGCAGTTTACCACTTACCTTTGTACCATTTCAGGTTATTCACTGGACTTGAACTGCTTAAATTTCAGTAAAACTGGAAAATGGGGGATGTTCTAAAACTTTTGACCAGTAGTGTACATAAATACATAGTATGGTGTGGGATGCATTTTCTGACATGGTTTAGGTCCACTCAACCCCTTAGAGGGCAAGGTAAACACCAATAAATACAAAGCTAATTAAAGAGATCCTGCGTCATCCTATGGTGAAGCATTTCTATCATTGAAGGGTTTGATAAGCATGAACATAATATAAACCATATGCCATGGCTGTCTCAGTCCCCAATTTAACATTTATGGGAGATTCTTGGTGAGTGCCTGAGACAGCGTTTTCCACCACCATCAACAAAAACAAGTGATCAAATTTCTCATGGAAGAATAGTGTAGCATGCCTCCGATAGAGTTTCAGACACATGTAGAATCTATGCCAAGACGCATTGAAGCCTGTAGTGGCCCAATGCCCTATTAAGACACTTTATGTTGGTGTTTCCTTTATTTTGCAAATCTATCTGTAGATTTTCTAGGAAACCTAACCTGCAGGGTCTTGTTTCAAAATCAGCCCTGTGCTAACTTGAGCAGTCTTTTAGCCATCATGTTCTGTCCAAATCTTGCTGTTGAATTCATTGATTAATATTTTCCAATGTCCTTTCCTATATGTCCCTTGTACATCAAGGCAGCAACCAACAATTGCTTTTTCATTGCATTTTTATTTATTTATTAAGAGTCAATCTCATACTCACACTCCCAACTCATAAAATCGTACACATATCAATCAAATCAAACGTGTTGGCAATTCCGTGGCTCTGACGGCAATGTGATTGATTGTTCTACAAGAACTTGCACATAATTTCTGACATAACACTATGCAATTAAAAGAATATACCAGTCTCTCAAACCCAGCTCAGAATAGAGAATTACCTAAAGAATATCATGCAGAAGTTGTTTTCGGAAAGGCACAAAGGGACAATATCTAGCACAGCAGTGCTATGTTATTCTAAATGAATTGGTTTATCCGATCTCATAAGAGTCCACAGTTTACATTGATTTAATCTGATCCAAAGCTGTAGTGGCTAACATATCTTTCACACTAGGGTTCCTTCATGTGGCTGCTTTGTAAACATGCAGCATGCTCCACAGGTTCAAGTACAACCAGATGAAAATTCAATGCCTATCATGTTTCCGACAAAGTTTCCGTACGGAGGTTGGATCAAAAAACAGACGGAGCAAGTGCCCAAATCTAAGGTGTCTATTGTTGACATGTATTAAGATAAACATGCTGTGACCATGAATATTGATATTCTATGTACAGTAAACTACTGGCTGTGGTATTTTATCTGCCCCCATATAAACGCATAGCATTTACCTTACCCATGCAAAAAACATAAATGGCTGATTAAAAATTAAAAATGCTAAGAAGTTTCCTTTGATATCTTTTATGACACACTGCAAAATGTGCAACAGCACTTGGCTTTTGTAAATGTGCTTTTTTCCTGTTAGATGTGATAGATCTGAAGCTATTAACATGTTGACGTCTCATGCAAATACAGGTATATATACAACATTGATCAGCTCAGAATTCACTAAACATTTGTATTTTAATTAAAAAGAAACAATAAAATGACATAGTGGAAACACATTTTTAGTTTATATGCCGGTTGAACAATCATTACAAATTCAAAACAACAGTACAATATTCCTGGAAATATTCACTAAGTTGAAATATGTATATGATATTAAATTATTTATATATGATGATTTGTATGATAATATATTTTTTTATATACACATTTATATTATTTTTATTTAGTTTCTTTGATTCTTTTTTTAATGTAATGATTTACTAACCACAATATACCTTTTGGCAATAACGTTTCAATACCCCTGTACACCAATACAACATGTTCAGCAGTACAAATTTTAGGTGATAAAACTGATAGAAATGAGCCAGCGTATTAAACAGCTGTCATATTTGTATAACTCAATATGTATATGCCCCAGCATGTATTACCATACATGGTCATTATTAAACTGAAATGTTTATTTATTGTTTCTTTCTGGTTTATATTGAGTAGTTAATTAACCTGCACTAATATGCATTATTACCAGTGTAAATTTAAATTAGAAAATACATTTATTTAATGTGTGTGTGTGTGTGTGTGTGTGTGTGTGTGTGTGTATATGTATATGTGTACACTACCGGTCAAAAGTTTTAGAACACCTACTTTTTTCAAATTTTTATAGAAATGTATGCAGTTTAATGTTTCAATGTACTCTGAAATTAAAGCATAGAACAGATAAACAATTGGAGTTAAAATCAATAATGGAATCATTTAGTTGAACACAATTTTATCTAGCTTTTTGACTCATCAAAGTAGCCACCTTTTTGCAGATATAACAGCTGAACACACTCGTGGCATTCTTTCTACAATGGAAATCAAATATTTCGGGAAAGTTCTTCCCAATACTGTTGCAGAAGTTCCCTGTTGCAGGGTTTAAGTCTGAGACTGATTTGAGTCTACCGTCTTGTTCTTTTCTTCTAAGAGTAGTTCTGACATAGCCTGGAGGTATGTTTTGGGTCATTGTCTTGCTGTAGGATGAACCCCTGACTAACTAGGCGTAGACCAGAGGGTATTGTGCATGGCGCTGCAAAATGCTTTGGGTTTGGGTGCCAGTCACTGTGTGCAATTTGCCGACTCTGGATCCAGCAAAATAGCCCCAGACCATCAAGCTTCTTCCTCCTCCATGTTTGACAGTTGGTGTCACACACTGTGGAACCATCCTTTCGCCTACTCGACGGTGTACAAAAACCCTGTGTGATGAACGAAAGATTTCAAAGATTTTGATTCATCGAACCATAAGACAACTTCTTCCTGTCTTCAGTAGTCCACTGGCGGTGCTTCATGGCCCTGGCAAGCCTCTTTTTTTACTTATTTTTGCCATCTTAGCAATGGCTTTCTTACTGCCACTCGACCTGTCAACCCTGCAGCTTGAAGTCTTCTCTTTACAGTTGAAACTGAGACTTCCTTACTTCAACCAGTGTTAACCTGTGCTTGAAACTGTCCTGTGAGCTGCCTGTCACGCGAGCTTTTGACTTTCAGAAACTTGTCTTCTGATTTTGTTGTGGCTTTGAGTCTGAGACCTCTTGTCAGAGTTTCCTCCAGTTTCCAGTGCCTTTTGATGGTGTAGAAACTGTACCCACTGACACCTTAGCCTTCTTCGTAATTTCTCTAAAGGAAAGACCTACACTTTTAAGGGTTATAATGGTCTGTCTGTCTTCCTTTGTTAAATGCCTTTTTCTACCATTATGATAGCAATATACTACTTCCTGCAGTGCAATATTGTCCAAATAATGCTTCAGGGAGTGTAGTAACACACAGTCTGTTCCAACACTGCTTTTATACAGACAGAGGGTTTGTAAGTAATCAACAAAGTTGGGATACCTGTAGAATTGTTTGCATCAATTTTCAAGGCTTTTTACTTCCATTGCTGCAGAACAGCGGTAAGTTGTTAACCCATTATTTGTTCCCTGAAAAGGGCCTAATGTAAACTAAAATGTACATTCTTTTTCAGTTTTTGGTAACTAAACTTTTTTAACCTCTGGCAGTTTCATCGCTTCCTTTTTATACCATTTCAGGTTATTCACTTGAACTGCTTACATTTCAGCAAAAACTGGAAAAATGGGGGTGTTCTAAAACTTTTGACGGTAGTGTACATCTATATTTTCATCGCGAATGCAACACAGCCGCATTTTCCGTTGTTGGGCGCATTGGTACCATCATTCACAAAATCGCACTATGCTCGACTGAAATGGCCGACGCCAGCCGATCGCTCAATCGCGACGTCTCTGATCCTCGACACACATAGTCGGTTTGTAGCGCCGTTGGCTCTTCGCTCTGACGCGCGGCGCTGCACTGAGCCAATGCAACAGATCAGATGAAGAGCGAAAACGCTTCCATGCCATTGTCAGTGAAGATCTAATTTGCTTCAAGTTTAAACATACATGTCGGAATCGAATAAGGTCGCCGAGCTGAATCTAACAGACATCACTGAAAGTGTCAACACTAGTACCAGCCGACGCAGTCGCTTTTCTCTACAGCAACAGAGGTACCGGGTTAATTACTAATTCGCGCTTGTTCGGTTCATCTTCCATTCAATAGAACATGCGTAGCGCATAAACTCGACGCATTAATGCCACCGGAAATCACATGTCTATGAAACAGTGCTATTCAATTATAAAATCTTAACTTGCTGAGCGCGCTTCACTATCAAACAAACCAAATAGCAGCATCAATTTAGCTCTGAAACATTTTATCTAGGCTAGCTGTTGTCGTATCGCTAGGGGTTACCTGACTCCTCACGAATAACTACCTCTGTTGAAGAGCCGCTTGCTCCCACGTCTTGCTCGCGAACTGAAACCGGCCTATATCGCTATAGTGTTTTCCATTGCACTGAGAATTGGGATTTTTCCTAAAAGCAATAATTGACAACTTACACAAACATTTTTGTAACTTTGCTTTAATAGAAAATTAAGATTGACAATTCTGAGGTAGGTCAGAAGCATGAGGTAGGTCTCACTAAAACACATTTCAAAATAAAAAAGTGTTCCAGGTTACTGGACAGAGCTTTTCTTTTTTGTGCAAATTAAATTCAATGATGAATAAAATAGAATCCAACAACAGTGGCATGTAGCCTTTAAGTAATAAATAAAAAGAAACAAGAGTAGTTTAAATTTACTGACATGGTGACAGACCATTAGTCCGGAAATATTTTTTAAAACACTAACGTTATATTCTGATGACAGATGACACAAGCCCTTTTTCCATTAAATAATTATATGGCTTCAACTTGACGTGCATCAGAAAGTTATTGCGACAATGCTAATGGAAAACAGGTTAGTTCGAACCTATGATGCGCTAGACTAATTTGTTTGCTAGAGGTGGATTAGAGTAGATCCCAATTCTATATAGTGCAAATGGAAAACACTTGTAGCGATATAAGGGCGGATGTTTCAGTTGCGGAGCTTGTCAAAGGCATTGAAACAAGCCGCTCTTCAGCAGAATTTCGTTATTTGCGTGAGTCAGGTAGCCTAACGACTACGACTTTAACTAGCTTCAAAGCCTAGATAAAAATGTTTCAAACTAGGAGTAATTAGAAAAGAGGCGATGCTGCTGTTTCTGAGTTTGTTTGATAGTGGAAACGCACAGCTGGCACCTTCATGCACAACACAGTTAATACACAATTTGTGGTTTAGCTAGAAATCGTTAGATGAATTTATCATTAGGTCTAATAAGTTCGATTTGTATGAGTGAATAGCACTGTTTCATAACGTCACTCATTAGCGAACATAATGATTTCAGTGCAATTCAGTGTTTCAGCAGGGCATTATTACGTCAAGTTTATGCACTACCACTATGTTCTATTAATGGAAAATGGTTCAGAGGAACCGAACTAGCGCAACGGAGTTAATTGTTAATTAACCCCGGTACCTACGGTACTGTAGAAAAACGACTACCGTCAGAATTTGGGCATCGACTTGGTACCTGGGTGTTGACTTTTCAAGTGTCTGATTAGGTTGGTCGTTCCGAACGTTTTCGAGGTTGTTCCTCCGCGGCTTATTTTCGATTGACATGTATGACAAACTTGCAAGCTTTAAGTCGTCTTCACTGACTGTGAAAAACGCCCATACTAAGGACATGTTGAGGCGTTTTCAGCGCTGCGCTCATCTGATACAAATTAACGATTTTGATGAATGATGAAATGGCACAACTTGCCTGAGCGGCGCCCAGACCCAACGGGAGAATACGCGCTGGATAAGAGCATTTGTTAAATTCCTGTAATGAAATATAGATGTACACTACCGGTCAAAAGTTTTAGAACACCCCCATTTTTCCAGTTTTTACTGAAATGTAAGCAGTTCAAGTGAATAACCTGAAATGGTATAAAAGGAAGCAGTAAACTGCCAGAGGTTAAAAAAAAAAGTTTAGGTTACCAAAAACTGAAAAAGAATGTACATTTTAGTTTACATTAGGCCCTTTTCAGGGAACAAATAATGGGTTAACAACTTACCGCTGTTCTGCAGCAATGGAAGTAAATTAAGCCTTGAAAGTTGATGCAAACAATTCCTACAGGTGTCCCAACTTTTGTTGATTACTTACAAACCCTCTGTCTGTATAAAAGCAGTGTTGGAACAGACTGTGTTACTACACCCTCTGAAGCATTATTTGGACAATATTGCACTGCAGGAAGTAGTATATTGCTATCATAATGGCGAGAAAAAGGCATTTAACAAAGGAAGACAGACAGACCATTATAACCCTTAAAAGTGTAGGTCTTTCCTTTAGAGAAATTGCAAAGAAGGCTAAGGTGTCAGTGGGTACAGTTTCCTACACCATCAAAAGGCACTTGGAAACTGGAGGAAACTCTGACAGGAAGAGGTCTCAGACTCAAAGCCACAACAAAATCAGAAGACAAGTTTCTGAAAGTCAAAAGCTCGCGTGACAGGCAGCTCACAGGACAGTTTCAAGCACAGGTTAACACTGGTTGAAGTAAGGAAGTCTCAGTTTCAACTGTAAAGAGAAAACTTCAAGCTGCAGGGTTGACAGGTCGAGTGGCAGTAAGAAAGCCATTGCTAAGATGGCAAAATAAGTAAAAGAGGCTTGCCAGGGCCATGAAGCACCGCCAGTGGACTACTGAAGACAGGAAGAAGGTCTTATGGTTTGATGAATCAAAATCTTTGAAATCTTTCGTTCATCACACAGGGTTTTTGTACACCGTCGAGTAGGCGAAAGGATGGTTCCACAGTGTGTGACACCAACTGTCAAACATGGAAGAGGAAGCTTGATGGTCTGGGGCTATTTTGCTGGATCCAGAGTCGGCAAATTGCACACAGTGACTGGCACCCAAACCAAAAGCATTTTGCAGCGCCATGCAATACCCTCTGGTCTACGCCTAGTTGGTCAGGGGTTCATCCTACAGCAAGACAATGACCCAAAACATACCTCCAGGCTATGTCAGAACTACCTTAGAAGAAAAGAACAAGACGGTAGACTTCAAATCAGTCTCCAGACTTAAACCCTGCAACAGGGAACTTCTGCAACAGTATTGGGAAGAACTTTCCGAAAAATATTTGATTTCCATTGTAGAAAGAATGCCACGAGTGTGTTCAGCTGTTATATCTGCAAAAGGTGGCTACTTTGATGAGTCAAAAAGCTAGATAAAATTGTGTTCAACTAAATGATTCCATTATTGATTTTTTTAACTCCAATTGTTTATCTGTTCTATGCTTTAATTTCAGAGTACATTGAAACATTAAACTGCATACATTTCTATAAAAATTTGAAAAAAGTAGGTGTTCTAAAACTTTTGACCGGTAGTGTACACATATACATATACACACACACACACACACACACACACACACACACACATTAAATAAATGTATTTTCCTATTTAAATTTACACTGGTAATAATGCATATTAGTGCAGGATAATTAACTACTCAATATAAACCAGAAAGAAACAATAAATAAACATTTCAGTTTAATAATGACCATGTATGGTAATACATGCTGGGGCATATACATATTGAGTTATACAAATATGACAGCTGTTTAATACGCTGGCTCATTTCTATCAGTTTTATCACCTAAAATTTGTACTGCTGAACATGTTGTATTGGTGTACAGGGGTATTGAAACGTTATTGCCAAAAGGTATATTGTGGTTAGTAAATCATTACATTTAAAAAAAGAATCAAAGTAACTAAATAAAAATAATATAAATGTGTATATAAAAAATATATTATCATACAAATCATCATATATAAATAATTTAATATCATATACATATTTCAACTTAGTGAATATTTCCAGGAATATTGTACTGTTGTTTTGAATTTGTAATGATTGTTCAACCGGCATATAAACTAAAAATGTGTTTCCACTATGTCATTTTATTGTTTCTTTTTAATTAAAATACAAATGTTTAGTGAATTCTGAGCTGATCAATGTTGTATATATACCTGTATTTGCATGAGACGTCAACATGTTAATAGCTTCAGATCTATCACATCTAACAGGAAAAAAAGCACATTTACAAAAGCCAAGTGCTGTTGCACACATTTTGCAGTGTGTCATAAAAGATATCAAAGGAAACTTCTTAGCATTTTTTAATTTTTTAATCAGCCATTTATGTTTTGCATGGGTAAGGTAAATGCTATGCGTTTATATGGGGGCAGATAAAAACACCACAGCCAGTAGTTTACTGTACATAGAATATCAATATTCATGGGTCACAGCATATTTATCTTAATACATGTCCAACAATAGACACCTTAGATTTGGGCACTTGCTCCGTCTGTTTTTTTATCCAACCTCCGTACGGAAACTTGTCGGAAACATGATAGGCATTGAATTTTCATCTGGTTGTACTTGAACCTGTGGAGCATGCTGCATGTTTACAAAGCAGCCACATGAGAGGGAACTCTAGTGTGAAAGATATGTTAGCCACCACAGCTTTGGATCAGATTAAATCAATGTAAACTGTGGGACTCTTATGAGATCGGATAAACCAATTCATCAGAATAACATAGCACTGCTGTGCTAGATATTGTCCCTTTGTGCCTTTCCGAAAACAACTTCTGCATGATATTCTTTAGGTAATTCTCTATTCTGAGCTGGGTTTGAGAGACTGGTATATTCTTTTAATTGCATAGTGTTATGTCAGAAATTAGTGTGCAAGTTCTTGTAGAACAATCAATCACATTTGCCGTCAGAGCCACGGAATTGCCAACACGTTTGATTTGATTGATATGTGTACGATTTTATGAGTTGGGAGTGTGAGTATGAGATTGACTCTTAATAAATAAATAAAAATGCAATGAAAAAGCAATTGTTGGTTGCTGCCTTGATGTACAAGGGACATATAGGAAAGGGACATTGGAAAATATTAATCAATGAATTCAACAGCAAGATTTGGACAGAACATGATGGCTAAAAAAAGACTGCTCAAGTTAGCACAGGGCTGATTTTGAAACAAGACCCTGCAGGTTAGGTTTCCTAGAAAATCTACAGATAGATTTGCCAAAATAAAGGAAACACCAACATAAAGTGTCTTAATAGGGCATTGGGCCACTACAGGCTTCAATGCGTCTTGGCATAGATTCTACATGTGTCTGAAACTCTATCGGAGGCATGCTACACTATTCTTCCATGAGAAATTTGATCACTTGTTTTGTTGATGGTGGTGGAAAACGCTGTCTCAGGCGCCACTCAAGAATCTCCCATAAATGTTAAATTGGGGACTGAGACAGCCATGGCATATGGTTTATATTATGTTCATGCTTATCAAACCCTTCAATGATAGAAATGCTTCACCATAGGATGACGGTGATCTCTTTAATTAGCTTTGTATTTATTGGTGTTTACCTTGCCCTCTAAGGGGTTGAGTGGACCTAAACCATGTCAGGAAAATGCATCCCACACCATACTATGTATTTATGTACACTACTGGTCAAAAGTTTTAGAACATCCCCCATTTTCCAGTTTTTACTGAAATTTAAGCAGTTCAAGTCCAGTGAATAACCTGAAATGGTACAAAGGTAAGTGGTAAACTGCCAGAGGTACAAAAATAATAATAATAATAAAAATAAAAAAAAAGGTTTAGGTTACCAAAAACTGAAAAAGAATGTAAATTTCAAAAAGGACCTTTTCAGGGAACAAGTAATGGGTTAACGTGGGTCAACAGTCACTCTGCAAGTCGCCGACTCTGGATCCACAAAAAGAGCCCCAGACCATCACGCTTCCTCCTCCATGTTTGACAGTTGGTGTCACACACTGAGGAACCATCCTTTCGAGAGAGCCAGCAGAACCCTTCACCATGGGAAACACACATACACTCATCTGCTTGCTTTCACCCCTAGTTGATCATGTCCTTCCATCAGACTTCCATGCCAACATCACCTTAGCCACTGTTCCTGGTGAAACATCAGCAGTTTGAGAAGCAAGAATCCTCTCCTCTGATATTTGAAAGAACCGCTTTGTCATACTTGACTTAGCCACTGATTTCTTGAATGGGTGCAGGGTCAGCTATACCTGCAGATACTCCACAAAAACACAAACCATCACCTTGGACAGCCTTGAGCTGACACAATGTGTTCCACCTGCCCCTGAATGTAGCCAGTGAGAACTAATCATAGCTACATTTACATTACATTTTAAACATTTAGCAGACGCTCTTATCCAGAGCGACTTACAAGATGTGCATAAATACATGGTAGGAACAACCATAGTATGTGCAAGAGATCAGTGCAGTAATACAGCGATAGACATCATTGCAGGTAGCTGCTTACCATACCTGTAACACTGGGAAGGAAAAGGTTATTATTATTTTTTTATTTTTTATTAAGTGGAGTAAGCAGGGGTATACAGTGTAGAGCAAGTAGGCAGTGGTGATAACAATTATCTAGATACTGAGTTCAGTGGTAGTGGAGTCTGAAAAGGTGGGTTTTGAGTCTCTTGCGGAAGATTGCAAGTGATTGTCGGTCCTGACTGATTGCGGAAGGCACCCGGAGGGATGAGGCAGTGAGTTTGCCAGAGCCCAGAGGAGAGGGGGTCTGGCTGGGGTGTAGGGAGTGATGAGTGACTGGAGGTATGGGGGAGCAGTACCTCTAGCCGCTTGAAAAGCAAGCACCAGTGATTTGAATCTGATGCGTGCTGCGATGGGGAGCCAGTGCAGAGAGGAGAGTAGAGACGCATCAATCATTGGGGAGCCCTTCGCTGGGA
This sequence comes from Aldrovandia affinis, assembly GCA_029706075.1. Taxonomy (NCBI): domain Eukaryota; kingdom Metazoa; phylum Chordata; class Actinopteri; order Notacanthiformes; family Halosauridae; genus Aldrovandia; species Aldrovandia affinis. The sequence continues at coordinate 468 of JAINUG010001644.1, read as the reverse complement.
GGAAGAGCAGCTCTGTCTTCCCCAGGTTCAGCTTCAGGTGGTGGGTGGACATCCATGCGGAGATGTCAGCCAGGCATGCAGAGATCTGTGCCGGGACCTGGGTCTCAGATGGAGAGAAGGAGAGAAAGAGTTGAGTGTCATTGGCATAACAGTGATAGGAAAAACCGTGAGCAGAGATAACAGAACCAAGTGACTTGGTGTACAGGGAGAATAGGACGGGGCCTAGCACCGAGCCCTGCGGGACTCCGGTAGAGAGGGTATGGGTAGAAGAGAGGGATCCTCTCCAGGCCACCTGGTAGGACCGGTCAGCCAGGTAGGACTCGAACCATGTCAATGCAGATCCAGAGATTCCCATCTCGACGAGAGATGAGAGCAGGATCTGGTGGTCCACGGTGTCAAATGCAGCTGACAGGTCGAGGAGGAGGAGGACGGAGCTGAGGGATTGGGACTTAGCCACGTGAAGAGCCT
>JAINUG010001643.1:0-19180 GCA_029706075.1 Aldrovandia affinis | reverse complement strand
GATAAGTAACCCTACCATTTAATTTTTAAGGTAACGATAACGTACGGCTACAGTTAATGCTGAAGCCTGATTCGGGTGAATCTCTTAATAAACTTGCTGATATTCATGTTAATTTGTTTCGTCTCAACGACCGTTTATTTCACTGAAGTTAACGTGATACAATTCAATATCAGCGTAACAAGTAGGTTAACGTTATTGTGGCAATTTGTGTTTCATTCATGAAATAATGACCGTAATCCCCGCAATAACTGGAAATAGCCTACTGGTAATGGCAGAAATCTAACTGACGCGTTTACATGCACTTTAGTAATGCGATCATCTGAAAAAAACTGCTTTACACGATTCAGTCAATTAGTTGGATTTCCTTCCAAGTACATGACGTAAAATTCAAACGTCCTATTATTTTGGTAACTAACATTTGCTGTTTGAGTTAGCCTTAACTAGCTAGTTAGCTAGGGGACGTGTTAGCTACGGCTACCTACATCGGTAACAGACAAAGTGATGGTACAACAGTTAACAGATTTTAAGCGCGTTCTTGCACTCTCGTCAGTACATTCTTTTTTAGGGACGTGTTCTTACACAAGGTCATTTTCGCAGACACCTTCTTAAATATGTCTCCATGTATATATTTTATATGTCGCTCTGGATAAGAGCGTCTGCTAAATGCTTAAAATGTAATTGTAAAATGTGAATGTTTTTTTTCTTCTTTTTTCTGCGCATGTGCTAAAGTTAAACAGCAGCGTTAGTCACTAGTTCGTTTCGTTGGCTTCACTCCAACAGTGAGTAACGCTGCTGTTTAACTTTAGCACATGCGCAGAAAAAGAAGAAAAAACATTCACATTTTACAATTACATTTTAAGCATTTAGCAGACGTTTTATCCAGAGCGACATTTTAAGATGTGCATTAATACAAGGTAAGAACAATCAAAGTTAGCGTACAAGATCTGTTATAAGCTGAACCGATAAGTAACCCTACCATTTAATTTTTAAGGTAACGATAACGTACGGCTACAGTTAATGCTGAAGCCTGATTCGGTGAATCTCTTAATAAACTTGCTGATATTCATGTTAATTTGTTTCGTCTCAACGACCGTTTATTTCACTGAAGTTAACGTGATACAATTCAATATCAGCGTAACAAGTAGGTTAACGTTATTGTGGCAATTTGTGTTTCATTCATGAAATAATGACCGTAATCCCCGCAATAACTGGAAATAGCCTACTGGTAATGGCAGAAATCTAACTGACGCGTTTACATGCACTTTAGTAATGCGATCATCTGAAAAAACTGCTTTACACGATTCAGTCAATTAGTTGGATTTCCTTCCAAGTACATGACGTAAAATTCAAACGTCCTATTATTTTGGTAACTAACATTTGCTGTTTGAGTTAGCCTTAACTAGCTAGTTAGCTAGGGGACGTGTTAGCTACGGCTACCTACATCGGTAACAGACAAAGTGATGGTACAACAGTTAACAGATTTTAAGCGCGTTCTTGCACTCTCGTCAGTACATTCTTTTTTAGGGACGTGTTCTTACACAAGGTCATTTTCATAGACACCTTCTTAAATATGTCTCCATGTATATATTTTATATGTCGCTCTGGATAAGAGCGTCTGCTAAATGCTTAAAATGTAATTGTAAAATGTGAATGTTTTTTTTCTTCTTTTTTCTGCGCATGTGCTAAAGTTAAACAGCAGCGTTAGTCACTAGTTCGTTTCGTTGGCTTCACTCCAACAGTGAGTAACGCTGCTGTTTAACTTTAGCACATGCGCAGAAAAAAGAAGAAAAAAACATTCACATTTTACAATTACATTTTAAGCATTTAGCAGACGTTTTATCAGAGCGACATACAAGATGTGCATTAATACAAGGTAAGAACAATCAAAGTTAGCGTACAAGATCTGTTATAAGCTGAACCGATAAGTAACCCTACCATTTAATTTTTAAGGTAACGATAACGTACGGCTACAGTTAATGCTGAAGCCTGATTCGGTGAATCTCTTAATAAACTTGCTGATATTCATGTTAATTTGTTTCGTCTCAACGACCGTTTATTTCACTGAAGTTAACGTGATACAATTCAATATCAGCGTAACAAGTAGGTTAACGTTATTGTGGCAATTTGTGTTTCATTCATGAAATAATGACCGTAATCCCCGCAATAACTGGAAATAGCCTACTGGTAATGGCAGAAATCTAACTGACGCGTTTACATGCACTTTAGTAATGCGATCATCTGAAAAAACTGCTTTACACGATTCAGTCAATTAGTTGGATTTCCTTCCAAGTACATGACGTAAAATTCAAACGTCCTATTATTTTGGTAACTAACATTTGCTGTTTGAGTTAGCCTTAACTAGCTAGTTAGCTAGGGACGTGTTAGCTACGGCTACCTACATCGGTAACAGACAAAGTGATGGTACAACAGTTAACAGATTTTAAGCGCGTTCTTGCACTCTCGTCAGTACATTCTTTTTTTAGGACGTGTTCTTACACAAGGTCATTTTCGCAGACACCTTCTTAAATATGTCTCCATGTATATATTTTATATGTCGCTCTGATAAGAGCGTCTGCTAAATGCTTAAAATGTAATTGTAAAATGTGAATGTTTTTTCTTCTTTTTTCTGCGCATGTGCTAAAGTTAAACAGCAGCGTTAGTCACTAGTTCGTTTCGTTGGCTTCACTCCAACAGTGAGTAACGCTGCTGTTTAACTTTAGCACATGCGCAGAAAAAAGAAAAAAAACATTCACATTTTACAATTACATTTTAAGCATTTAGCAGACGCTCTTATCCAGAGCGACATACAAGATGTGCATTAATACAAGGTAAGAACAATCAAAGTTAGCGTACAAGATCTGTTATAAGCTGAACCGATAAGTAACCCTACCATTTAATTTTTAAGGTAACGATAACGTACGGCTACAGTTAATGCTGAAGCCTGATTCGGGTGAATCTCTTAATAAACTTGCTGATATTCATGTTAATTTGTTTCGTCTCAACGACCGTTTATTTCACTGAAGTTAACGTGATACAATTCAATATCAGCGTAACAAGTAGGTTAACGTTATTGTGGCAATTTGTGTTTCATTCATGAAATAATGACCGTAATCCCCGCAATAACTGGAAATAGCCTACTGGTAATGGCAGAAATCTAACTGACGCGTTTACATGCACTTTAGTAATGCGATCATCTGAAAAAAACTGCTTTACACGATTCAGTCAATTAGTTGGATTTCCTTCCAAGTACATGACGTAAAATTCAAACGTCCTATTATTTTGGTAACTAACATTTGCTGTTTGAGTTAGCCTTAACTAGCTAGTTAGCTAGGGGACGTGTTAGCTACGGCTACCTACATCGGTAACAGACAAAGTGATGGTACAACAGTTAACAGATTTTAAGCGCGTTCTTGCACTCTCGTCAGTACATTCTTTTTAGGGACGTGTTCTTACACAAGGTCATTTTCGCAGACACCTTCTTAAATATGTCTCCATGTATATATTTTATATGTCGCTCTGATAAGAGCGTCTGCTAAATGCTTAAAATGTAATTGTAAAATGTGAATGTTTTTTCTTCTTTTTTCTGCGCATGTGCTAAAACAGCAGCGTTAGTCACTAGTTCGTTTCGTTGGCTTCACTCCAACAGTGAGTAACGCTGCTGTTTAACTTTAGCACATGCGCAGAAAAAAGAAGAAAAAAAACATTCACATTTTACAATTACATTTTAAGCATTTAGCAGACGCTCTTATCCAGAGCGACATACAAGATGTGCATTAATACAAGGTAAGAACAATCAAAGTTAGCGTACAAGATCTGTTATAAGCTGAACCGATAAGTAACCCTACCATTTAATTTTTAAGGTAACGATAACGTACGGCTACAGTTAATGCTGAAGCCTGATTCGGGTGAATCTCTTAATAAACTTGCTGATATTCATGTTAATTTGTTTCGTCTCAACGACCGTTTATTTCACTGAAGTTAACGTGATACAATTCAATATCAGCGTAACAAGTAGGTTAACGTTATTGTGGCAATTTGTGTTTCATTCATGAAATAATGACCGTAATCCCCGCAATAACTGGAAATAGCCTACTGGTAATGGCAGAAATCTAACTGACGCGTTTACATGCACTTTAGTAATGCGATCATCTGAAAAAAACTGCTTTACACGATTCAGTCAATTAGTTGGATTTCCTTCCAAGTACATGACGTAAAAATTCAAACGTCCTATTATTTTGGTAACTAACATTTGCTGTTTGAGTTAGCCTTAACTAGCTAGTTAGCTAGGGGACGTGTTAGCTACGGCTACCTACATCGGTAACAGACAAAGTGATGGTACAACAGTTAACAGATTTTAAGCGCGTTCTTGCACTCTCGTCAGTACATTCTTTTTTAGGGACGTGTTCTTACACAAGGTCATTTTCGCAGACACCTTCTTAAATATGTCTCCATGTATATATTTTATATGTCGCTCTGATAAGAGCGTCTGCTAAATTATGCTTAAAATGTAATTGTAAAATGTGAATGTTTTTTTTCTTCTTTTTTCTGCGCATGTGCTAAAGTTAAACAGCAGCGTTAGTCACTAGTTCGTTTCGTTGGCTTCACTCCAACAGTGAGTAACGCTGCTGTTTAACTTTAGCACATGCGCAGAAAAAGAAGAAAAAACATTCACATTTTACAATTACATTTTAAGCATTTAGCAGACGCTCTTATCCAGAGCGACATACAAGATGTGCATTAATACAAGGTAAGAACAATCAAAGTTAGCGTACAAGATCTGTTATAAGCTGAACCGATAAGTAACCCTACCATTTAATTTTTAAGGTAACGATAACGTACGGCTACAGTTAATGCTGAAGCCTGATTCGGGTGAATCTCTTAATAAACTTGCTGATATTCATGTTAATTTGTTTCGTCTCAACGACCGTTTATTTCACTGAAGTTAACGTGATACAATTCAATATCAGCGTAACAAGTAGGTTAACGTTATTGTGGCAATTTGTGTTTCATTCATGAAATAATGACCGTAATCCCCGCAATAACTGGAAATAGCCTACTGGTAATGGCAGAAATCTAACTGACGCGTTTACATGCACTTTAGTAATGCGATCATCTGAAAAAACTGCTTTACACGATTCAGTCAATTAGTTGGATTTCCTTCCAAGTACATGACGTAAAATTCAAACGTCCTATTATTTTGGTAACTAACATTTGCTGTTTGAGTTAGCCTTAACTAGCTAGTTAGCTAGGGGACGTGTTAGCTACGGCTACCTACATCGGTAACAGACAAAGTGATGGTACAACAGTTAACAGATTTTAAGCGCGTTCTTGCACTCTCGTCAGTACATTCTTTTTAGGGACGTGTTCTTACACAAGGTCATTTTCGCAGACACCTTCTTAAATATGTCTCCATGTATATATTTTATATGTCGCTCTGGATAAGAGCGTCTGCTAAATGCTTAAAATGTAATTGTAAAATGTAAATGTTTTTTTCTTCTTTTTCTGCGCATGTGCTAAATTAAACAGCAGCGTTACTCACTAGTTCGTTTCGTTGGCTTCACTCCAACAGTGAGTAACGCTGCTGTTTAACTTTAGCACATGCGCAGAAAAAGAAGAAAAAACATTTACATTTTACAATTACATTTTAAGCATTTAGCAGACGCTCTTATCCAGAGCGACATACAAGATGTGCATTAATACAAGGTAAGAACAATCATAGTTAGCACACAAGATCAGTGCAGTAATACAGCAATAGACATCATTGCAGGCGTCTGCGTACCATACCTGTAACACTGGGAAAGAAAAGGTTAGTGTTTTTTTAAGTTTTTTATTTATTTTTTAATTAATTTTAATTTTTTATAAATAGTGTAGAACAAGTAAACAGTGGTGAGGACAGATTGACTAGATGCACAGTGTTCAGTGGTAGTGGAGTCTGAAGAGGTGGGTTTTGAGTCTCTTGCGGAAGATTGGAAGTGATTCCGCAGTCCTGACCGACTGCGGGAGGTTGTTCCACCAGCGAGGGACCAGGACAGAGAAGAGACGAGACCGCGAGGAGCGGCTGCCAGGCGCCTGGAGGGATGAGACAGTCAGTTTGCCAGAGGAGGCGGAGCGGAGGGGTCTGGGAGGGGTGTAGGGAGTGATGAGTGACTGGAGGTATGGGGGAGCAGTACCTCTAGCCGCTTGATAAGCAAGCACCAGTGACTTGAATCTGATACCCCCCTTACCTCCAGACACTCATCCATCACACCCTACATCACAGCCAGACCCCTCTCTGTCCTGACCTCTCGGTGGTGGAATAATCTTCCGCAATCGGTCAGGACCTAGAATCACTTGCGATCTTCCGCGAGAATCACTTCAAAACCCACCTTTTCAGACTCCAGTGCCACTGAATTCGGTACATCTAGCCAATTGTCATCATCACTGCCTACTTGTTCAATACTTTTTTCATATGTATACTTTTTTATATGTATACTTACTAACCTTTTCCTTCCCAGTGTTAGAGGTATGGTATGCAGCTGCCAACAACGATGTCTATCGCTGTATTACTGCACTGATCTCTTGCGAACTATGATTGTTCTTACCATGTATTAATGCACATCTTGTAAGTCGCTCTGGATAAGAGCGTCTGCTAAATGCTTAAAATGTAAATGTAAATTGGAAGAGGTTAAGGGTTTACATGTATGTTTTACTCTCTTACAGGATGGTTTTACAGTTATAAAGAATGAACAATCAAAGGAAACATCTCAAAAGACCAAGATGGGTCTCTGCTGTAAACATGCTTATTTGTACACTAGGTAATTTACATTTGAAACTTTCCACTGTTCATTGCTTAGAGCCCATTCATTTTATATAGAATAATATGAAAACTTTTCAAATAAATGTTACATTTATGCATGCTATCCCAGCTCATTCTCAAGTGACCAGCAATCAGTCAGCAAAAAGTACTACTAATTTATTAAACGAATTACTCTAATCTAAGAATACATTTACATGGCAGAGAGAGTGAAAAATGGAGACAGTGCTTACTGGAGAAAACATACCTTCAGGGAGAGAGAACTGGATTTGAAATGTTAGTAAGAGGTCATGTGGGAAAGGAATTGAGCACACTTAGTATTTTCATTTTAAATAAAGTTAGTATTTGGAATTTGAATGTTAGTTGTGTGTTGGTGTGCAGGATACAAGGTGTTCTGCTGCATTATTTCCTGTACTAGCGACAGCAAGAATCATTTAACGGTATCTCTAGCAATGTGCAACAGTGTTTTCTGAGTGAGGGGGGTTAGTTAGCGGTAATTTTGTGCCACAAGTGTGCTACTACTTCATATATAATTTAATTGCAAATAGCATCATTATTTTAAACCATATTGCACACCCAGTTAAAGCCAATTGACCCTGCTGCATGTTCTGCAATCAAATCCTGACCATGCGAGCGCTCATGGGGCAACACACATCTGACTATAGTGACTCCCAGTGAGGGCCGGTTTCAGTCCCAGTTCCAGTTTCAGGGTTCCTCCCACCTCAACAGGCAAGAGCAACTCTTCTGTTACAGTGACGATAACCCCCATCTTGTGAATAACCCCCTATGTGTTACAGTGTACCAGTGTGGGAGGACTGAGGGGACTACAGTGGCAGCTGCTGGTTCCACCACCAACGTGACAGTGGGGCAGAGCGTCCTGTTTCCTCTCGCACCTGAGGGAGACCTAACTGCCATAATTGAGCTGACTTTTAAATCCATCGTTGTAGTTTCCTGGTTCTCTAAATATAAAATACATGAATTACATAGCTTACATGAACATCGCATTGACATTCAAGAGGACGGCTCAATACGTTTGAATAATGTACAGCTCTCTGACTCTGGCCTTTATCGCATTAAAACAAACTATATGGCAGGCTTAAAACGCCCAAAGGTCTCAAGATGTCACCTGCAGGTTTTTGGTAAGTGTGCAGAAGGAAGGTTTCACATATGTGTGAATGTTTTTGCATCTGCACAGTGTGTTATTCAGTGTAGTGAATACAGAATTTAATTGTGATGGAAAAAGCATGATATTTTATTATAGTTGAGAAAGCAAATATACTTTTAAATTCATATATATACTTTCATACTTTTTTAATCTACAGTGGGAAAAGACAATACTCTATTAATCTGAATGTTGTCAACCCTCTTAGGAGGTTTTTCGTATGTAGTTTAATTAGTGAGGCTTAATAGTCATAATGTTAGCTCTAAATGTATATTTAAATATAAGTTTCTAGAATATCAGCATGTAAATAAATGGAGTCAGCATGTAATTAAACTGACTCTGATTTCCTATAGAGCGCGTCTCTAAACCCAACATCACAGCTGAGTGTCGGAGGAATAACATCAGTCTGAGCTGCTCCAGCATTCGGGGGAATGAAGTGACGTACTGCTGGGAAACTCTGCCCCCTGGTGGCAACAACAGCTGTTTGCACCTGGGTCAAACAATGGAGATATACCCTCTCCCTCCATCTGAGTCCACAACATACACGTGCACAGCCAAGAATCCTGTCAGCAGAGCCACCAGTGACCCTATTGACCTGGGAGTCTGCTCCATCCAGCAGCCACGAGGTGAAGTAAATATGGGCAACTGCCCCCCTCCCATTCTCAATGGCCCAGACTTGCATGCACATGCTTGAATATTCATGCAGTTAGTTGACCCCTTTTTAGCACTCTGTAATCTGCTAGCCAAACTACCACACCTACTGTTTCAGAGGCTTGCACTGCTGGGGCAGCTGAAAAGCAGATCACTGGCACCCATTTGAGCAGAAGAGTCACTCCTGATATGAGGCAGGTAATACCCTGCGGACCAAAATTCTCCCTCTAATGGCAATTCTATGGCCAATTGTGGCCATCACCCATGGGACCTCTATTGGGTGGAGATTTGTAGTTTTATTTAGATCTGGATTAACTGGTGATGTTATTCCCAACCTTGAGTACCTACCAATATGGATTTAGAAAAGAGTTGGATACGATGAGGAGAGGAGGGAACGGTAAAAAGCAAAACCCGAAACTGAAAAAATGTGAATACATATCACATGACATTTCATCCAATCACAAACTGTCTTATTTTTGTTTTAACTAATAATTTGTAAATCTGAAGAATTCATACTTATTTCTTCTCTGATTAATGTTTCACCAAAATATACCCCTTTGAAGAAATAATGGTTTATGGAAAATAAAATCTCATCTCTCATCTCATCTCATCTTCAGCCGCTTACTCCTAGTCAGGGTCGCGGGGGGGCTGGAGCCTATCCCAGCATACATTGGGGCGAGAGGCAGGAATACACCCTGGACAGGTCGCCAATCCATCGCAGGGCACTACATACACCATTCACTCACACACTCATACCTACGGGCAATTTAGACTCTCCAATTAGCCTAACGTGCATGTCTTTGGACTGTGGGAAGAAACCGGAGTACCCGGAGGAAACCCACGTGGACACGGGGAGAACATGCAAACTCCGCACAGAAGGGCCCCCGGCCTGGATTCGAACCCGAGACCTTCTTGCTGTGCGGCGACAGTGCTATCCACTGCACCACCGTGCCGCCGAAAATAAAATCACATACGTTTTTTTCTTTCAGGTGGTAGATGGGTTCCAGCTCTGTGTGGACTGTCAGCCTTATTCCTCATCGGATTGTTGATATTCTTCTACAAGAGGAACCAACCTACGATCAAGCACCAGCCTGCTCCTCCGTGCCCCCAGGACCAAGCTCACCATGGGGGATCGGGCCTTCTGCTCGACCGCACCTCACCTGTGGAACTCTCTCCCCAACCACCAGAGGTTTCGTTAACAGGAAAAAATACCTATAAGCATTTTCAAATGGGTTTTGCACCAGGAAACAAGTTCCCTGTACAGCAGACTGTTGAGTTCATCAGTTCAGTGCTTTTAATCCAGACCCAAGGACCTTGACTGCAGTAAGGGGTGTCTGAAGGCCTTAACACTCTGCTTGCTTGTGGTTTGTTTTCATCCCTCTTTTGATTGAATGTTTGTGTCCTTTTGGCTTCGCTTGGGTAGCTAACGAAACAAACCTTATCCTTGGAGCAAAGTGTACTCTAGCCTGACCTCGGAGTAAGGTAGACATGATGAGATATTGGGGTGCACTACGAATGCCACTCTGAGTCATATAAGCACAATTGTATTGTAATTTCAGGTTTTTGAATTTGGTTTACTAAACAATAATGATGTCAGTGCGATGGATTTACCTTTCATTAGGGTAATGCTAAGATGGACAGGTGTTAATACTGGGGTATAAACAATATGTAATCAGAATATCAAGGTGTTCCTTCCTCCCCTCTCAGATTATCTGACTGAAGACTGCTTAAAATTGGTGTGGTCCATTCAGTGCTTCATTTTAAATTGCTTTGAGGTTGAAGTTTAGTCCCATGATTTTGTTCAAACACCCGTAGAAAGGAAAAAGTCATACACAGGTACATATGATAGAAAACACAAAAAAGTCCCAAATATTTCAATGGATGATTTAAAAAAAGCTAATTCCATATAAAACAGCAACACTTGTGTGGTGGTGTACACAATGGCCATTGACTTTGTGAACCCTCTTTCTCAGTGTATAGTGCACTGAATTATGTAGCCCAATGAAAAGTACAATACATTACCCACACAAGCACAATGAAGACAATACTCAGATTTAGGAAGCGAGGATTTATTTAGCACAAATATTGACGAGGTAGCACCGCGCAGCAAAAGTGTGGGAAGAAAGTGATACGTGGATGATGTTGTTAACATAAGTCAGAATTGTTAACGTCTCCAGACACGGCTCTATTTTGGGAATGCTTAATTCCCCAAACAAATTCAAAGTCTGAATATGAACAGACAAATGGCACGTAATTTTCGGCTTCTCTCCACATTTGCGCGCTCAACTCAACTCTGAATAGGGCCCTAATATTCAGAGCTGAATTAAGTGCGTAAGACATGGAGATGAGAAAATTACACACCTCACAGAGAATGTTCTAGAAATGAGGTTTAATAAGTGATATGAATGAGTGATTTGTTTTGAGTGCTCTATAAGTAAACGTATTTACTACTTATCTATCTACTTATTCTACTTTATCTATTATTTATCTACTTATCTATACTACTGTAGAAAATTAATACTTCTCAAGCACCTAATTATAGGAATAACAACCTAAGATTTGCTCTTGAGAGGGCGAAAAACCAAACACCTCATCAGTCGGGTGCAGCTGTAGTTACCCAATTGCCTGTTTGCTGAATTAAAGGACATACATGACTGAAATAGGTGTGGAAAATTCCCTCTCTGCCCCGGAAATGGCGACAAAATGATTAGTTTAAGAGCAAATCTGGTTAACCTCACTGTAGACTGGATGTGCTTAAACTAAAGCGAAAACTAATCTGCAGTCAGCGGGAGGGAAAAGTTATGAAGAAAAGAGAAAACGTTGCTGGCGCAGGCGGAAGGAGTCGCAAATGTCGCGAGTGTGGGTGGGAACGGTACTAAATGTTGTGGGTGCGGTGGGAACAGGACGAAATGTTGTGGGTGCGGATGGGAACGGTACTAAATGGTGCAGATGTGGACCAGACTGATAGAATAGTCCTTTGGAGGGTGTCGCCGACCCTCATCCCACACCACTTACGTGTTTTCCTTGATCTCTTGAGGAGGATACCTGAGCGCTGCCACTTGACGGAAGGTAGCGACTGCACTGAGGATCGGCGACGCCTCAGAGCGGGGTGGAAACGCACCCTTAGAAGGTCCCGGGACCGCTGGCACGCCTGGTCTTCTGTGCAGGGGGAAGGAGCGGTTTCCTCTGGAGAGTGAGCTGCTGTCCAGCCAGGGAGACAATCTGTACCTGATGATAATAGAATTGTAGATGAGGCATTTTGTAGATATTCAGTATCAGAATGAGCCAGAAACTCATTTAAAAACCTGCAAAGTTGCAAACTTTAAACATTTCGTCATACGGGGTAAATCCTTTGTCGTCGTGGTCGTCCAATCCGTTGTCGTTTATCCCAAAAAATAATCCGTCCGATTGCCACAAAATAATAATCACAAACAAAACTTTAAAACACAAAGCGGTGTTAATTAAACACGCGGTTTTTCTCCAAACAAAACTCTCCCCCTCTCTCTCGCCCTCGCCCTCCCCCTCGCCGTCCCGGGAAAGTCCCGGGATTAACCAACACTGCTCGGATGGAGCCATTGTCAATAATGTCAATAAAGTACAGTAGTTATATATATCTTTTCTTTATTTCAGCATGCATGAGCTAGATCGTGGCATAAAGCCTATACAAATAAGCGAGTTGTGAACATGGACAACTCCTGCCAAGAGCTTTCAAACTTCATTAGAATCACAAGTCGCTCTGGATTTAATTACATTAGAAAAATGAAAATATACTTACTAGTAGTGGAGTCGTTGCAATGCACGTGCGCAGCGCCGGTCTAGATGTACCTGTGTCCGTGTGTGAGCGACTACGGGGCAAGTCGTCTTTTCCTTTGTTACGTTCCACGTGTGTATGTTTTGTCTCTCTTTGTTTCTCCGTGTTCTGCAGGAGTGCCATCCGCCATTCCATTCGCCTTCTCCGCTGTCAATCATTTGTATGTCCTGGTCCCGCCTCCATCACTCACCTGCCCCTCCATAAAAGCCCTGTGACTGCTTCCTGCAAGAACTCTGCCTTTTGTCTCTGCTGTGTGTTTGAGAGAAGAGCGAGAGTGTGAAAGATTGAAAGTGTATGTGGATTCCCTGTTTGTTCCCACATAGGCCTTGGGATAGGTAAGAGGGAGGCCTCTATACATTTTCATTCGTAGGTCGATCTGGTGTATAGACACATTAGGAAAGGCGTGGTTGCCATCTGTGTACCTTTGTTTACAGGTAGCTAGTGTAGATTAGATGGGTAGACTTTTGTTTTGTATACAAGTTTAGATAGTCAGCCTATCCTAGTTTTTGTTGTTGCTAGCCCTGTTTTGTTTTATTTAGTTCATTTATTTGGCAACATCCGTGTCCCTTGGCCTTGTGTCTTTGTGTTTGTAATTGACCTTTGTATATATGTAAATAGCCTCACTATTGTCACTAATATATGTAATTAAACACCGACTGCACCTTCCCCTCTTGCCTTGGCTTTATTTACACCCATTTTTTTTCTTCACCCGATCCTTATTTAAATTCTTATGTTACGAACTCCCCTGTACCCCTAAACACCTCGGGGTGGTAACACCTTTTTAATGGCAAAAAAAAAAAAAAAGCTTTATAAGAAGTACAAAAGTTCTTACTTCTCTATAAAAACATTTGTCTGAAAGCTCTGTTGAATGTATTAATAAATCCTGTCCTTCTATAATTCAAGCATTGGATGTATCTTAGACAACGTTAGCAGACGTTACTGGCAAGCAAGTAGCCTACACAACAAGTATCCAGTGCGCTCCTCTCTCCTCTCTCTGAGTGAAGGTCGGTTAGTCTGTGTGTTTAAAGCCCAACCGTCATCCATTCTATTATATGCCCAAACGCTCAGACGATTGTAGCGCACCAAATGAGCTACACACCATAACCTGTGTTATGTAGCCATATGTTATGTTACGTGCTAGAGAACCATGTAACCTGTGCAACGCCCGGGACTTCAATGACCAATGAGAGCGCTCCGCTCCGGTGACGTACCGGGAACCTTCCCAAACTTCACCATCCTTGTCTCCGTATACTGGCGTGTAGATAATTCAGTGCAGCGCCCAGTAGCGCACAGACAGACAGACTAACGGACTTTCACTCTGAGAGAGACGCTCTGCCAACCGGAAAACGAAGCAGAAGAAAACGAAGGATCACCGTAACTTAGCTTAACTTCGGTAAGTTATTCTTATACAGTAAGTTAGCTGTTAATTTATACAGTGAGCTAATTTAGTTGTTTTTACAGGTGACGTGTGAGTTCGTTTCATACACAGCACAGCAAAGAGGAGCGCACTGGATGCTTGTTGGGTACTTGCTTGCCAGTAACGTTTTCTAACGTTGTCTAGAGTTAGTAAAATAAGAGAAAAAAATATATTTAAAATATATTCTATTAGCCATTATTTAGCTTTATTTAGCCATTTCGCTATAGCCGACTCTTGCGTTAGCAAACTGTCGGCAGCCTCGTTTTCAACAAGTGAACGTAACTTTACTGGCTATTTTGACGAACTATATTCTATATTGTGTTATAATCTGACCCCATAAATAACCATTGATTTTTTAAGGTAACGTTAACGTACGGCTACAGTTAAAGCTGACACTTACACAGTGAGCTAATCACATTTAGTTTTCGCCCCCACCGCTGGAGTGGTTTAAATGTCAAACACATGACTGCTTTATAAGTGGTTCTGTGGAAATGTATTAGTGTTTTTGTCTTCTGACCTGTCTGTGAATTAATGTACAGAAATTATGTTTCGCAACTATGACCCTTTGTTCTCGCAGAAGTGGCAGACTAGCCCGGGGGGGCGTTTTCTTAATCTTGCACCTGCTTCCACAAGGTTAAGAACGAAGACAGTGGCCGTGTCCGAAACCGCTCACTCGTTCTCTATTCCCTATTCCCTATATAGTATATACTATATAGTGTACTATTTAGAGAACGAAAGTAGTGTTTTCGGAGACTACAACTGAACGTCATTTGCGTCAAAAAAAAAAAAGTGCAGGATATTCAGGTGACGCAAGCGGATGTGCTCAGTATCATAAACAAACCGAGCACTCATGGCGGCAGGTTTAAATGTGCTAAAGTTTTGATTTTCAAAGACGGGCAAAATTTTGTGTAAATGTAAATAAATGTAAGTAACGTTAAGCTAGCTACCTTTTCTGTATTTAACACGTTAATAGCCTGGCTTTTGTACGTAAGTTACCTCAGGAATAGCCTGGCTTTTGTACAAAAGCCAGGCTATTAACGTGTTAAATACAGAAAAGGTAGCTAGCTTAACGTTACTTACATTTATACACAAAATTTGCGGCGGTAGACATTCCGGTCATTTCTGTCGCCGTCGCTGTATTTCTTTCTGTCGCCATTCTTTCCCTTCTCTCCTTCGGTATGACACGACCGCACTGCATTGTGGTAGACGGGATCAATTATAGGGTAAAGTAGGGTACAGTCGATGTACACTACAAATCACGGTGAATTGTGGGTATTTTCTCGTTCCCTATTTAGTGTACGAAATTCACATTTTAGAATTCGTCGCACTCTACAAAATGGCGTCCACACAAAATAGTGTACTAAATAGGGAATAGGGAGTGGTTTCGGACACGGCCAGTGCCTACTATGCTCTAAGACAGATAGCGTAATTGGTTGCTGATTGGAGAGCCTGAACCGAAGGGGGTCAGCCAATCAGCAAGGACTTGAGGGGACAAAGGACGAGGTTCGGGGGGCCCCAGGTTGAGCGCGCTCCCGGAAGACGACTGAGCAAATCTGTTGGGAGTTTGCTGATTCTTCTTCTGTTATCTGTTATATTCTATTTGTCTCTAATAAATACTGAGTTAATGTTAATTTGGTCTAAGTATTTCGACTCCTCACAAATACCTCCTGAAACACGCTAACAGTTCCTATACATTTTGGAAGTTTTTCCAACGGGGCTGAAAACGGCGTGCGAGGGGGATGACCATGACACCACTCCTGTGACCTGTGACTCATAGAATTGTTATTTTAGTTTGACGACTGCATTTAGCAAGATCCTTATTTTAGCATTTTATCGGCCAGGGTACAGCTTAGCCCAGGGGTGCCCAAGGTCGGTCCTGGAGATCTACTGGGTGTGCAGGCTTTTGTTCCAGCCCTTCACTAACACACCTGATTTGAACGTTCATTGCCTTGACGAGCAGTTGATTCGTGGAATCAGGTGTGTTAGTGAAGGGATTAATGGAATCAGGTGTGTTAGTGAAGTGATTAATGGAATCAGGTGTGTTAGTGAAGTGATTAATGGAATCAGGTGTGTTAGTGACGGGCTGGAACAAAAGCCTGCACACCCAGTAGATCTCCAGGACTGAACTTGGGCACCCCTGGCTTAGCCCTTTGGCCAGGGTTAACGGCCAGTCCCCACCCCTAGCAGCTCAACGAGGCCCATAGTTGAGGCAAAGAGGAGTAATTTAATAAGCCATCTTGGCCTGCGTATTGTGTATGTGTGTGTGTGTGTGTGTGTGTGTATCAAGTGTCATCGTAGCCTATAATAAAGCATTTTGTATATTTACTAAACCAGTAGTTCTCAAACCTCTCCTTGGGGACCCCCAGCCAGTCCATGTATTTGTTAAATTCCACTACCAGCACACCTGATTCAACTCATTACTACTT
Organism: Aldrovandia affinis; assembly: GCA_029706075.1. NCBI lineage: Eukaryota > Metazoa > Chordata > Actinopteri > Notacanthiformes > Halosauridae > Aldrovandia > Aldrovandia affinis. The sequence continues at coordinate 2,920 of JAINUG010001643.1, read as the reverse complement.
AACGAGCATTGATTAGTTGAATCAGGTGTGCTGGTGGTGGAATTGAACAAATACATGGATTGGCTGGGGGTCCCCGAGGAGAGGTTTGAGAACCACTGTACTAAACTGATTGCCTGTTCCTAATGGTCGTTTAGACTAAACAAATTACAGTAACATGAATATCAGCAAATTTATTAAGAGATTCACCTGAATCAGGCTACAGCATTAACTGTAGCCGTACGTTATCGTTACCTTAAAAATTAAATGGTAGGGTTATTTATCGGGTCAGATTATAACACAATAAAGAATATAGTTAGTCAAAATAGCCAGTAAAGCAAGTAGCCTACACAACACGCATCCAGTGCGCTCCTCCTTTTGTGCAATTTGTGTTTCATTAATGAAATAATGACCGTAATCCCCGCAATAACTGGAAATAGCCTACTGGTAATGGCAATAATCTAACTGACGCGTTTACATGCACTTTAGTAATGCGATCATCTAAAAAAAACTGTTTTTCACGATTCAGTCAATTAGTTGGATTTCCTTCAAGTAGGCTACATGACGTAAAAATTCAAACGTCCTATTATTTTGGTAACTAACATTTGCTGTTTGAGTTAGTCTTAACTAGCTAGTTAGCTAGGGAACGTTAACGCACGGCTACAGTTAATGTTGAAGCCAGATTCGGGTGAATCTCTTCATAGGCTGTGAAAACTGTTCCCTATTCCTAAATAGTGCACTATATAGTGTGTTCGCCAATTTGTTCAACACACTATATAGTGCACTATTTAGGGGATAGGGAACGGTTACGAACACAGTCAATGAGAGCGCTCAGTTCCGGCGACGTACCGGGAACCTTCCCAAGTGTAACTTCACCATCTCCGTACACCGGCGTGAAGCTCATTCAGTATGGAGTAGCGCACAGACCGAACAGACTAACGGACTTTCACTGTGAGAGAGCCAACCGGAAAACGAAGCAGAAGAAAACGAAGGATCACCGTAACTTAACTAACTTCGGTAAGTTATTCTTATACAGTAAGGTAGCTGTTCATTTATACAGTGGGCTAATTTAGTTGTTTTTACATGTGACATGTGTGAGTTTGTTTCATAGACAGCACAGCAAAGAGGAGCGCACTGGATGCTTGTTGGGTACTTGCTTGCCAGTAACGTTTGCTAACGTTGTCTTGAGTTAGTAAAATAAGAGAAATATATAGCTATATTTTAAATATATTCTATTAGCCATTATTTAGCGTTATTTAGCCATTTCGCTATAGCCGACTGTTACGTTAGCAAACTATATCGGCAGCCTCGTGTTCAGCAAGTGAACGTAACTTTACTTGCTATTTTGACGAACTATATTCTATATTGTGTTATAATCTGACCCCATAAATAACCATTGATTTTTTAAGGTAACGTTAACGCACAGCTACAGTTAATGCTGAATCTCTTAATAAACTTGCTGATATTCATGTTAATTTGTTTCGTCTCAACGACCGTTTATTTCACTGAAGTTAACGTGATACAATTCCATATCAGCGTAACAAGTAGGTTAACGTTATTGTGGCAATTTGTGTTTCATTCATGAAATAATGACCGTAATCCCCGCAATAACTGGAAATAGCCTACTGGTAATGGCAGAAATCTAATTGACGCGTTTACATGCACTTTAGTAATGCGATCATCTGAAAAAAACTGCTTTACACGATTCAGTCAATTAGTTGGATTTCCTTCCAAGTAGGCCTACATGACGTAAAATTCAAACGTCCTATTATTTTGGTAACTAACATTTGCTGTTTGAGTTAGCCTTAACTAGCTAGTTAGCTAGGGGACGTGTTAGCTACAATGGCTACTTACATCGGTAACAGACAAAGTGATGGCATGTACAACAGTTAACAGATTTTAAGCACGTGCTTGCACTCTCATCAGTACATTCTTTTTTAGGGACGTGTTCTTACACAAGGTCATTTTCACAGACACCTTCTTAAATATGTCTCCATGTATATATTTTCTCCCATCTAGGAGATTATTTTTTTTTTTTTCATTTCGTTGAGCATTAAGTTCGTTTCGTTGGCTTCACTCCAAAAGTGAGTAACGCTGCTGTTTAACTTTAGCACATGCGCAGAAAAAAGAAGAAAAAACCCATTTACATTTTACAATTACATTTTAAGCATTTAGCAGACGCTCTTATCCAGAGCGACATACAAGATGTGCATTAATACAAGGTAAGAACAATCATAGTTAGCACACAAGATCAGTGCAGTAATACAGCAATAGACATCATTGCAGGCGTCTGCGTACTCATACCTGTAACACTGGGAAAGAAAAGGTTAGTGTTTTTTAAGTTTTTTATTTATTTTTTAATTAATTTTAATTTTTATAAATAGTGTAGAACAAGTAAACAGTGGTGAGGACAGATTGACTAGATGGACTGTTCAGTGGTAGTGGAGTCTGAAGAGGTGGGTTTTGAGTCTCTTGCGGAAGATTGGAAGTGATTCCGCAGTCCTGACCGATTGCGGGAGGTTGTTCCACCAGCGAGGGACCAGGACAGAGAAGAGACGAGACCGCGAGGAGCGGCTGCCAGGCGCCTGGAGGGATGAGACAGTCAGTTTGCCAGAGGAGGCGGAGCGGAGGGGTCTGGGAGGGGTGTAGGGAGTGAGTGACTGGAGGTATGGGGGAGCAGTACCTCTAGCCGCTTGATAAGCAAGCACCAGTGACTTGAATCTGATGCGTGCTGCGATGGGGAGCCAGTGCAGAGAGGAGAGTAGAGGGGTGACGTGGGTGAACTTCAGCTGGTTGAACACCAGGCGAGTGGCAGCGTTCTGGACTAGTTGCAGGGGCTTGGTGGCACAGGCCGGAAGGCCTGCCAGCAAGGAAAAACCCAGTGAAGGCATCAGATTAAGGGTATACATGCGCAAAAAGATTGGGCAAAAAAACTAGGTGTTTA
>JAINUG010001642.1:0-15000 GCA_029706075.1 Aldrovandia affinis | reverse complement strand
TCCAGGGCAGTTTAAGAGAGCAGCCTCGTTAACGTGATGCTCGTTACGCAGAGCTGAGATTGAGTGGCTACGCTCGTTAGCGGAGCTGAGAGTTAGCAGTGCTAGCCAGCGTTCAGGACGCATCTCTCTCAGCGCTGTGGTTCTCTGTGGCTCAGTAGGTAGAGCATGGTTTTTACCTCTAGAGTTAGGGTGTCAACTCATTCCATCGTGGGCGAGTGTGCAGGTTTCTGTAGTAACCAGTGCACTACACCAGGTGATTTCACTAATTAGCTCACTTCTTCAACCAAGGAGAGGAACTCATTGAAATCACCTGGTGTTGTGCACTGGTTGCAACAAAAACCTGCATACACTCGGCCCTCGATGGAATGAGTTTGACACCCCTGCTCTAGCAGTTTCCAGCTTACCTTTGTATCATTTCAGGTTATTCACTGGACTTGAACTGCTTAAATTTCAGTAAAAACTGGAAAATGGGGGTGTTCTAAAACTTTGACCAGTAGTGTATATATATATATACAGTGGCTTCAGAAAGTATTCAGGCCCATTTACTTTCCCCACACTTTGTTGTGTTATAGATTTAATTTAAAATAGATTTTCCCCCTTATCAATCTACAAACAATACCCCATAATGACAAAGCGAAAACAAGTTTTTGAAATTGTTGCAAATGTATTCAGAATTTAAAAAAACTGAAAATATCACATTTACATAAGTATTCAGGCCCTTTGCTATGACACTCACAAATTGAGCTCGAAGCATCCTGTTGCATCCCTTTGATCATCCTTGAGGGTGTCTCTAGAACCTGACTGAAGTCAACCTGTGGCTAATTCAATTTAATCCATTTTAAAATTAAGTCTATAACAAAAATATTTTTTTCTAAAAACATATTTAAAAAAAAAAAATACATTTTTTTTTTTTATAGAAGAATTTAAGGGGCGGCTCAGCCTCCCCCTCCCCTGGGGCAGACACCCAAAGCCACCCCGATCGGGACTCCCCACCAGGGCTGGTCTGGTACAGTCAGGTTTTGAACCGCTACCGTGATAGGCAGCTCACACTGTGAAAAGGACCAGCCAAATACGGGTGCGTTGAACCGCTCTGCGCTATCGGAGGCCCCCATGTGATGAGTTCTGTGAACAGTTTAATCTCTGTAACTCCTGACTCCATGTTGGGCACAACACAATAAGAACAATGAATCTTAATAGAACAAGGCTCCGATTCCACCTACAACACTCATTAATCTTACTTTTATACGTATATCGTATACGCCATTTAGCAGACGCTTTTATCCAAAGCGACTTACTGTAGTGGATGCATACATTTTTCAGTATATGTGCTCCCAGTGGGAATTGTACCCACAACCTAAGCGTTGTCAACGCCATGCTCTACCTACTGAGCCACACAGAACCACGCTCTACCTACTGAGACACACAGAACCACGCTCTACCTACTGAGCCACACAGAACCACGCTCTACCTACTGAGCCACACAGAACCACGCTCTACCTACTGAGCCACACAGCACCACGCTCTACCTACTGAGCCACACAGAACCACGCTCTACCTACTGAGACACACAGAACCACTCTCTACCTACTGAGACACACAGGGCCACACTCTACCTACTGAGACACACAGAACCACGCTCTACCTACTGAGCCACACAGAACCACACTCTACCTACTGAGACACACAGAACCACGCTCTACCTACTGAGACACACAGAACCACACTCTACCTACTGAGACACACAGAACCACACTCTACCTACTGAGACACACAGAACCACACTCCACCTACCACCTACTGAGCCACACAGAACCACGCTCTACCTACTGAGACACACAGAACCACGCTCTACCTACTGAGAGACACAGAACCACACTCTACCTACTGAGCCACACAGAACCACGCTCTACCTACTGAGCCACACAGAACCACGCTCTACTGAGCCACACAGAACCACGCTCTACCTACTGAGACACACAGAACCACGCTCTACCTACTGAGCCACACAGAACCACAACTGAGAGTTGAACCACAACAAGATGTGAGGTGAGTTAAATACAAGTTTAAAGGTTGTGTTAGGATTGAAGCGTGTTGTTGTGCTGAGTTCAGGCCTGAGACCCTGCTGGCTGCCCCGGAAACAGGCTGTAAATAAACATGTAGTCCGATCCTGAGTTCTCTGGGCCTGGGAAGTTTCTCTGCAGGTTTTAGGGGGTGTTCAGTGTATCCTGAGGCACATCCTGGATTATCTGGCTGTGTAAATGTGTACAGAGCTGAGGGGATGGGTGGGGCCTGTGTAGCGGATTGGCTCAGTGAGCACCCGCTGCCGAGTGACGTGGATAAGAGTACGATTAGTTCCCGGAGTTAGGGACTTGAGTCTTTAGCTCGGCGAGCTTAATCGCTCTCTTGTCGCGTCGGAGATCCCCCTCGGTTCGAAACTCGCTGCGGGCGGAACCAACTCCGTCACACCTGCAGGGTGGAGAGGCAGGATGCCCTGCTTTATTTCTGAGCGAAGAAAAACATGTTTATGTTTACAGAGGTACCGTACTGTACTGTATTGTATTGTAGCACACACGACCCACTGTTTGAGTACATGTAACAGGTGTCTCAAGGAACACTGCTACTAGAATGCTAATACTGAAACAGGGTATTGTGGGAATTTATTAGTATGTTTTTATTCTGACCTTACTGTGAATTAATGTACAGAGCTCATGTTCTGCAACTATGACCCTTTGTTCTTGCAGAGAGTGGCAAACTAGCTCGGGGGGCCCCTGTTTCTGTTATTCTGAGTTCTTGCACCTGTTTTCAGCAAGGTTAAGATAAGAACGTAGACAGTGCCCATTGTCTTCGTAGACAGAGGATGTAACTTGTTGCTGATTGGAGAGCCTGAACCGAAGGGAGTCAGCCAATCAGCAAGGACCTGAGTGGGAAAAAGGAGAAGTTTCAAGACGGCCAGGGAGAAGCGCTTCCCGAAAGAGGACTGGACAAATCAGTTGAGAGATTTGTCTAGTTGTCTTTTGATTCCTGTTACTTTCTACTTGTCTCCAATAAATTCTGAGTTGAGAATTATTTGGTCTTAGTATTTTGCCTCCTCACCGACACCTCCTTTGATACACGCTAACAGTATGGACCAGATAAACAGAAGATACCAGATTCGGCAAGAGAGAGATGGTCAACCACAACAAGAATGGACTCACACACGGATGTTAGCTATAATTTAAAAGGTAAGAGAATGTTCTTTATTCTTTTTGTATTATTTCTCTCCAACCCTTTAATTTATTTATGCTTTAGAAAGTTAGAAATACCGTGCATAAAAACAATAACAACAGCCATATACAGTAATACAATGACAAACTATACTAATAATTGTTAGCGTGTATCAAAGGAGGCGTTGAGGAGGCAAAATACTAAGACCCAATAATTCTTAACTCAGAATTTATTAGAGACAAGTAGAAAGTAACAGGAATCAAAAGCAAGCTACACAAATCTCTCAATTCATTTGTCCAGCCGTCTCCCGGGAAGTGCTTCTCTCCGGCTGTCTTCAAACTTCCTTCTTAATCCCCCCGAGTCCGTTGCTGATTCGCCTGGACGTTTTCCCAGGTCCTCCAATCGGCAAGCCACTTACGTCAGCGTGACTTCCTATCGGTTCAGACTGTCCAATCAGCAACAACCTACATCATCTGTCTATGGAGACAATGAACGCTGTCTTTGGTCTTATCAAACTCTTGTGAGAACTGGAGAAGAATTCAGCCTTATCAGAAACAGGTGCAAGAACTCAGAATAACAAAACAGGGGCCAAAACTAGTTTGCCACTTTCTGCGAAAACATGAGCTCTGCACATTAATTCACAGTCAGGTCAGAATAAAAACATACTAATAAATTCCCACATAATACTGTTTTTTCTCTCCACAGGACAATTCAAGACCTCTCTTCAATCACAGGTAAGTTTGACCCTCCTATCTATGTACCCCTATAGCGTAGGTTATTACTTTTAGAATTTGTAGATAGGCAGGGATATACTTATCATTCCAATGGGAATCTTGTTTTAAACAAAAACTCTTATACTGAAAGAAATTCGATTGTAAACCCATTCAGCAGTATTACTCAATTCTGGATGTGAAAATAAAATATTGATTCACATATGATTATCAAACCCAACTGTCATATCATCACAAACACTTCAGTACTTTATAATTCAAAACAAATGAACCTGCACACTCCCTATGAGTGGCGAATTAAATTACTCAGTTCTTGAATATTGCAAAATGAATCCTCTGGTTCCCTGACAGTTTTACTTTCCTCTCTCTCTCTTAGGTCAAAAGATGGTCGACTTGGGTGGCTCGCCAGTCCACACTCAACAGCCCCTTCAGTGAAGATGAGCAGGATGCAGACGACATCCAGGATCTGGTGAACTCAACAGACTTTAAAATGGACTCCAACAGGAACAAAAAAACAGGCCTTGCTTAAACAAAGCCAAAATAATAATTAACATCCCATTGCGAATGACTGCAATATATATGTGACATTCTTCAAATAAAACATTGAAACCCATGCCAAAGATTTTGTCTCTTTCTATGCTCGTACTATGTAAATCAGCTTAAATGCTCATCTTTAACTAAACCAGAGGTATCGTTAGCTTGAGTCAGCTAGTCACTTAGCTTCACATCGCTATTGTGTGGGAATTTATTAGTATGTTTTTATTTTGACCTGACTGTGAATATGACCCATTGTATTCAAAGAAAGTGGCAAACTAGCTCGGGGGGCCCCTGTTTCTGTTATTGAGTTCTTGCACCTGTTTTCAGCAAGGTTAAGATAAGACCAAAGACAGTGCTCATTGTCCTCATAGACAGATGATGTAGGTTGTTGCTGATTGGACAGTCTGAACCGATAGGGAGTCACGCTGACGTAAGTGGCTTGCCGATTGGAGGACCTGGGAAAACGTCCAGCCAATCAGCAACGGACTCGAGGGGATTAAGAAGGAAGTTTGAAGACAGCCGGAGAAGCGTTTCCCGGAGAGAGGGCTGGACAAATCAATTGAGAGATTTGTGTAGTTCGCTTTTGATTCATGTTACCTTTACTTGTCTCTTTAATAAATTCTGAGTTAAGAATAATTTGGTCTTAGTATTTTGCCTCCTCACCGACACCTCCTTTGATACACGGTAACAATATCAGGCAACGGAGATGCACTTGCGAGATAAGCCGCCAAAACCGCCTGCAGTCATCGGTGGCTAATACACCCAAACACCCCGCCCCCGACACTCAACACCCACAGATTAAAAAGCAACGCCGCTAACCACGCTGTCGCCGAAGCTAGCTAGCTCTACATTAGGCTAGCTCAATTCTTAGAAAGACTTGTCTCATTCTATATTACACACACCATCCAAAGACATTGTCACAATTAAAGTACTAACTCACCAAGGGAGATTTTCGAATGTACAGCAATTGGAAACTTGGAAGGATGATTCGGTCTCGGCGAAACTTGCCGTCTTTTTCCAAGGCAAACGGAAAACCGTTGCCACTACGATATTAGCTCTCTTAGCTAATATTCTCAGTTCGATTCTGTAGCCAGCACTACTTGTTTCACACTCGGATAGTACTATTAAAATCCTCACTAGATAGCTATTACTGAAAGCTAATTCGATATCTTGCTGTTTGTCTTCAGCGCAAACTCTCATCTGTAACATAGTCTACTTGAATATGGCTTCTCGCAGAATGAACATGTCTGAACATGTCTGGACATGTCGTCTCTCTCATTTAACTCAAAAAACGAACTAAGGGCGGGTCCTACTTTCTAATTGGCGTACTCTCAACAAGATTACTTTTCTTATTGGCTTATCACTGTCAGATAAAATAAACGAATCACCATCCCAGGTTTCCCACATGAAACACCATTTTGGTTCCAAGTTCCTCACATGAAACACCATTTTGGCTATACATGTCACAATTCAATCAACATTCATGTCCCAGTTTCCTTTATTAACTTAAATTAGTTAAATTCTTGTTTTTCTCTTCAGTGTCTAGTATGTAGTACTTATTCATTTATTTTAAGGGTCATTCTATTTATCATTTTATAACATGAAGTGCATTATTACTAGGCTCTATTTGTCTGGGTTACACACACCTGCTGGAAACTAGGTTTATGTCATAATTTACAATGTTTTACATTGTATAAGTTTCTGTAAAAAAAAATAGTAAGCTGGAAGGAAAGCATTCACTCACCTGCTGACGTGATGCCCTCGCAGGCTTTTCTGTGCGGAGAAGAGGAGGCTAGTGTGTCCCTTCACATCAGAGTGTGCAGGATAGCATTACATATTGCGTACAGGAAATGGCTGCCTGGCCCTTTACCTCTTGGGAGCCACCAGAGCCAAAAATGACTACATTTCCCAGCAGCCTGCAGTTCTACACCTGATTACCAGATGAAGCCCGTAAAGCAATGAGAACTACTGGCAGCTGATGTCAGTTTGGGAAATGGGACTGTTTTAGGGCTGGCGGAGTGCGTAGCGATCTAACGCACCACACTTTGGCTGGTCCGGTGTGGTGTGCGCTGCCTGTCAGGGACGCGTTTGAAACCCGTGTCTCTACCAGACCGGCCCTGGTCGTCAGCCCCGATCGGAGGCGGCGTTTGGCTGTCCGCCTCCGGGAGGGAGAGCCGCACGAGTCCGTCGAGGAGAAGGAAAAAGGTGTCCGTGGTAGATTTCCGTCTCGGAAGAGGCGGATAAATTCGCCCGAAATAATGTCTCGCCCGGAGGACGGGCGGCGGACTCGTGGGGGGTGAATTGAGATAAATAGAGGGTATAATTGGCAACCAAATTGGGAGAAAAACAGGGGAAAGATTTGAGATAAATTTATAAAAAATAAAAATAAAAAAAGGAGTGTTTTGTGTCATACTGTGTGGTGGAGTATGTTGGAGCATTGGAGAATTGGTTTTGGATTGCTGTTTAGATTTAACTTGGATTGTTTTGTGTACCGAATATTGGACTGTTTGAGGAGCTGTATTGGATTTTGACTGTGGATTACGGACAAAGGCAAAGAGAAGGATTGTGGACTGTATGTGTTTTTTTTTTTTTTCGATTATCCATCATTTTTATGTTTTGTAAAGTATTTTGTTTGATACAATTCTAATTTTGTCTGAAATACTGCCTCCTCCGGATTCTTCGACTGCCTACGTCCTCTGACAAGGTCTTTGGGTGTCAGGCCACCCCTAGTGACACTACAATATGCTAAGACTTTGCCCTCTCTGGTTCTCCCAAGGTTTCACCAGGTATTAATGCACATGGACCCAATGCTATCGCCATGGGGATTTCAGCCCCAGAGTCGACATCTGGTCATTGCGTACAGTCACATCTATCCCATGTTCAGAATGCTGACACACACAATTACACACAGGCCTACGCACATGGACATCTCTGCAGTACAGACACAAATGCATAGCTTAAAGCAAATTTATTTATATATATATTGTGGCAGCCTAAGGGGCTGCACAAGGAAATGGCTGCCTGGCCTACAACACATGGGAGCCAGGAAACACTACATTTCCCAGCAGGCCACAGTAACACCTGAACAGAGTAAAAGCAATGGGACTAACAAACAGCTGAAGGCCATGTGGAGGCCTATTTAAAGGGCTGATTACAATCACACTGGGAGAGGAGTAGGAACATGTTTGGGAAGGAGTTGCTGAATGTGTTTGTAAGTAGAGAACCTGTGAAGTCTGATTGACCAGCCAGGATTTGGAAAGAGTGTTTTGGAGTGTTTTTGTATATGAAATTGGATTGTTTTGAGGACCCCTTTGGATTGACTACGGACTGGATTACGGAACTGAACTGGATTTTGGAATGGGATTACGGACATTGAAAACGAGATAAAGATTGCGGACTTTGTGTTTGTATTCCCCCGAATACCCCGCCCTTTGTTTTGTGTAGTGTTTGTCAAGAAGATTATTAGTTTAATAAATCTTTATTTTGTTTTGAATACTGCCTCCTCTGTGTTCTTAAACTTCCCTACGCCCACTGCAAGGTCTGTGTGTGTCGCCCAACCCATGGGGAAGCCACAATATATATATATATATATATATATTTGTATTTTATTTTTATTTATTATATATTTATTAGAAGAAACCGAGATTCACAATATTTTAATATCGCAATACAATTGTTTCACAGATCAGTTATTATTTTGTAATTAGTCATGTAATAGTAGAAATACGGTATGTGTTTGGGTGCATATATACACTACCCGGTCAAAAGTTTTAGAACACCCCCATTTTCAATTTTTTTACTGAAATTTAAGCAGTTCAAGTCCAGTGAATAACCTGAAATGGTACAAAGGTAAGTGGTAAACCGCCAGAGGTAAAAAAAAAAAAAGGTTTAGGTTACCAAAAACTGAAAAATAATGACAGTTTTTGGGCAGTGATTAGGTTCCTACACCATCAAAAGGCATTTGGAAACTGGAGGTCTGGCAGACCCAAAGCCACAACAAAATCAGAAGACAAGTTTCTGAGAGTTAACAGCTTGCGTGATAGGCGGCTCACAGGGCAAGAGCTTCAAGCACAGCTTAACACTGGTCGAAGAAAGGAAGTCTCAGTTTCAACTGTGAGGAGAAGACTTCGAGCTGCAGGTTTGACAGGTCTAGTGGCAGTAAGACAGCCATTGCTAAGATGGCAAAATAAGAAAAAGAGGCTTGCCTGGGCCATGATGCATCGCCAGTGGACTACTGAAGACTGGAAGAAGGTCTTATGGACCGATGAATCAAAATTTGAAATCTTGAAATTTTGAACGTTTTTGTGGGCCGTCGAGTAGGCGAAAGGATGGTTCCTCAGTGTGTGACACCAACTGTCAAACATGGAGGAGGAAGCGTGATGGTCTGGGGCTGTTTTGCTGGATCCAAAGTTGGCGACTTGCACAGAGTGACTGTTAACCCACGTGAACCCATTACTTGTTCCCTGAAAAGGGCCTTTTTTATAACTCTGAAATTGACATTATTTTTCTGTTTTTGGTAACCTTTCTGTTTTTGGTAACTTTTTTTAATTTTTTTACCTATGACAGTTTACCCTTACCTTTGTACCATTTCAGGTTATTCACTGGACCTGAACTGCTTAAATTTCAGTAAAAACTGATGTATATATATGCATACAGTACCAGTCAAAAGTTTGAGTACACCTGCTGGAAACTAGGTTTATCTCATAATTGATAATGTTTTACATCATATAACTTTCTGTAAATACTTGAAAATGACAAAAAACACACAAAACAGTAAACAAAAGGAACATCAAAACAATGTTCAAGAAAGTATAATTGAAAATTGAATCCTGAATCAAAATAGCCTCCTGTTTGATAACAGCCTCACAAACACGGGCCATTCGGTTAATAAGTTTCAGCAGGAAATCATCCGATTCTACAACTGTCTGGAACTCACGCAACACCATTCCCTCCACGAGAAATTCTATCATTTCTTTTTTTTTGTTTCAAATAGTAGATATTCTCGAGTGCCATTTTGAGTGCTGTCCCCACAATGTGCTGTCAATCATGAGTTAAATAAGTAAAACGCACAACCCTTCCTCTCCACGGCTAACAGCAATGTGGTTGTGTCTTAATTAGCTCACGACTTCCGTAACGGTAGCTACTGGTGGCTAAAGCGGTGGCTAGCAGACAGCACACACAGTTGACAAAAACCACACTTGCACATCATTAGAATTTCAACAATTTATTTGGGGTTTAACATTCAAAACTGAACATGCAAACCCGATACTACCTGAGTACATTTCAACCTGCTGTCACGAGTGCTCGGTTTGTTTACGTGATACTGGGCGCGTCCGCTTGCGTCACCTGAATATCCGGCACTTTTTTATTGACGCAAATGACGTTCGGTTGTAGTGTCCGAAAACAGTTTAATCGTTCACTACATGGAACACTACATAGGGAACACTATATAGGGAATATGGAATTAGGGAACGAATGAATGATTTCGAACACAGTCTGTTAACCCATGTATTATATTAGTTTTTCTGTAACAGCCAAGATATTCCTGGGTCAATGTGAATATCATTGGCATGTTTAATTATCCCAAAATTGTCAGAAACCCCAAATCCTGATAAACATTGTTTGTACCTCTTATTACTATCAATTCAATCAATATTTAGTGGAATTGTGTTATTCACCTCTCACAGATCATGGCTCCATTAGGATAATTCACTCGTTTTTCCACAAAAAATACACATTCAAACACATTTTTTCTGTACATTGGAAAAACCTACATATAAAATACATTAGTTTTGCATGACATACAATTTTTAAATAAAAAATAAAAACGCATCGATTTTTTTCCAAATCACTGGGCGGGCGTCTTCATTAGCGCTCTGGCTACGAGTACCTTCCTCTCCGTTCTGCAGCCAGCCAGACAGCAGTCTCTAATATGAAGGGAAATGAAGGTGAATTCTGCTGCACTGTGAAATAATCGAATTGTCCTCATGCTGTTCCGGACAATTAGCGGAGCGCTTTCCCGACGAACGCCCGTTAACGGACACTGCAGCGTGCTGGCCACCGCACACTTGTTAAACGGAGAAGTAAATAAACTATTACGTTGAATGCTGTATTTTTCTCTCTCGTTAGGAAACACCTGGTATGTTTTAAGTGCCTCTCGCCTTCTCTTAGTTGGGAAAGAGAGTCAGTGTTTCAGCTGGCTGAGGCAATGAGGGATTTCCGCACTCTCAGATGAAAGAGTCGTATGAAAACATTAGCAGAAGCTATTTTAAAAAACGTACTCACACAAGCCGAAATAATTGCCAATGCAAACAGCGTGTGAAGATATTATGACTGACAGGATGAATCTGCAGAACGAGGATAATTGGGTAGCTGGGTTTCGTCGCCGGATGGTCACCAGCACCTGTTTTATGGATATAATCAGATTCGGGATCTTCCTCACGGTTATTTTGCTCTTGTTGTATCGATGTGTGTTCCACGTCCCTACACACCTGCCAGACCACTCCGTTCTGCTACCTCAGGACGCCTAGCACCTCCCCCTCCGCACCTGTGCTTCCCGGTCACGTCTCCTGTCGGTTCTGGCTCCACGATGGTGGAATTACCTTCCTGTGGAAGTCAGAACAGCTGAGACCCTGGCCACCTTCAAAGCGGCCGACTGAAGACTCACCTCTTCAGGGTGCACCTCTCCCCGTAGTCCGGTTTTTGTTAACTTAGGGACGTAGTTACTTAGTATTACACATGTCTACTTGTTTATGTATTGTATTAGGCTTAGGCATTATTTTCTGCACTGAGTGCTTTACTGCTACCTTTGAATCGTGGCTACAGATTTACCTACAGGGTCCTAGTTTAACTATGTGGTTGCTCCTAGCAGTGATTCTACCTGAAATACGTGTTTTTAAAATGACGGATACAGCTGGACATCTAATAGTCTACATTGAAAACTATTTAGTAAAACAAAATAGAAATTGGGTGAAACATTGGTTACAAAATGTATAACTCTGTGACAAATTACACACACACACACACACACACACACACACACACACACACACACACATATATATATATATACATTTTGTTAATACATTTTCATAGGTTCATAAGGTCATTTTGAGTTTATGAAGACTCACCCAATCTCAATGGATATGTTTTTGATCGTTTGTGTAATTGTGAGTTTTGAAAAATAGTTTTTGAAGATTAAAGTTGCAAGACACATATTGTAATACTGATCCACAAACAGTGGACTTCCTGTTCCCACCTCTACAGTGAACTTCCTGTGGCCATCTCTACAGTGGACTTCCTGTATTATTCTCTAGCAGTGGACTTCCTGTGCTGGACTTCCTGTGTTCACCACTACAGTGGACTTCCTGTGTTCATCTCGACAGTGAACTTCCTGTGCTGGACTTCCTGTGTTCACCTCTACAGTGAACTTCCTGTGATGGACTTCCTGTGCTCTTCTCTGTTGACTCAGTGTTTGAAGTTCGCACCCTTCGCCACTCGTTGTCAGAGGTTTTGTAGAGATTCGTCTTATTGGCCAAACCATCAAAGGCGGTTTTGTAGAGATTCGTCTTATTGGCCAAACCATCAAAGGCAGTCTGCATAAATTGAAATTGAAAGGTGAAAAAAATCAAAGGCAGTCTACATGAATTCAAATTGAAAAGTGAAAAAATTTGAAAATGATGCATACTGTATATATAAATATATATATATATATATATATCTGTTATTGTTCATCATTTCCTGCTGCCTTCCTGGTATTATTCCTTATTTTCTTCATTAGTTCAGCGTCTGACTCTTCTCCAGAGTGACTGAGAAAGACAAGCCTGTCAATTCACACAGCGCTCATGTCACCGGAGCCGACAGCAGACGGAACAACAACCAGCACACATCCCACCCAGCTGAGATCAAAAGCAGCTTTTCACCGAAACCCAGGAGCAAACCCGCTTTAGATTGCCCTCAGCGATTTCCTGTGTCATTAATTCATTTCCCTGCATATCTATGCTCAGTGAAAGGGATAATTAAAGAATCCACACATCCATTTTCAGGTTTGTGTTTTTATTATTATTATTTTTTTATTTGTTTCAGATTTTATTTTCCTGTTTTTCTCCCAATTTTTAATAATATACTTTATTTGCCATGTTACACAAGTCTTTTCACATATCTCTCCTAGATACACACACACATAGACCACTATACTGTACATATGTATTCCATCAGAGAGGTCCGAGTGCAGGGTCAGCCATAGTACGGCGCCCTGGAGCAGTTTTAGGGGTTCAGTGCCTTGCTCAAGGGCACTTCGGCAGTGCCCCAGGAAGTGAACTAGCCTCCTCCGGTTTCCAGTTCATTGTGTTTTAATTTGGCCTTTCTGGGATTTGAACCAGCAACCCTCCGCTTGCTAGCCCGTGTCGCTGACCACTGAGCCAATTGGTAGCCAATTACACCCTCTGTTTATTTCGATTTGTCCTTCCCCACACGAGTCCACCGCTCGTCTCTACGAGGCAAGCTAATTCTCCGAGGGCAGTGAACTCCGCTTCCTTCGAGATGGAATTCACCCCACCCACATTATGGAGACTCCTTACGTGCTTATTATTATTATTATTATATATATATTTTTTTTTTTTTTTTTTAAATTATTATTATTATTATTATTATTATTATTATTATTATTATTATTATTATTATCATCATAATGTAGTGTTAGCAAAATGGTTAAGGAACTGGGCTTGCAATGCAAAGGTTGCTGGTTCGATGCTCTTATCCAGAGCGACTTACAGTTTGCATTTCTTTACATGCAATCCATTTATACAGCAGGATATTAACTGAAGCAATTCAGGTTAAGTACCTTTAGCTCAAGGGTACAACAGCAGTGCCCCCACCTGGGAATTGAACCTGCAACCTTAACGTTACAACCTTAATGTTATGGCCCCTACCCCTTGTGGCTGCTTGTGGTGTTGCCTTAATTATCTTAATTGTTTTCCTAATAGGAAATTGGTGTCACCTGGAGGGGGTCTACTTAGGAGGCCCTCTGGCTGATGCTCTCTCTCTCTCTATCCCTCTCTCTCTCTCTCTCTCTCTCTCTCTCTCTCTCTCTCTCTCTCTCTCCTCTCTCTCTCTCTCTCTCTCTCTCTCTCTCTCTCTCTCTCTCTCTCTCTCTCTCTCTCTCTCTCTCTCTCTCTCTCTCTCTCTCCATTCAGAGGGCAACCTTTAGTCTGGCTACGCTTCTTGTTCTTTGTTTCCTATTTATTAGGTTCCTTTAATTAAAAAACATTTTTGAATTAAACCTATTTTGTGTGCTCTCTTTTATGTTGCAACTGGCCAGGGGCTGGTCGTAACACTTACTGTTACAAACCCAGTTCCCTAACCATTATGCCACACTGCCACCTTTCACCTTTCACCTTTCACCTGCCATACTGATGCGGCCGGTGGAATCGAACCCCGGGCGCAATGGCCACCGTCGAACATTCTACCGATACACCACCTGGGAGTCAGTTATTATTTAATATACACAATTTATAGCGTCCTACTTTGTGTGCATACCAAAATTAACGTACAAGCAAGAATATCAAGCACTCTCCTCACAATCCTGTCTTTTTAAATGTGTTTTAAGTGCCCAGTGATTAATTTGAGTAGATTTGGCGTTTCCTTTGAACACCGCTTGTCCTCTCCTTGTGTCCTCTGGTTAAAAGCAAACTTTATTTACATTTGTGAGACGGGAATGGATCGATTTGGCCTGACCCCTGAATGCGTGTGTACATGAGAGCACTTTGCTCGTCACCAAACGCTCTTCGTCAGAAGGACAGCAACGCTGAATGGAGAGGGAGAGGGAGAGAGAGAGAGAGAGAGAGAGAGAGAGAGAGAGAGGGGAGAGAGAGAGAGAGAGAGAGAGAGAGTGGGAGAGGGAGAGAGAGGGGGAGAGAGAGAGAGACAGAGAGAGAGACAGAGAAAGAAACAGAGAGAGAGACAGAGAGAGAGAGGACAGCAACGCTGAATGGAGAGGGAGAGGGAGAGGGATAGAGAGAGAGAGAGACAGAGAAAGAAACAGAGAGAGAGAGAGAACAAACGCTCTTCGTCAGAAGGACAGCACCGCCCCTCGTCTTCCTCCATAACGAGGAAGAGGGAAAGCCTGCTCTCCGTTGAGATAGAGCTCACTGCCAAAATACGAAATAAAGCTAACACTGGAGTACATGAATGTGCGTGAGTGTGTGTGTGTGTGTGTGTGTGTGTGTGTGTGTGTGTGTGTGTGTGTGTGTGTGCCTGTTTCTGTGCTTGCGTGTGTGTGTGCTTGCATGCGTGTGTGTGTGTGTGTGTGTGCATGTGTGTGAGTGTGTGTGTGTGTGTGTGTGTGTGTGTGTGCCTGTTTCTGTGCTTGCGTGTGTGTGTGCTTGCATGCGTGTGTGTGTGTGTATGTGTGCATGTGTGTGAGTGTGTGTGTGTGTGTGTGTATGTGCTTGTGCATGTGTGTGTGTGTGAGTGTGTGCCTGTTTCTGTGCTTGCGTGTGTGTGAGTGTGCATGTGTGTGTGTGTGTGT
>JAINUG010001641.1:0-19217 GCA_029706075.1 Aldrovandia affinis | reverse complement strand
TTTGCCGTTTTACTGCACTGATCTTGTACGCTAAATTTGATTGTTCTCACCTTGTATTAATGCACATCTTGTAAGTCGCTCTGGATAAGAGCGTCTGCTAAATGCTTAAAATGTAATGTAAAAATGTATCCATTCAATTCAATGGCAGCGATAGCAGTGGCGTGACATTTTCTAATGTAGCGGCGAATCTAGCGGTTTAGTCAGTGTAAAGCATCGCTAGGTATTGGCTTTGACACGCCCCCTCATTAACCAGGCCATTTTCCCGGTCCAAATCGGTCGGAAAAGTAGTTTAAAACAAGTCGGAAACATGCTAACTGGCTATCCATTCAATTCAATGGCAGCGATAGCATCGGCGTGACATTTTGTAATGTAGCGGCGAATCTAGCTGTTTAGTCAGTGTAAAGCATCGCTAGGTATTGGCTTTGACACGCCCCCTCATTAACCAGGCCGTTTTCCCGGTCCAAATCGGTCGGAAAAGTAGTTTAAAACAAGTCGGAAACATGCTAACTGGCTATCCATTCAATTCAATGGCAGCGATAGCATCGGCGTGACATTTTCTAATGTAGCGGCGAATCTAGCGGTTTAGTCAGTGTAAAGCATCGCTAGGTATTGGCTTTGACACGCCCCCTCATTAACCAGGCCGTTTTCCCGGTCCAAATCGGTCGGAAAAGTAGTTTAAAACAAGTCGGAAACATGCTAACTGGCTATCCATTCAATTCAATGGCAGCGATAGCAGCGGCGTGACATTTTCTAATGTAGCGGCGAATCTAGCGGTTTAGTCAGTGTAAAGCATCGCTAGGTATTGGCTTTGACACTCCCCTCATTAACCAGGCCGTTTTCCCGGTCCAAATCGGTCGGAAAAGTAGTTTAAAACAAGTCGGAAACATGCTAACTGGCTATCCATTCAATTCAATGGCAGCGATAGCAGCGGCGTGACATTTTCTAATGTAGCGGCGAATCTAGCGGTTTAATCAGTGTAAAGCATCGCTAGGTATTGGCTTTGACACGCCCCCTCATTAACCAGGCCGTTTTCCCGGTCCAAATCGGTCGGAAAAGTAGTTTAAAACAAGTCGGAAACATGCTAACTGGCTATCCATTCAATTCAATGGCAGCGATAGCAGCGGCGTGACATTTTCTAATAATGTAGCGGCGAATCTAGCTGTTTAGTCAGTGTAAAGCATCGCTAGGTATTGGCTTTGACACGCCCCCTCATTAACCAGGCCGTTTTCCCGGTCCAAATCGGTCGGAAAAGTAGTTTAAAACAAGTCGGAAACATGCTAACTGGCTATCCATTCAATTCAATGGCAGCGATAGCAGCGGCGTGACATTTTCTAATGTAGCGGCGAATCTAGCGGTTTAGTCAGTGTAAAGCATCGCTAGGTATTGGCTTTGACACTCCCCCTCATTAACCAGGCCGTTTTCCCGGTCCAAATCGGTCGGAAAAGTAGTTTAAAACAAGTCGGAAACATGCTAACTGGCTATCCATTCAATTCAATGGCAGCGATAGCATCGGCGTGACATTTTGTAATGTAGCGGCGAATCTAGCGGTTTAGTCAGTGTAAAGCATCGCTAGGTATTGGCTTTGACACGCCCCCTCATTAACCAGGCCGTTTTCCCGGTCCAAATCGGTCGGAAAAGTAGTTTAAAACAAGTCGGAAACATGCTAACTGGCTATCCATTCAATTCAATGGCAGCGATAGCATCGGCGTGACATTTTCTAATGTAGCGGCGAATCTAGCGGTTTAGTCAGTGTAAAGCATCGCTAGGTATTGGCTTTGACACGCCCCCTCATTAACCAGGCCGTTTTCCCGGTCCAAATCGGTCGGAAAAGTAGTTTAAAACAAGTCGGAAACATGCTAACTGGCTATCCATTCAATTCAATGGCAGCGATAGCAGTGGCGTGACATTTTGTAATGTAGCGGCGAATCTAGCGGTTTAGTCAGTGTAAAGCATCGCTAGGTATTGGCTTTGACACGCCCCCTCATTAACCAGGCCGTTTTCCCGGTCCAAATCGGTCGGAAAAGTAGTTTAAAACAAGTCGGAAACATGCTAACTGGCTATCCATTCAATTCAATGGCAGCGATAGCAGTGGCGTGACATTTTCTAATGTAGCGGCGAATCTAGCTGTTTAGTCAGTGTAAAGCATCGCTAGGTATTGGCTTTGACACGCCCCCTCATTAACCAGGCCGTTTTCCCGGTCCAAATCGGTCGGAAAAGTAGTTTAAAACAAGTCGGAAACATGCTAACTGGCTATCCATTCAATCGGTCAGGACTGCGGAATCACTTCAATCTTCCGCAAGAGACTCAAAACCCACCTCTTCAGACTCCACTACCACTGAACACTGTCCATCTAGTCAATCTGTCGTCACCACTGTTTACTTGTTCAAAAAAAAAAAAAAAAAAAAAAAAACACCCACTAACCTTTTCTTTCCCAATGTTACAGGTATGATATCGCAGACGCCTGCAATGATGTCCTTTGCCGTTTTACTGCACTGATCTTGTACGCTAAATTTGATTGTTCTCACCTTGTATTAATGCACATCTTGTAAGTCGCTCTGGATAAGAGCGTCTGCTAAATGCTTAAAATGTAATGTAAAAATGTATCCATTCAATTCAATGGCAGCGATAGCAGTGGCGTGACATTTTCTAATGTAGCGGCGAATCTAGCGGTTTAGTCAGTGTAAAGCATCATCTAGGGTATTGGCTTTGACACGCCCCCTCATTAACCAGGCCATTTTCCCGGTCCAAATCGGTCGGAAAAGTAGTTTAAAACAAGTCGGAAACATGCTAACTGGCTATCCATTCAATTCAATGGCAGCGATAGCATCGGAGTGACATTTTGTAATGTAGCGGCGAATCTAGCTGTTTAGTCAGTGTAAAGCATCGCTAGGTATTGGCTTTGACACGCCTACCTCTTAACCAGGCCGTTTTCCCGGTCCAAATCGGTCGGAAAAGTAGTTTAAAACAAGTCGGAAACATGCTAACTGGCTATCCATTCAATTCAATGGCAGCGATAGCAGCGGCGTGACATTTTCTAATGTAGCGGCGAATCTAGCGGTTTAGTCAGTGTAAAGCATCGCTAGGTATTGGCTTTGACACGCCCCCTCATTAACCAGGCCGTTTTCCCGGTCCAAATCGGTCGAAAAAGTAGTTTAAAACAAGTCGGAAACATGCTAACTGGCTATCCATTCAATTCAATGGCAGCGATAGCAGCGGCGTGACATTTTCTAATGTAGCGGCGAATCTAGCGGTTTAGTCAGTGTAAAGCATCGCTAGGTATTGGCTTTGACACGCCCCTCATTAACCAGGCCGTTTTCCCGGTCCAAATCGGTCGGAAAAGTAGTTTAAAACAAGTCGGAAACATGCTAACTGGCTATCCATTCAATTCAATGGCAGCGATAGCAGCGGCGTGACATTTTCTAATGTAGCGGCGAATCTAGCGGTTTAATCAGTGTAAAGCATCGCTAGGTATTGGCTTTGACACGCCCCCTCATTAACCAGGCCGTTTTCCCGGTCCAAATCGGTCGGAAAAGTAGTTTAAAACAAGTCGGAAACATGCTAACTGGCTATCCATTCAATTCAATGGCAGCGATAGCAGCGACGTGACATTTTCTAATGTAGCGGCGAATCTAGCTGTTTAGTCAGTGTAAAGCATCGCTAGGTATTGGCTTTGACACCCCCTCATTAACCAGGCCGTTTTCCCGGTCCAAATCGGTCGGAAAAGTAGTTTAAAACAAGTCGGAAACATGCTAACTGGCTATCCATTCAATTCAATGGCAGGACTGCGGAATCACTCCAATCTTCCGCAAGAGACTCAAAACCCACCTCTTCATACTCCACTACCACTGAACACTGTCCATCTAGTCAATCTGTCGTCACCACTGTTTACTTGTTCAAAAAAAAAAAAAAAAAAAAAAAAAACACCCACTAACCTTTTCTTTCCCAATGTTACAGGTATGATACAGACGCCTGCAATGATGTCCTTTGCCGCGGTTTACTGCACTGATCTTGTACGCTAAATTTGATTGTTCTCACCTTGTATTAATGCACATCTTGTAAGTCGCTCTGGATAAGAGCGTCTGCTAAATGCTTAAAATGTAATGTAAAAATGTATCCATTCAATTCAATGGCAGCGATAGCAGTGGCGTGACATTTTCTAATGTAGCGGAAATCTAGCGGTTTAGTCAGTGTAAAGCATCGCTAGGTATTGGCTTTGACACGCCCCCTCATTAACCAGGCCATTTTCCCGGTCCAAATCGGTCGGAAAAGTAGTTTAAAACAAGTCGGAAACATGCTAACTGGCTATCCATTCAATTCAATGGCAGCGATAGCATCGGAGTGACATTTTGTAATGTAGCGGCGAATCTAGCTGTTTAGTCAGTGTAAAGCATCGCTAGGTATTGGCTTTGACACGCCCCCTCATTAACCAGGCCGTTTTCCCGGTCCAAATCGGTCGGAAAAGTAGTTTAAAACAAGTCGGAAACATGCTAACTGGCTATCCATTCAATTCAATGGCAGCGATAGCAGCGACGTGACATTTTCTAATGTAGCGGCGAATCTAGCGGTTTTAGTCAGTGTAAAGCATCGCTAGGTATTGGCTTTGACACCCCCCCATTAACCAGGCCGTTTTCCCGGTCCAAATCGGTCGGAAAAGTAGTTTAAAACAAGTCGGAAACATGCTAACTGGCTATCCATTCAATTCAATGGCAGCGATAGCAGCGGCGTGACATTTTCTAAATGTAGCGGCGAATCTAGCGGTTTAGTCAGTGTAAAGCATCGCTAGGTATTGGCTTTGACACTCCCCTCATTAACCAGGCCGTTTTCCCGGTCCAAATCGGTCGGAAAAGTAGTTTAAAACAAGTCGGAAACATGCTAACTGGCTATCCATTCAATTCAATGGCAGCGATAGCAGCGACGTGACATTTTCTAATGTAGCGGCGAATCTAGCGGTTTAATCATTGTAAAGCATCGCTAGGTATTGGCTTTGACACCCCCTCATTAACCAGGCCGTTTTCCCGGTCCAAATCGGTCGGAAAAGTAGTTTAAAACAAGTCGGAAACATGCTAACTGGCTATCCATTCAATTCAATGGCAGCGATAGCAGCGGCGTGACATTTTCTAATGTAGCGGCGAATCTAGCTGTTTAGTCAGTGTAAAGCATCGCTAGGTATTGGCTTTGACACGCCCCTCATTAACCAGGCCGTTTTCCCGTCCAAATCGGTCGGAAAAGTAGTTTAAAACAAGTCGGAAACATGCTAACTGGCTATCCATTCAATTCAATGGCAGCGATAGCAGCGGCGTGACATTTTCTAATGTAGCGGCGAATCTAGCGGTTTAGTCAGTGTAAAGCATCGCTAGGTATTGGCTTTGACACTCCCCCTCATTAACCAGGCCGTTTTCCCGGTCCAAATCGGTCGGAAAAGTAGTTTAAAACAAGTCGGAAACATGCTAACTGGCTATCCATTCAATTCAATGGCAGCGATAGCATCGGCGTGACATTTTGTAATGTAGCGGCGAATCTAGCGGTTTAGTCAGTGTAAAGCATCGCTAGGTATTGGCTTTGACACGCCCCTCATTAACCAGGCCGTTTTCCCGGTCCAAATCGGTCGGAAAAGTAGTTTAAAACAAGTCGGAAACATGCTAACTGGCTATCCATTCAATTCAATGGCAGCGATAGCAGCGGCGTGACATTTTGTAATGTAGCGGCGAATCTAGCGGTTTAGTCAGTGTAAAGCATCGCTAGGTATTGGCTTTGACACGCCCCCTCATTAACCAGGCCGTTTTCCCGGTCCAAATCGGTCGGAAAAGTAGTTTAAAACAAGTCGGAAACATGCTAACTGGCTATCCATTCAATTCAATGCGAGCGATAGCAGTGGCGTGACATTTTCTAATGTAGCGGCGAATCTAGCGGTTTAGTCAGTGTAAAGCATCGCTAGGTATTGGCTTTGACACGCCCCTCATTAACCAGGCCGTTTTCCCGGTCCAAATCGGTCGGAAAAGTAGTTTAAAACAAGTCGGAAACATGCTAACTGGCTATCCATTCAATTCAATGGCAGCGATAGCAGCGGCGTGACATTTTGTAATGTAGCGCGAATCTAGCGGTTTAGTCAGTGTAAAGCATCGCTAGGTATTGGCTTTGACACGCCCCCTCATTAACCAGGCCGTTTTCCCGGTCCAAATCGGTCGGAAAAGTAGTTTAAAACAAGTCGGAAACATGCTAACTGGCTATCCATTCAATTCAATAGCAGCGATAGCAGCGGCGTGACATTTTCTAATGTAGCGGCGAATCTAGCTGTTTAGTCAGTGTAAAGCATCGCTAGGTATTGGCTTTGACACGCCCCCTCATTAACCAGGCCGTTTTCCCGGTCCAAATCGGTCGGAAAAGTAGTTTAAAACAAGTCGGAAACATGCTAACTGGCTATCCCGCAATCGGTCAGGACTGCGGAATCACTTCCAATCTTCCGCAAGAGACTCAAAACCCACCTCTTCATACTCCACTACCACTGAACACTGTCCATCTAGTCAATCTGTCGTCACCACTGTTTACTTGTTCAAAAAAAAAAAAAAAAAAAAAAACACCCACTAACCTTTTCTTTCCCAATGTTACAGGTATGATACGCAGACGCCTGCAATGATGTCCTTTGCCGTTTTACTGCACTGATCTTGTACGCTAAATTTGATTGTTCTCACCTTGTATTAATGCACATCTTGTAAGTCGCTCTGGATAAGAGCGTCTGCTAAATGCTTAAAATGTAATGTAAAAATGTATCCATTCAATTCAATGGCAGCGATAGCAGTGGCGTGACATTTTCTAATGTAGCGGCGAATCTAGCGGTTTAAGTCAGTGTAAAGCATCGCTAGGTATTGGCTTTGACACGCCCCCTCATTAACCAGGCCATTTTCCCGGTCCAAATCGGTCGGAAAAGTAGTTTAAAACAAGTCGGAAACATGCTAACTGGCTATCCATTCAATTCAATGGCAGCGATAGCATCGGAGTGACATTTTCTAATGTGTAGCGGCGAATCTAGCTGTTTAGTCAGTGTAAAGCATCGCTAGGTATTGGCTTTGACACGCCCCCATTAACCAGGCCGTTTTCCCGGTCCAAATCGGTCGGAAAAGTAGTTTAAAACAAGTCGGAAACATGCTAACTGGCTATCCATTCAATTCAATGGCAGCGATAGCAGCGGCGTGACATTTTCTAAATGTAGCGGCGAATCTAGCGGTTTAGTCAGTGTAAAGCATCGCTAGGTATTGGCTTTGACACGCCCCCTCATTAACCAGGCCGTTTTCCCGGTCCAAATCGGTCGGAAAAGTAGTTTAAAACAAGTCGGAAACATGCTAACTGGCTATCCATTCAATTCAATGGCAGCGATAGCAGCGACGTGACATTTTCTAATGTAGCGGCGAATCTAGCGTTTTAGTCAGTGTAAAGCATCGCTAGGTATTGGCTTTGACACTCCCCTCATTAACCAGGCCGTTTTCCCGGTCCAAATCGGTCGGAAAAGTAGTTTAAAACAAGTCGGAAACATGCTAACTGGCTATCCATTCAATTCAATGGCAGCGATAGCAGCGACGTGACATTTTCTAATGTAGCGGCGAATCTAGCGGTTTAATCAGTGTAAAGCATCGCTAGGTATTGGCTTTGACACGCCCCCTCATTAACCAGGCCGTTTTCCCGGTCCAAATCGGTCGGAAAAGTAGTTTAAAACAAGTCGGAAACATGCTAACTGGCTATCCATTCAATTCAATGGCAGCGATAGCAGCGGCGTGACATTTTCTAATGTAGCGGCGAATCTAGCTGTTTAGTCAGTGTAAAGCATCGCTAGGTATTGGCTTTGACACGCCCCCTCATTAACCAGGCCGTTTTCCCGGTCCAAATCGGTCGGAAAAGTAGTTTAAAACAAGTCGGAAACATGCTAACTGGCTATCCATTCAATTCAATGGCAGCGATAGCAGCGGCGTGACATTTTCTAATGTAGCGGCGAATCTAGCGGTTTAGTCAGTGTAAAGCATCGCTAGGTATTGGCTTTGACACTCCCCCATTAACCAGGCCGTTTTCCCGGTCCAAATCGGTCGGAAAAGTAGTTTAAAACAAGTCGGAAACATGCTAACTGGCTATCCATTCAATTCAATGGCAGCGATAGCATCGGCGTGACATTTTGTAATGTAGCGGCGAATCTAGCGGTTTAGTCAGTGTAAAGCATCGCTAGGTATTGGCTTTGACACGCCCCTCATTAACCAGGCCGTTTTCCTGGTCCAAATCGGTCGGAAAAGTAGTTTAAAACAAGTCGGAAACATGCTAACTGGCTATCCATTCAATTCAATGGCAGCGATAGCATCGGGCGTGACATTTTGTAATGTAGCGGCGAATCTAGCGGTTTAGTCAGTGTAAAGCATCGCTAGGTATTGGCTTTGACACGCCCCCTCATTAACCAGGCCGTTTTCCCGGTCCAAATCGGTCGGAAAAGTAGTTTAAAACAAGTCGGAAACATGCTAACTGGCTATCCATTCAATTCAATGGCAGCGATAGCAGCGACGTGACATTTTCTAATGTAGCGGCGAATCTAGCGGTTTAGTCAGTGTAAAGCATCGCTAGGTATTGGCTTTGACACGCCCCCTCATTAACCAGGCCGTTTTCCCGGTCCAAATCGGTCGGAAAAGTAGTTTAAAACAAGTCGGAAACATGCTAACTGGCTATCCATTCAATTCAATGGCAGCGATAGCAGCGGCGTGACATTTTGTAATGTAGCAGCGAATCTAGCGGTTTAGTCAGTGTAAAGCATCGCTAGGTATTGGCTTTGACACGCCCCCTCATTAACCAGGCCGTTTTCCCGGTCCAAATCGGTCGGAAAAGTAGTTTAAAACAAGTCGGAAACATGCTAACTGGCTATCCATTCAATTCAATGGCAGCGATAGCAGCGGCGTGACATTTTCTAATGTAGCGGCGAATCTAGCGGTTAGTCAGTGTAAAGCATCGCTAGGTATTGGCTTTGACACGCCCCCTCATTAACCAGGCCGTTTTCCCGGTCCAAATCGGTCGGAAAAGTAGTTTAAAACAAGTCGGAAACATGCTAACTGGCTATCCATTCAATTCAATGGCAGCGATAGCAGCGGCGTGACATTTTCTAATGTAGCGGCGAATCTAGCTGTTTAGTCAGTGTAAAGCATCGCTAGGTATTGGCTTTGACACGCCCCCTCATTAACCAGGCCGTTTTCCCGGTCCAAATCGGTCGGAAAAGTAGTTTAAAACAAGTCGGAAACATGCTAACTGGCTATCCATTCAATTCAATGGCAGCGATAGCAGCGGCGTGACATTTTCTAATGTAGCGGCGAATCTAGCGGTTTAGTCAGTGTAAAGCATCGCTAGGTATTGGCTTTGACACTCCCCTCATTAACCAGGCCGTTTTCCCGGTCCAAATCGGTCGGAAAAGTAGTTTAAAACAAGTCGGAAACATGCTAACTGGCTATCCATTCAATTCAATGGCAGCGATAGCATCGGCGTGACATTTTCTAATGTAGCGGCGAATCTAGCGGTTTAGTCAGTGTAAAGCATCGCTAGGTATTGGCTTTGACACGCCCCCTCATTAACCAGGCCGTTTTCCCGGTCCAAATCGGTCGGAAAAGTAGTTTAAAACAAGTCGGAAACATGCTAACTGGCTATCCATTCAATTCAATGGCAGCGATAGCAGCGGCGTGACATTTTGTAATGTAGCGGCGAATCTAGCGGTTTAGTCAGTGTAAAGCATCGCTAGGTATTGGCTTTGACACGCCCCTCATTAACCAGGCCGTTTTCCCGGTCCAAATCGGTCGGAAAAGTAGTTTAAAACAAGTCGGAAACATGCTAACTGGCTATCCATTCAATTCAATGGCAGCGATAGCAGTGGCGTGACATTTTCTAATGTAGCGGCGAATCTAGCGGTTTAGTCAGTGTAAAGCATCGCTAGGTATTGGCTTTGACACGCCCCTCATTAACCAGGCCGTTTTCCCGGTCCAAATCGGTCGGAAAAGTAGTTTAAAACAAGTCGGAAACATGCTAACTGGCTATCCATTCAATTCAATGGCAGCGATAGCAGCGGCGTGACATTTTCTAATGTAGCGGCGAATCTAGCGGTTTAGTCAGTGTAAAGCATCGCTAGGTATTGGCTTTGACACGCCCCTCATTAACCAGGCCGTTTTCCCGGTCCAAATCGGTCGGAAAAGTAGTTTAAAACAAGTCGGAAACATGCTAACTGGCTATCCATTCAATTCAATCAGGACTGCGGAATCACTTCCAATCTTCCGCAAGAGACTCAAAACCCACCTCTTCATACTCCACTACCACTGAACACTGTCCATCTAGTCAATCTGTCGTCACCACTGTTTACTGTTCAAAAAAAAAAAAAAAAAAAAAACACCCACTAACCTTTTCTTTCCCAATGTTACAGGTATGATACGCAGACGCCTGCAATGATGTCCTTTGCCGTTTTACTGCACTGATCTTGCACGCTAAATTTGATTGTTCTCACCTTGTATTAATGCACATCTTGTAAGTCGCTCTGGATAAGAGCGTTTAAAATGCTTAAAATGTAATGTAAAAATGTATCCATTCAATTCAATGGCAGCGATAGCAGTGGCGTGACATTTTCTAATGTAGCGGCGAATCTAGCGGTTTAGTCAGTGTAAAGCATCGCTAGGTATTGGCTTTGACACGCCCCTCATTAACCAGGCCATTTTCCCGGTCCAAATCGGTCGGAAAAGTAGTTTAAAACAAGTCGGAAACATGCTAACTGGCTATCCATTCAATTCAATGGCAGCGATAGCATCGGCGTGACATTTTGTAATGTAGCGGCGAATCTAGCTGTTTAGTCAGTGTAAAGCATCGCTAGGTATTGGCTTTGACACGCCCTCATTAACCAGGCCGTTTTCCCGGTCCAAATCGGTCGGAAAAGTAGTTTAAAACAAGTCGGAAACATGCTAACTGGCTATCCATTCAATTAGCCCACTTTTTATTTGTCAATATGCGCATATGCGCAGGCGCAACAGCAGCGCCGGCCCCACGAAAAGCACCTCCTCCTCTTATTCAAACGCTTATAAAATAAACATTTTTAAACCTATCTTTAATCCGAAAAATGCATTTATAAGCCAAGATTCTCGCCGTGTGGTATTCGCGTTTTCGCGATTTCTCTGGTAAACAAAGCAGAGATTTCCGCATTCAAAGTGAGGCGGGACTAACCATTGTCCTTCCATTCTTTGGTCTGTAAATCTGCCATTCAGGGTCGTAAAACCAATCGTAAAATTGATAGTGTAGATAAGAAGTACCCATTCAAAGACGTTTTCTCCTGTTTCTAGGCAGACTTTGTCATTCATTTTCGCAAAATCGCGTAAAAAAGTTGCATCGCGTTTTTTAAAATAATTTCCTCATACCAAGGCCTTTGTGTGACAGAAACAGAAATCAAAAGTCTTGGTACACATTGTGTGTTGGTTGTGTGCAATAAAATACAAGAATTAAATGGCAGCGATAGCAGCGACGTGACATTTTCTAATGTAGCGGCGAATCTAGCGGTTTAGTCAGTGTAAAGCATCGCTAGGTATTGGCTTTGACACGCCCCTCATTAACCAGGCCGTTTTCCCGGTCCAAATCGGTCGGAAAAGTAGTTTAAAACAAGTCGGAAACATGCTAACTGGCTATCCATTCAATTCAATGGCAGCGATAGCAGCGGCGTGACATTTTCTAATGTAGCGGCGAATCTAGCAGTTTAGTCAGTGTAAAGCATCGCTAGGTATTGGCTTTGACACTCCCCTCATTAACCAGGCCGTTTTCCCGGTCCAAATCGGTCGGAAAAGTAGTTTAAAACAAGTCGGAAACATGCTAACTGGCTATCCATTCAATTCAATGGCAGCGATAGCAGCGGCGTGACATTTTCTAATGTAGCGGCGAATCTAGCGGTTTAGTCAGTGTAAAGCATCGCTAGGTATTGGCTTTGACACGCCCCCTCATTAACCAGGCCGTTTTCCCGGTCCAAATCGGTCGGAAAAGTAGTTTAAAACAAGTCGGAAACATGCTAACTGGCTATCCATTCAATTCAATGGCAGCGATAGCAGCGGCGTGACATTTTCTAATGTAGCGGCGAATCTAGCTGTTTAGTCAGTGTAAAGCATCGCTAGGTATTGGCTTTGACACGCCCCCTCATTAACCAGGCCGTTTTCCCGGTCCAAATCGGTCGGAAAAGTAGTTTAAAACAAGTCGGAAACATGCTAACTGGCTATCCATTCAATTCAATGGCAGCGATAGCAGCGGCGTGACATTTTCTAATGTAGCGGCGAATCTAGCGGTTTAGTCAGTGTAAAGCATCGCTAGGTATTGGCTTTGACACGCCCCCTCATTAACCAGGCATTTTCCCGGTCCAAATCGGTCGGAAAAGTAGTTTAAAACAAGTCGGAAACATGCTAACTGGCTATCCATTCAATTCAATGGCAGCAATAGCATCGGCGTGACATTTTGTAATGTAGCGGCGAATCTAGCGGTTTAGTCAGTGTAAAGCATCGCTAGGTATTGGCTTTGACACCCCCTCATTAACCAGGCCGTTTTCCCGGTCCAAATCGGTCGGAAAAGTAGTTTAAAACAAGTCGGAAACATGCTAACTGGCTATCCATTCAATTCAATGGCAGCGATAGCATCGGCGTGACATTTTGTAATGTAGCGGCGAATCTAGCGGTTTAGTCAGTGTAAAGCATCGCTAGGTATTGGCTTTGACACGCCCCCTCATTAACCAGGCCGTTTTCCCGGTCCAAATCGGTCGGAAAAGTAGTTTAAAACAAGTCGGAAACATGCTAACTGGCTATCCATTCAATTCAATGGCAGCGATAGCAGTGGCGTGACATTTTCTAATGTAGCGGCGAATCTAGCGGTTTAGTCAGTGTAAAGCATCGCTAGGTATTGGCTTTGACACGCCCCCTCATTAACCAGGCCGTTTTCCCGGTCCAAATCGGTCGGAAAAGTAGTTTAAAACAAGTCGGAAACATGCTAACTGGCTATCCATTCAATTCAATGGCAGCGATAGCACTGGCGTGACATTTTCTAATGTAGCGGCGAATCTAGCTGTTTAGTCAGTGTAAAGCATCGCTAGGTATTGGCTTTGACACGCCCCCTCATTAACCAGGCCGTTTTCCCGGTCCAAATCGGTCGGAAAAGTAGTTTAAAACAAGTCGGAAACATGCTAACTGGCTATCCATTCAATCGGTCAGGACTGCGGAATCACTTCCAATCTTAAGAGACTCAAAACCCACCTCTTCAGACTCCACTACCACTGAACACTGTCCATCTAGTCAATCTGTCGTCACCACTGTTTACTTGTTCAAAAAAAAAAAAAAAAAAAAAAAACACCCACTAACCTTTTCTTTCCCAATGTTACAGGTATGATACGCAGACGCCTGCAATGATGTCCTTTGCCGTTTTACTGCACTGATCTTGTACGCTAAATTTGATTGTTCTCACCTTGTATTAATGCACATCTTGTAAGTCGCTCTGGATAAGAGCGTCTGCTAAATGCTTAAAATGTAATGTAAAAATGTATCCATTCAATTCAATGGCAGCGATAGCAGTGGCGTGACATTTTCTAATGTAGCGGCGAATCTAGCGGTTTAGTCAGTGTAAAGCATCGCTAGGTATTGGCTTTGACACGCCCCTCATTAACCAAGCCATTTTCCCGGTCCAAATCGGTCGGAAAAGTAGTTTAAAACAAGTCGGAAACATGCTAACTGGCTATCCATTCAATTCAATGGCAGCGATAGCATCGGAGTGACATTTTGTAATGTAGCGGCGAATCTAGCTGTTTAGTCAGTGTAAAGCATCGCTAGGTATTGGCTTTGACACGCCCCCTCATTAACCAGGCCGTTTTCCTGGTCCAAATCGGTCGGAAAAGTAGTTTAAAACAAGTCGGAAACATGCTAACTGGCTATCCATTCAATTCAATGGCAGCGATAGCAGCGACGTGACATTTTCTAATGTAGCGGCGAATCTAGCGGTTTAGTCAGTGTAAAGCATCGCTAGGTATTGGCTTTGACACGCCCCTCATTAACCAGGCCGTTTTCCCGGTCCAAATCGGTCGGAAAAGTAGTTTAAAACAAGTCGGAAACATGCTAACTGGCTATCCATTCAATTCAATGGCAGCGATAGCAGCGGCGTGACATTTTCTAATGTAGCGGCGAATCTAGCAGTTTAGTCAGTGTAAAGCATCGCTAGGTATTGGCTTTGACACGCCCCCTCATTAACCAGGCCGTTTTCCCGGTCCAAATCGGTCGGAAAAGTAGTTTAAAACAAGTCGGAAACATGCTAACTGGCTATCCATTCAATTCAATGGCAGCGATAGCAGCGGCGTGACATTTTTTGTAATGTAGCGGCGAATCTAGCGGTTTAGTCAGTGTAAAGCATCGCTAGGTATTGGCTTTGACACGCCCCCTCATTAACCAGGCCGTTTTCCCGGTCCAAATCGGTCGGAAAAGTAGTTTAAAACAAGTCGGAAACATGCTAACTGGCTATCCATTCAATTCAATGGCAGCGATAGCAGCGGCGTGACATTTTCTAATGTAGCGGCGAATCTAGCGGTTTAGTCAGTGTAAAGCATCGCTAGGTATTGGCTTTGACACGCCCCCTCATTAACCAGGCCGTTTTCCCGGTCCAAATCGGTCGGAAAAGTAGTTTAAAACAAGTCGGAAACATGCTAACTGGCTATCCATTCAATTCAATGGCAGCGATAGCAGCGGCGTGACATTTTCTAATGTAGCGGCGAATCTAGCGGTTTAGTCAGTGTAAAGCATCGCTAGGTATTGGCTTTGACACGCCCCCTCATTAACCAGGCCGTTTTCCCGGTCCAAATCGGTCGGAAAAGTAGTTTAAAACAAGTCGGAAACATGCTAACTGGCTATCCATTCAATTCAATGGCAGCGATAGCAGCGACGTGACATTTTTCTAATGTAGCGGCGAATCTAGCGGTTTAGTCAGTGTAAAGCATCGCTAGGTATTGGCTTTGACACGCCCCCTCATTAACCAGGCCGTTTTCCCGGTCCAAATCGGTCGGAAAAGTAGTTTAAAACAAGTCGGAAACATGCTAACTGGCTATCCATTCAATTCAATGGCAGCGATAGCATCGGTGACATTTTCTAATGTAGCGGCGAATCTAGCGGTTTAGTCAGTGTAAAGCATCGCTAGGTATTGGCTTTGACACGCCCCCTCATTAACCAGGCCGTTTTCCCGGTCCAAATCGGTCGGAAAAGTAGTTTAAAACAAGTCGGAAACATGCTAACTGGCTATCCATTCAATTCAATGGCAGCGATAGCATCGGGCGTGACATTTTGTAATGTAGCGGCGAATCTAGCGGTTTAGTCAGTGTAAAGCATCGCTAGGTATTGGCTTTGACACGCCCCCTCATTAACCAGGCCGTTTTCCCGGTCCAAATCGGTCGGAAAAGTAGTTTAAAACAAGTCGGAAACATGCTAACTGGCTATCCATTCAATTCAATAGCAGCGATAGCAGCGGCGTGACATTTTCTAATGTAGCGGCGAATCTAGCTGTTTAGTCAGTGTAAAGCATCGCTAGGTATTGGCTTTGACACGCCCCTCATTAACCAGGCCGTTTTCCCGGTCCAAATCGGTCGGAAAAGTAGTTTAAAACAAGTCGGAAACATGCTAACTGGCTATCCATCTCGGTCAGGACTGCGGAATCACTTCCAATCTTCCGCAAGAGACTCAAAACCCACCTCTTACTCCACTACCACTGAACACTGTCCATCTAGTCAATCTGTCGTCACCACTGTTTACTTGTTCAAAAAAAAAAAAAAAAAAAAAAAAACACCCACTAACCTTTTCTTTCCCAATGTTACAGGTATGATACGCAGACGCCTGCAATGATGTCCTTTGCCGTTTTACTGCACTGATCTTGTACGCTAAATTTGATTGTTCTCACCTTGTATTAATGCACATCTTGTAAGTCGCTCTGGATAAGAGCGTCTGCTAAATGCTTAAAATGTAATGTAAAAATGTATCCATTCAATTCAATGGCAGCGATAGCAGTGGCGTGACATTTTCTAATGTAGCGGCGAATCTAGCGGTTTAGTCAGTGTAAAGCATCGCTAGGTATTGGCTTTGACACGCCCCCTCATTAACCAGGCCATTTTCCCGGTCCAAATCGGTCGGAAAAGTAGTTTAAAACAAGTCGGAAACATGCTAACTGGCTATCCATTCAATTCAATGGCAGCGATAGCATCGGAGTGACATTTTGTAATGTAGCGGCGAATCTAGCTGTTTAGTCAGTGTAAAGCATCGCTAGGTATTGGCTTTGACACGCCCCCTCATTAACCAGGCCGTTTTCCTGGTCCAAATCGGTCGGAAAAGTAGTTTAAAACAAGTCGGAAACATGCTAACTGGCTATCCATTCAATTCAATGGCAGCGATAGCAGCGACGTGACATTTTCTAATGTAGCGGCGAATCTAGCGGTTTAGTCAGTGTAAAGCATCGCTAGGTATTGGCTTTGACACGCCCCTCATTAACCAGGCCGTTTTCCCGGTCCAAATCGGTCGGAAAAGTAGTTTAAAACAAGTCGAAAACATGCTAACTGGCTATCCATTCAATTCAATGGCAGCGATAGCAGCGACGTGACATTTTCTAATGTAGCGGCGAATCTAGCGGTTTAGTCAGTGTAAAGCATCGCTAGGTATTGGCTTTGACACTCCACCTCATTAACCAGGCCGTTTTCCGGTCCAAATTGGCGGGAAAAGTAGTTTAAAACAAGTCGGAAACATGCTAACTGGCTATCCATTCAATTCAATGGCAGCGATAGCAGCGACGTGACATTTTCTAATGTAGCGGCGAATCTAGCGGTTTAATCATTGTAAAGCATCGCTAGGTATTGGCTTTGACACGCCCCCTCATTAACCAGGCCGTTTTCCCGGTCCAAATCGGTCGGAAAAGTCGTTTAAAACAAGTCGGAAACATGCTAACTGGCTATCCATTCAATTCAATGGCAGCGATAGCAGCGGCGTGACATTTTCTAATGTAGCGGCGAATCTAGCTGTTTAGTCAGTGTAAAGCATCGCTAGGTATTGGCTTTGACACGCCCCCTCATTAACCAGGCCGTTTTCCCGGTCCAAATCGGTCGGAAAAGTAGTTTAAAACAAGTCGGAAACATGCTAACTGGCTATCCATTCAATTCAATGGCAGCGATAGCAGCGACGTGACATTTTCTAATGTAGCGGCGAATCTAGCGGTTTAGTCAGTGTAAAGCATCGCTAGGTATTGGCTTTGACACTCCCCTCATTAACCAGGCATTTTCCCGGTCCAAATCGGTCGGAAAAGTAGTTTAAAACAAGTCGGAAACATGCTAACTGGCTATCCATTCAATTCAATGGCAGCGATAGCATCGGCGTGACATTTTGTAATGTAGCGGCGAATCTAGCGGTTTAGTCAGTGTAAAGCATCGCTAGGTATTGGCTTTGACACGCCCCCTCATTAACCAGGCCGTTTTCCCGGTCCAAATCGGTCGGAAAAGTAGTTTAAAACAAGTCGGAAACATGCTAACTGGCTATCCATTCAATTCAATGGCAGCGATAGCATCGGCGTGACATTTTGTAATGTAGCGGCGAATCTAGCGGTTTAGTCAGTGTAAAGCATCACTAGGTATTGGCTTTGACACGCCCCTCATTAACCAGGCCATTTTCCCGGTCCAAATCGGTCGGAAAAGTAGTTTAAAACAAGTCGGAAACATGCTAACTGGCTATCCATTCAATTCAATAGCAGCGATAGCAGTGGCGTGACATTTTCTAATGTAGCGGCGAATCTAGCGGTTTAGTCAGTGTAAAGCATCGCTAGGTATTGGCTTTGACACGCCCCCTCATTAACCAGGCCGTTTTCCCGGTCCAAATCGGTCGGAAAAGTAGTTTAAAACAAGTCGGAAACATGCTAACTGGCTATCCATTCAATTCAATGGCAGCGATAGCAGTGGCGTGACATTTTGTAATGTAGCAGCGAATCTAGCGGTTTAGTCAGTGTAAAGCATCGCTAGGTATTGGCTTTGACACGCCCCCTCATTAACCAGGCCGTTTTCCCGGTCCAAATCGGTCGGAAAAGTAGTTTAAAACAAGTCGGAAACATGCTAACTGGCTATCCATTCAATTCAATGGCAGCGATAGCAGTGGCGTGACATTTTCTAATGTAGCGGCGAATCTAGCGGTTTAGTCAGTGTAAAGCATCGCTAGGTATTGGCTTTGACACGCCCCCTCATTAACCAGGCCGTTTTCCCGGTCCAAATCGGTCGGAAAAGTAGTTTAAAACAAGTCGGAAACATGCTAACTGGCTATCCATTCAATTCAATGGCAGCGATAGCAGTGGCGTGACATTTTGTAATGTAGCGGCGAATCTAGCGGTTTAGTCAGTGTAAAGCATCGCTAGGTATTGGCTTTGACACCCCCTCATTAACCAGGCCGTTTTCCCGGTCCAAATCGGTCGGAAAAGTAGTTTAAAACAAGTCGGAAACATGCTAACTGGCTATCCATTCAATTCAATGGCAGCGATAGCAGCGGCGTGACATTTTCTAATGTAGCGGCGAATCTAGCGGTTTAGTCAGTGTAAAGCATCGCTAGGTATTGGCTTTGACACGCCCCCTCATTAACCAGGCCGTTTTCCCGGTCCAAATCGGTCGGAAAAGTAGTTTAAAACAAGTCGGAAACATGCTAACTGGCTATCCATTCAATTCAATGGCAGCGATAGCAGCGGCGTGACATTTTCTAATGTAGCGGCGAATCTAGCAGTTTAGTCAGTGTAAAGCATCGCTAGGTATTGGCTTTGACACTCCCCTCATTAACCAGGCCGTTTTCCCGTCCAAATCGGTCGGAAAAGTAGTTTAAAACAAGTCGGAAACATGCTAACTGGCTATCCATTCAATTCAATGGCAGCGATAGCAGCGACGTGACATTTTCTAATGTAGCGGCGAATCTAGCGGTTTAGTCAGTGTAAAGCATCGCTAGGTATTGGCTTTGACACGCCCCCATTAACCAGGCCGTTTTCCCGGTCCAAATCGGTCGGAAAAGTAGTTTAAAACAAGTCGGAAACATGCTAACTGGCTATCCATTCAATTCAATGGCAGCGATAGCAGCGACGCGTGACATTTTCTAATGTAGCGGCGAATCTAGCGGTTTAGTCAGTGTAAAGCATCGCTAGGTATTGGCTTTGACACCCCCTCATTAACC
>JAINUG010001640.1:0-19230 GCA_029706075.1 Aldrovandia affinis | reverse complement strand
TGTCGCATTGGTCAAGTACAGCAAGATATCATCGGCATATAGCGAAATGACATGCTTTACCTGATTGATCAGAACACCCTCTATAAGCGGATGTGCTCTTATAGCGATTGCAAGGGGTTCAATTGCCAATGTGAAGAGTAACGGGACAAGGGACAGCCTTGGCGAGTACCACGTGACACTGGAAAAAGAGACGATACATTAGCATTTGTTCGAATCACTGCTGACGGAGTAAGATAGAGAATCTGTATCATTCGTATTAAATTGACCAAAATTCATTTTTGTAAAACCGCAAAAAGAAAAGACCATTCTAAGCGGTCAAACGCCTTTTTCGCATCCAATGAAAGGGCAACTACAGGACTATTGATCTCTTTAGCACAATGAATGATGTTAAGGAACCTTCTAATGTTATCAGAGGAAAAACGATTTCGAATAAAACCGGTCTGATCACTGTTTATAAGGCTAGGTATCACACTCTCCAATCTAGTGGCTATAACTTTGGTAAACACCTTATATTCTGATGAGAGTAGGGCAATGGGCCTATAAGATCCGCAAAGTTTTGGGTCTTTGCCTGGTTTCAATAGGACTGTAATCAGAGCCTGTTCTAGAGTTTTAGGTAACCGATAAATCTCAATTGCATGCTCAAACATATCCATTAGTGGGGAGATCAGACTAGTCGCAAAGATTTTATAAAAGTCCATAGAGAATCCATCTAGCCCTGGAGATTTTCCTCCTGAAAGTCTTCCTATCGCATCTAGAACTTCCTGTTTAGTAATGTCAGCCTCTAGATTGTCACGTGTCTCTACAGTCATCCCCGGAATGATTAGTCCCTCTAAGAAGTTATCCATTTTAAGAGTATCTACACCCTGAGAAGAATATAAGTCCAGGTAAAAGTCCTTAAAGGCCTCATTAATAAGATTAGGATCATGGACTTCAGTAGCCCCATCTTTGGTCTTAACTGAGGGGATCTTGAGCTATCGTCTCTTCGGATCTGCCAGGCTAGTAGTTTACCACATTTGTCCCCATGTTCATAATACTGTTGTCTAGTTCTAGCCATGGCATTTTCAACCACTCGGGTGGTTAGCAGGTCATACTCAATCCTTTTATTATATAGGACATCATAAGTCCTCTCTGTCTTGCGTCCGAACATGTTCCCTTTCAAGAGTCCTCATTTCTGCTTCCAGCGCTTCAGTTTTTAACAAATACTGCTTTTTTTCCATGATGCATAACTTATAGTCTCGCCTCACATACGCTTTTAGTGATTCCCATACAATGGTTGGTGAGGCGGTCCCCTTGTTAATGCTAAGAGAAAGCTGTCAATGTTACTTCTGATAAGAT
Source organism: Aldrovandia affinis (assembly GCA_029706075.1). Classification (NCBI taxonomy): domain Eukaryota; kingdom Metazoa; phylum Chordata; class Actinopteri; order Notacanthiformes; family Halosauridae; genus Aldrovandia; species Aldrovandia affinis. Next base: position 17,895 of record JAINUG010001640.1, on the reverse strand, counting down.
TTACGTAATCTGCATCATTTCCTGATTTCTTCAATCACAACTTTAGTTTTTCAATTTAATCTTGGTTTTTATTAGGTTTTTTTACAATGTCAAGCAAGCACTTTATATTGCAAATTTGTACGAAAGGGGCTATATAAATAAAGTTTGATTTGATTTGATTAGGCTCATTACATAACGTAGCCTAATTCGAATGCAGGGACACTGATTCACATCACCTTCAACGCTAGCTTGTCAGCTGACAAGTTAGATGTATACTGACACTGGCTTCCGCAAACAAAGCCTGCTAGCCAAGCTAGCTAGCTTGCTTGCTAGGCTAGCTGAACTCGCTAGCTAGCACTAGCTTGTTATACTAGCCTAATGTTTGTTAACGCATAGGTCCCCTGAAAAAGTAGTGCAGCTCAGTAGCGAACTGAATGCAACTTTTCACTGTGTATAGCCAGCTAGCTATATATGCTAGTGTGCTAACTAGCCAACGATGTAATGAGCCGCGTATTATCTAACCGGTTATGAGCACTTATAGTCAGAAAATACATGATTTGAGTACCATATATCGCCAGTAATTCACAACGGAATATAGCTAACTAAGGCTAACTATACATCTAGCTGCCTGGAGGACGGTGTGACAGATGGAGCTTGACGATCACCAACATCCATTAGCTAGAAAGAATAGGCTACTTACCTTTAGTAAAGTTTGTAAATACGATGTTGTAAGGATAGGAAAATTAAAATTGAAGTCAGTTGGAAAATACAGTAGGCTAACTAAGATGTTGAGTTGCTGTTGTTCGTAACGATAAATACATTTCAATTGTAATCAGTCCAGGCACGAATAACCGAAGGCTGATGGATATTTATATAATATTCGTACTTAATGCAATAAGGTAATTTAATGCACTTGTGACGTAATAAGGTAATTTAATGCACTTCTGTGACGTCCGGCATCAACGCTAACTGGCAAAAACTAGTTTGAAAATTATGACTGTAATACAAAATAACCCATTATGGTTTATAGGTTATGGTAACAAATGATTTTGATATTTTATCCGTCTTGTTATTGATCATATTACTTCTTATTAGATGTGTTATTTTGGGGGGGTTTGTTCATTATTATTCTGATAACGCCATATAGTCCATGTTTATAGCCTAGCATAAAAAACGTGACACTGACATTAACAACATTTATATGTTACAGTAGGTTACCGTTCATTCTTTAACAGTTTTTCGTTTTCATGTTAACATGTTAACTGCTCATTAAAATATTTTCAACCAATGCTGAAAGCCTCGGTTTGCTTAGCCTACCCTATACTGTCCAGTCCGACAGCATATCTTAATTTTACGCTCAAAAGAACTATTTTGTTAAATGGACGAAGCCAAAAACCACAGGTTGGCACAATGCACTGAAGTGTAGGCTATTTGGAATGGCCATGGTGGTTCCCCCTCCTCGCCCATGATGAGCCAAGAGTACCGCTGCACCTTCTCATCAAACTAAATCAAACAGCTGACACCGGCACATCACATTTGATATTTTTTGTAAAATAGTAATAATAATAACAATAATAATACTGCTGCTGGGGAGATGTAACTTGTAACTTTTGTCCCCGCTACATAAAAATAATTTAACTACTTGAAAGCTACTAGGTTTTGGAACACGTTAATGGTCAACGTAATCCGCTACCTGTAATTCCGCTACTCCCCAACACTGTTACGATCCAATTTTTATTATATATGTACAATAATTTAAGGCAAAGTAATAATGTTATCGTAAATGTAATATAGAGTGGATATAAAAAGTATTCACCCCCTTTAGCATTTTTCACATTTTCTTTTCTTAGTTCATGGAATCAAAATGGATTTAATTAGGATTTCTTGGCACTGATAAACACAAAATACTGTGTAATGTACAAAAACTAAAACAACTCGAATTAATTACAAATAAAAAAGCAGACAATAATTGATTCCATAAATATTCACCCCCCATGGCTTAATATTGGCAGAAGCTCCTTTAACTGTGAGTCTATTTGGGTGAGTCTCTACCAGCTTTTGACATCCGGACACTGCAATTTCCGCCCATTCTTCTTTACAAAATTGCTCGAGCTCCATCAGGTTGGATGGGGCCCATTGGTTTACAGCAATTTTCAAATCTTTCCACAGATTCTCAATGGGATTGAGGTCTGGGCTTTGAAGTGTTCACTGCCTACCCCCTCCTGCTGAATTCCCACTTACTGAGTCAAACCCTGCCTATAGTGCTTTGATTCTAATGTTGCTTTTCATTTCTGTTCCGTCAATACAATATTTGTGAGGTACCTGACTGTTGTGCAGCAAAGTGTTTGGCCACTAGGGCCTGACACTTAAGGTCCCCTGATTAGTTTACGGCTATTCTTAGTTATTTCTTGATCTTTTATTCTGAACCCAGACCTCACTGGGAACCAAAGGTGGTGGCAGCAACACACAATACCAAAAAATCCAGCTGTCATTACAATACTTGTTATCTTAGAGGGGACAGGGAGGACTGTAGTGCATTGCATAGAATGTCAGATTGAGCATCCTGTCAGTATGCATCTTCTAGTATTGACCTTGTATACAACTAACATGACGACAGTTGGTCGCCTGTAGATCACTATCTGAAAGTTCATTAAGCAAGTTAAAGTTACTGACTCCACATGTTTATTATTGTGCTAGCAAAGTAAGAACACAACATAGAACATGACACACACAAACAATTTATTCATTTGTTCTGTTGCATTGCATTGCAAACCTAATAATGTGGATAAAGAAACAATAATTCGGTGCTTAAAACAGACTGTTTACAATTAAATTGTCATCAATATATTTCACAGAAACTAAACAAGCACTGTTCCAAAGCAAGGCTTCCCATATTTTCCAACATTCTTTCATGTAACTTGGCCCTGTGTTTCTTCATCTTGTCATCTAGTAGTCCCATCTCAAGAGAATAGAGCAAAAGACCAAGAGTGAGACTTAAAACAATCACTCTTGGGAAGGACAGGGGTGGGCTCGGCCTCCCTAATATAAGACACTACTTCTGGGCAGCGCAGCTGACGGCGGTGGTAGCCTGGATCAGCAATGACACTGAAACAGGATGGGTCAGTATAGAGTAGAGTTCACTGCCGGGTATACCCCTGTCCGTTTTGTTTTTCTTGAGCCAACAGCCTCAAAAGAAGGTGGGAATAAAAACATATGGGTGAAATACACCTTAAAAGTGTGGTCGACGGTCCAAAAGAGATTTAGGGGGGCGGTGGCCCTCTCACGGGCTATGCAAATCGCTGGAAACCCAGAATTTCTCCCCTCAGTAACTGATAACACCTTTAAAAATTGGGCAGGAAGTGGCTTAAAGATTATTGGCCAATTATTTTAGGACAATATTTTGCAGCCATTTTCCTATTTCCAGAAATTTTCATTACCACCACGTGATATGTTTAGGTATTTTCAGATCAGGCATTATATTACAAAACATAAAGACTGGAACATAATTAAGAATGCTCCAACAAACATTGAAACATACTTTATGGATATAATTAAACATCGTACACCTATTAAAAATCATGTGTCCCATATTTATAAAAACCTATTATTGGATTTACCAGACAATACCTTCCATATCAAAAACAAATGGGAGCTAGAGTTAAATATTATAATTGAGGATGGGGAATGGGAAACATTATGTACTGGCTGTCACAGGGATATTAATAGTAACATGTGGAAGGAGTTTGATTGGAAAATGAAGATGCGATTTTTAGGACACCTCTGGTAGTTTCAAGGTTTGTAGATATCCCCTCGGCAATGAATTGCTGGAGGGAGTGTGGACTGGTGGGCGGCCACGCACACATATTTTGGGACTGCCCAAAGATGCTTTCTTTTTGGCAGGAGGTGAAGGGAGAGATAAATACAATTTTAGGAGTTGACTTACCATTTAGTTCGAGAAACTTTATATTTGATCTGGCTCCTGAAGACATATGTACCAATAACCAAATGTATTTATAGCATATACTCTTGATGACTGCTAGAAAAATGGTAACATTGAATTGGATGAAACCACAGCCACCTACGCTGGCACATAGGAAGCGGAAGCTGAGAGAGGTGTATGGGATGGAGGCTTTGACTGCCCAGCTATAGTTGAGGGTTGACATTTTTCAGAGGAGGTGGATGCCCCTAACAATATATTTTTTTGCCTGAAAGGAGACTTAAGCCTTGTGTTGTGGTATTTTTGTTATTATTATTATCTTTTTTTTACTATATATATATATATATACCGTATTTGTTGCACTATTGGGCGCACCGGATTATAAGGCGCACTGTCAATGAATGGTCTATTTTCGATCTTTTTTCATATATAAAGCGCACCGGACTATAAGGCGCATTAAGCGGAAAAAAACAGTCAGATAAGTCAGTCAGTCAAACTTTATTAAACGCGTTCACAATAACTCTCAACATTATTCAAACGTTAATGAGCGTATTCACAATAACTACCAACCTTGTTCAGTTGTAACACGTAAAAAACACAGTCTGATACCGCTAAATCAAACGTTAGCGTATTCACAAAAAGCTCTCAAAATTGTTCAGTTATAACACGTAAAATACAACACAATACACTCACTTTTTCAGTTTATTCCTCGTCCACAAATCCTTCAAATTCTTCATCTTCAGTGTCCGAGTTTAACATTTGGGCGATTACGGCATCCAACATGCCCGAATCCCTCATCCCTCTCGTCATTATCCGAGTCAATTCTACAGTCAAAGGTGCCGGCAGATTGCTCATTTTTGCGAAACGGAGGAGGAGAGACTGCGCATAAGGTAACAAAGAACTAAATACATTTTATTTCACGTTATTTGTATGTTTGGAAAACGTATTTTGTAGACTATTGTTGTATTCCTGCACTGAAAACTAGCTAGCTGCTGCCAATAGTGCGTTAACACTAGCAGATTTAACTTTAACCAGATACACTGTGATTGAATGGAAGCCGACAGCAGATAATGAGCATGGATTGTGCTTTTTTTTAATGATAAAACAACATGAGATTTGGCACACTGTCAGAGCTGGCTAGCTAAACATTGTAACGTTACACCTAATTTCGCTATGGTAATAAATTGTACATTACATAATTTTATTTATTGACATGATCAATATTTCGTCGTTTGCACAGTCATGTTTAGCCCCTATGTTGTAACGCTAGCAGAAGCTCCGTTTAAGTGGCTAGCATGTAGCTAGCAGAAGCTCATTTTATAAGTTTATCAAGGTTTACAAGAAGCTCCGCTTATAAGTTTAAATGTGTTTTTGAAGATTTATGTTAGTATTTTTTCGAAGACGTTTTTTGTTCAAGTGGACCCATTCCCTTCTTGGTTATGTGCAGCCAGTGAGGTATGTTAACGTTATACTGACTTTGTGTTCATGTTTTGTACTTAGGTTGTAATTGTTAGGTGACGATGTATTTATGTTGTGCATTATTGTGAACTTTGTACAGTTCGACGGTGGATATGAGAAGAGAGAAAGGTGGAAGAGAAGAGAGAAAGGTGGATTTGACGAGAGAGAGAGAGAGAGAGAGAGAGAGAGAGAGAGAGAGAGAGAGAGAGAGAGAGAGAGAGAGAGAGAGAGAGAGAGAGAGAGAGAGAGAGAGAGAGAGAATAAATTCATCCATCTGTAATCGAAGAACCGTGGTCAAGTGTGTTTCCTGAAGGGAGTGATAGTCAGTAAGCACAACCAGAATTAATACCGTATTGACCCGAATATAAAACGACCCCGATTATAAAACGACCCCCCTTTTTCAAGACTCATTTTTGGAAAAATACTTTTTTGAAGACCAAATCTTGTTTGTATAAAGAAAATCATTTTATTTGTCTTCACATTAAATAAAACAATGTAGGCTGTTTGTAACATCTTTTGGTAAAATCATGTTTTCAATATTCAACAATTGTCTAGATTGCAATAAAACAGTAGTGCAATTGTCAGGAGTGTAGTAGGGGTGGAACCAAATGCAGGCGCGAAAGAGACCCAAAATACGGAAATATGTTTATGGTATTTATTTTCCACAAACGTAAGCAAAACAATGTCTGTGGCGACACGCAAATAACTAACCAAACAAACCAAAATGATAAACGAACTGGAACAAACAAAGCTAGCTAAGCAGCAAATCCAAAACGTAATCCAAAACACGGATTTAACTAAACAGAGGAACTATAATAATGAACAAAAACAAGAATCAACTTTATCGTAAATTTCTGATTGCCGGTATATATTGTCTCGCTGATTTCTGGTTGTCGTGTCAAGGAATGTAACATTTTGATTTGTGTTGTTCAATACAAATATAGTTCAAAAACTAAAAAAACTAAAAAGAAATATAGGCAACAATTTCGCAAGGACGTGACAAAAACACTGAGCTTATATGGAGGTGTAGACAGGTGCAGACACTTAGCTTGAGAACAGAGCGAAACAGAAAAGAGCTGGAGTGCGTGACAAGGTAACAAGAGAATTAGTAGTTGTTAGTAATTATCCTATCCTGACCTAGCGTTAGTAGATTAGTAAATAGACATGAACTAGAAACGAAAGGAAACATGAATACACATGGTTAGTGAGTTAGTAATTAGTAAATCTCCAGCACGTCGGCAATTAGAGATACTAAATTGCCAATCGTGCTAGCAGAAACAATAAACCTATCTAATTGTTAGTAAGTTATGCTGCGTTCACGTGCTCCTCGGACGGTCCGATTTCCCGAGTTGACAAGTCGTTCTTCCGACTGCGTTGTGTTCATGTGCTTTTAGGTCGGTAACTCGAAAACATGGATGCTGTGATGCCAAATCACGTCCACCGCCAAAATGTGTCCAAGGTGATGTAATCGGTGTCCACATGGTGATGTAATCGGAATGTTGGACTGTGTGATGACCAAAATGGGTCCGGGGTGATGTAATCGGATTTTTTCCACGGCCAAAATGGGTCCAGGGTGATGTAATCCGAATTTTGGACGCGAAACGCGAAAACGCGAAAGAATGTGTCCAGGGTCAGCTGCACAGTTGAGTTAGCTGCCTTGCTACGAACATAATATATGAATTATAATATAGAATTATAGGCTATTATAATGATATAGGCAGCTAGCTACGGACATAATTGTATCCTTTGTCTGTTTAGCTGCACAGTTAAGTTCGCTGCCTTGCTACGAATATAATATATGAATTATAATATAGAATTATAGGCTATTTTAATGATATAGGCAGCTAGCTACGGACATAATTGTATCCTTTGTCTGTTTAGCTGCACAGTTAAGTTCGCTGCCTTGCTACGAATATAATATATGAATTATAATATAGAATTATAGGCTATTTTAATGATATAGGCAGCTAGCTACGGACATAATTGTATCATTTGTCTGTTTAGCTGCACAGTTAAGTTCGCTGCCTTGCTACGAATATAATATATGAATTATAATATAGAATTATAGGCTATTTTAATGATATAGGCAGCTAGCTACGGACATAATTGTATCCTTTGTCTGTTTAGCTGCACAGTTAAGTTCGCTGCCTTGCTACGAATATAATATATGAATTATAATATAGAATTATAGGCTATTTTAATGATATAGGCAGCTAGCTACGGACATAATTGTATCCTCTGTTCAGCTGCACAGTTAAATTCGCTGCCTTGCAACGAACATAATATATGAATTATAATATAGAATTATAGGCTATGATATAGCTAGCTAGCTACGGACATAATTGTATCCTTTGTCTGTTCAGCTGCAGTTAAATTCGCTGCCTTGCAACGAACATAATATATGGATCGTCTGCTTAGATGGCTAGTGAAATATCTGCTAGTAAAATAAAAATCGTGATAACACCATTATCATTTCCTTTTTGTATAGGAGCTGTGCTTATATTGTTAATTGTTTTAGATTTTACATTGTGTTAGTGATGCTAGTGGAGGGGGAAAGTTCGCTGTTTCAAACATAATAATAATAGATATATCATATATCCTGACATTCCTTGAGTAGCCTTCGCGTTAATGGATGTAAATGCTAGCTAACGTCACCCAGTGTTTATGCTCAACTCATGTGGGTAACGTTACAAGAGTTCATTTCACAGATAACAGGCCATAACGTGGGATGGACTAGTTTGCTATATTAACTTACTGTAGTACCCACAAGACTAGTTGATTTCTTTCACACACACACCATCATTTTAAACCTTGCAGTGTTATTTGTTGTATACATAGCAAGCTAGTCCATCCCACAATTGGATATGAATATAATAATAATAATATACGCCATTTAGCAGACGCTTTTATCCAAAGCGACTTATAGTAGTGAATGCATACAGCATTCAGTATACATTTTCACATCCATATAATCTATGGATGTGTCCAGGTGTTCAGGAATGTGTCCGAGTGATGTCATTGAATTATTTGAATGTAGTTGCAAGGCAGCGATATATTATATATTATATATTCCATATATTATGTTCGTTGCAAGGCAGCGAATTTAACTGCAGCTGAACAGACAAAGGATACAATTATGTCCGTAGCTAGCTAGCTATATCATAGCCTATAATTCTATATTATAATTCATATATTATGTTCGTTGCAAGGCAGCGAATTTAACTGTGCAGCTGAACAGAGGATACAATTATGTCCGTAGCTAGCTGCCTATATCATTAAAATAGCCTATAATTCTATATTATAATTCATATATTATATTCGTAGCAAGGCAGCGAACTTAACTGTGCAGCTAAACAGACAAAGGATACAATTATGTCCGTAGCTAGCTGCCTATATCATTAAAATAGCCTATAATTCTATATTATAATTCATATATTATATTCGTAGCAAGGCAGCGAACTTAACTGTGCAGCTAAACAGACAAATGATACAATTATGTCCGTAGCTAGCTGCCTATATCATTAAAATAGCCTATAATTCTATATTATAATTCATATATTATATTCGTAGCAAGGCAGCGAACTTAACTGTGCAGCTAAACAGACAAAGGATACAATTATGTCCGTAGCTAGCTGCCTATATCATTAAAATAGCCTATAATTCTATATTATAATTCATATATTATATTCGTAGCAAGGCAGCGAACTTAACTGTGCAGCTAAACAGACAAAGGATACAATTATGTCCGTAGCTAGCTGCCTATATCATTATAATAGCCTATAATTCTATATTATAATTCATATATTATATTCGTAGCAAGGCAGCGAACTTAACTGTGCAGCTAAACAGACAAATGATACAATTATGTCCGTAGCTAGCTGCCTATATCATTAAAATAGCCTATAATTCTATATTATAATTCATATATTATATTCGTAGCAAGGCAGCGAACTTAACTGTGCAGCTAAACAGACAAAGGATACAATTATGTCCGTAGCTAGCTGCCTATATCATTAAAATAGCCTATAATTCTATATTATAATTCATATATTATATTCGTAGCAAGGCAGCGAACTTAACTGTGCAGCTAAACAGACAAAGGATACAATTATGTCCGTAGCTAGCTGCCTATATCATTATAATAGCCTATAATTCTATATTATAATTCATATATTATGTTCGTAGCAAGGCAGCTAACTCAACTGTGCAGCTGACCCTGGACACATTCTTTCGCGTTTCAAGGCGTCAAAAATTCGGATTACATCACCCTGGACCCATTTTGGCCGTGGAAAAATCCGATTACATCACCCCGACCCATTTTGGTCATCACACAGTCCAACATTCCGATTACATCACCATGTGGACACATTTTGGCAGTGGACGCCATTTTCTCACTCGGGAATGCGAGCGCGTCATGTTGGCATAGCAACTGCAGTCCAAAATTCCGATGACATCATAAAAATTCCGATTACATCACCTTGGACACATTTTGGCCGGTGGACGTGATTTGGCATCACAATGCCACCAAGAAACTGTGTTGCATTTTATTGCTTAGAGCCTTCAAACAAAACATCAGTAGCTCTTTCCAGCGCATGAGTGACAACGAAGAGCAAAGCAAACGAATCAGGTGAACCATGAATGAATTATGTTTAATTTCAAACGTCATAAAAACGTCTGTTTGCTTAAAAGTATGATAGGCGCTTGTGAGAGATGGACATGCATTTGCCAAGTTCACATAAAGCTAATATTTTGAGTTTTACTTGGTTTTTAAGTGATAGATGTTGAATAGGGACATTAATGCTGATATAATGGGGCTGTCTTATCAAGACAAAGGGATTGTGTGCCGTGTGGAATTAAACTAGGCGTAATTGTAGCCTACATCTCTAATATTCAGTGTCCAGACCCATGTTTACTGGGTGGTGCTACTCTTCACTCATCTGGTTTCCAAAGCTGATCACATCATTTTTTCTTCTTTTTTAAGGAACGCAGTTGCCCTCTATCTCGACAATATCCCAGCTGAAGTCATAGTTAAGAGCGGCACTGAATGGCAATTAATAATGGAGATGGATGAAAACACATTCAGAAGACACCTGCGTGTATCCAAGGCCCAATTTCATTTTGTCGCCCACAAACTACAAGAGAAAGGCATGAGTGATGTGCATCCCTGTGGAGGGCCTGAGAATATACCTATGGTGAAGAAAATAATCATGTTCCTCTGGTACCTAGCCAACCAAAATTCCTTCAGGGAGCTGTCAGACAAATTTGATGTCTCCCAGGGTGCTGCGCACAAGGTCATCGTGGAGGTTCTAGATCTCACCTGTCTTCTTGCTTCCTCATTCATCACATGGCCCACTCATTGTGAGAAGCGGACCAATGCAGTGCTCTTCAGAAGAGCCAGGCCTCCAGACTAACTTTTTTCATCACCGTCCCGGAACCGTCCCGAAATACAATTGTAACCGTCCCAAAGTGAATGTAAACTGTCCCAAAAATCGAGAATGTTGTTTCTTTATTTTGGTTTTGTCATCTATAGTTGTTATTGCCATAAAAATCACCATTCAAATGATTAGGAAATAAATAATTGTATTTTTGTTTGAAATAATTACTTTTTTAACAATAGGCACATTAGATCAACAGGTAACAACATTCCATTCTAGAATAAATTTTCTTTTTCCTTTTGGCCAGAGCTTTGTTTCTGTAGAGAAAGAGAAAATAAATTGGTTTAGTCAAAAGGCTCCCAGGTGGAAAGATTTCACAAGAATCATTATGATTATTTATATATATATATATATAGTTAGTGCTAATGATGTCTTGTAGATTATTATGGATATTTGCAACTCTATTATTTTAAGGACTGATAGGATAGTTTATGAATTAATAAAACATGTAGTGAAAAGTACAGAAATCATCTGACATATCTAAGGGAGTCAAAGTGTCGAATTCCATGGATACTGTAAGGAATACGAGTGTGTTAATTCAACCATATTTATTACAAACTGAAAATGTTCAACACTCACAATCAAATCAACTGCTCAACCGTTAGCTATTACTGCTGTGTAACGTTATGCCACGTTGTAACTCATACTAACGTTGTGTCAGACAAAAACCTTTAATTTCTCCGAAACGCGGGTTCGCATTATCATTGTTTATTGTGTGTGTTCAAAGACGCTTGTAAAATACCTCTGTGGTGGACTGAACAAATGAACGGGCTGGCAGATTGCCGCCAGTCAATGCGGCCCTAGCAACCGTGGCGCGGTGAAGTGTAGCGTCAGTAACCTGACGGATTTCTCCGCTTTTGTTTCGATAAATGTAACGTTAGGCCAATCAACTCGTCCTGCAATGGTAGTAGCTACTTTGTTGCAAAATGGTATACACAATGTATCTGTCTTGTGCTTGAATTGAGACAACTGGCGAACTGATGCAGTGCATGCTGTTTTGAATGCTCTGGTGACTGCCGTGCAGCCTACAGCAGTGGTGAAGCATTTGCCGGCCATGGCGTGAATCTAAAATTGAACTAATATGAACCAAAACATCACGGAATCAACCAATTAGTGTAATTAACAAAAATAATATACTGAAATAGCCTAAATGTAGCTTACACTTCGCTGGTTGCCTTGCTAATTGTTCTGGGTGCTCGCACTCAGCACGGAGTTAGCGCTAACACCGTTTTTTCACACACGCCACACACACACAGGGCTAACGTTAGCTAGCAAGCAGCCCGCTATCTAGCTAGCAGCTGACTACTGTATACAGTTCCAATAGACTAACATTACACCTCTGTGATTTAAATGTGTCCTTACCTTAGACTCGGGGGTTGTACTTGGGTTGGATGCAGTTCCCTGTTGGTCAGTCTGTGTCTGTTCTCCATCTTCTTCTGCTGTGTTTATCCTCTTCAAATAGCGCAACATGTTTGCGAGTGCTCCCTTGACTGAGAGAATGGCCAGTACCGCGGGAACTTTTATTAAACATTCTGATATTTTCGCGGGTCTCGTGCAGTGGTCTCATGCCACTGTCAAGTAGGCGAGCACTCAGAAGACGCGCACCGTTTGCCAGTGACAGTGATATGCGCACTGAAAGTCAGCTCAGTTGACATTTTACACGTGGGAAAAAAAAATCCTCTTCGTCCCGACTGCGTCCCGGGGAGGATTTCTGTTCGTCCCAAATACATATTTTATCGTCCCCGGGACGACGGGACGGTGTTAGTCTCGAGCCCTGAGAAGAGCATGTGGCATTGATGGCATTGTTGGAGCCATTGATGGTTGCCACATTAGGATCCAGGTACCCACCCTACATTTTTGCACATTTCGCTGTTGCCCTGATTGCTGCTATATTTATTCTTGTATCTAGTATCTTTAGTATTTTAGTACATTGTAATGTTCTATGTATCTTGTGTATTTGCACTACCTTCTGTATTATTGCTGCTGTTTACTCTTGTATTTTATCTTAGTATTTAGTATCTCAGTACTGTGTATCTTGTGTACTTCTCACTGCCTTCTGTATCATTGCCCCAGGGATTAATAAAGGCTATCTTATCTTATTTTAACAGAGGCCACCTGTCAGGGAGGGGACTATCTCAATAGAAAGTCCTTCTATTCCATTCTGCTGCAAGGCATCGTTGATGACCAGGGGAAGTTCATCGACATCTTCACCGGGCCTCCAGGGAGGGTTCATGACTCAAGAATGCTGAGGGCTTCACCATTCTTTGAGACCTGGATGCAGTACATGGGCCAGTACAAGGCATGTATATTTTTTGTATTCTTCTATGTATATTCTTTACTCTGATGTATATTCTTTACTCTGATCTATTCTGTACCTTCTTGCTGCTGTAATGCCCAAATCCTCCCCCCCGGGGATTATTAAAGTTAATCTTATTTTATCTTACAAGCTCCTGGGAGACACTGCATACATAGCACAGACCTACCCCTTCATCATCACCCCTAAGAGAGACAATGGTGCTCTCACAGTGGACGACCAGCAGCTGAATGCTCGGATCAGCCGTGGCAGAGTGGTGGTAGAGCAGGCATTTGGGCGTCTGAAGTGCAAGTGGAGGCGGCTGAGGGATCTGTCAAACACCCGTGTGGACATCATGGTCAAGATCATTGTAGCAGCATGTGCTCTGCACAACATGTGCACTGGACTGGGAGAGGGGACATGCAATGAGCATCCACACGGCTGTCCCAGGGAGGATGATGAGAATCAGTAGGCGACTTAGGAGGATATTTTGATTACCCCAAAAATCAGTAAACCTGTTCTTTATTTTGTTTATTGAACTTTTTGTAACAGCAAAATAAACAATTTCCTTCATGTAAACACTTTACAACAAAAATATTTGATATTTCACTTAAATAAACTTAAAATGTATAAAATAACTCTGGTCTGTAAATCTATTTACTGTACAACGGAACTACAGTTTAGATTTATTTTTGCCATAGTAGGCTATTACTGCTTGTTAATGATGGACTGCACCATGCGTTCAATTGAGTCCTGAGAGGCCTTCATTTGTTCGAGGTGTTCATCATGCCTTCTTTGGCTTGCTGCTTCAGCTTCTTTGAGGAAAACCAGTAGCTCTCCTCCTACTCCCTCTTGCTTCTTCCTCTTTCTCACAGGGCCGGCAGGGGTGGCAGTGGTGGTGGATGAGGTGGAGAAGGAAGCGCCATCATCAGCATCAGTGGCATCAGTACTCTGCCGTGGAGTGTTCTGCCAAGGTGTTGGCCCACTCACTAAGGCCTCGGGTCTTAAAACCACAACACCTTTGGCAGTTCCTATTACAGGGAAATCGATATCATGGTGCCCTCCAATTAGCTCATTAATTTCACGATAAAACTGAAATTTCATTGTACCTCTCCCTGTTGAATTATTGTTATCTTTGACTTTTTTAAAGCATCTAATAGTGTGCCCCACTTTCTGGAGACCCTTTCAGGGTCAAATCTTTCATGGAACTGTTCGGTCATCCTCTGGGCTATATCTTGCCAGAAAACCTTTCTTTGGCCTCTGGTTTGTTTTACCTTCTCACCCAGCTCAGCAAGACTTTTCGGGTTTGCATCGCTCTTTGTGAGGTACTCGCGCATCAGATCAATGAGAAACAGCGTTTGTGCTGTAGTGAAAGTCTGATGTTCTTTTAAGGTGGTAGGGGCGTCTGAGCTTCTGCTACTCTGACCTACACCAAAACAAAACAGAAAACAGGTGCATGCCTCCCTTACCAATCATATAGTTATGCCCAGTTAACCTACACTACATGTCTGCAAAACCAATATCAATGCTATGTAGAGCTACACTAACATTAAGAGTTGGATTCATTAATGATGCCATTTAATTGTATTCAATATACCTGCTGATACCTGCTGCTGATTGAACAGAGTCTGGACAGGGACACTGGCACTCTCGGATGCTGTGGTTGCAGACAACGTGCTTGCAGAGGCTAGATAGATAGATAGTTAGATAGATAGATAGATAGTCCCAGAGGGGAATTAATTCAATAAGGGCATTAAACAGGCATGATCAGTACTATTTACAGTAGTACAGTAAAAATTATTAAAGAGTCTAAAATCTCAGCTGTACCAGTCAATTCAAGTTAATCAGCCTGTCCACTTAATCAAATCAACTTCAAGGTGTGTGTCAGTTCAAGTCATATCAGGAAATTTAACTGTCATGTCCAAGAAAACATCTGAGCACCAAGACAATACATACTTGCAGATGCTGTGCTTGCAAACGGGGCAGAGGAATGCTCCACAGGGGTGCCCTCAATAAATATTAGGTTCAGTCCAATTGTTAGAGCTTCATCTACATAAAGCATGGGATCCCCTTCTCTTTGGTATAGCGTCTGGTTGATGGGTTGGCTGAGACTAGTGTCCCAGTGAAGATTCATGTTGCTATCCAAGTATGCTGAAACAGTTTGAAGCTTTATATTACAAAGTGATTTTGTCCCAGACTCGTTGCTGCACCAGTAGCCTACATTCCCTGAACCCACTAAAATAATGCTTTACCTAACCTGACTTGTTATCAGGGTTAGGCTAATGGTAATCACTTTTCTATAGTAGGCTAAACTAGCACTCTAGCTACATGGACAGCAACTAACGGTTACAAGCTAATAATCCACTTTAAACTTGAAAATGAATAGCATATGGCTTACCTTACAAACTACGGCTAGATTTTAGCAAAAATGATATGCAATACGTGAATTAATAAAAAGTTTCTTACCATCCACAAAACATTCCTTCGCGCCCGCCATGTTTCCGCAAATACGACGTCACAAGTCGGCAAGTCGTGTAGCAAAATTATCGCCGAGTTGCCGAGTTGTTGTTCCGACTTGAGGGGGCGTTCACATGATGTTTCCAAGTCGGAACTCATTATTCTGATTATTCCGACACCACGTGAACGCAGCATTAGTAATCAGACAAGGGGTTAGAAACAATGAGGAAGCATGACCGACAGCGAGAGAGAGAAAAGCATGAATGCAAGATTTGCGGAAACAACATGAAAAAGTGTATGCTTTAAACATGAACAGAAACGTAACATGAAAACAGAATCAAGACATGACATGACATGAATGAAACATAAAACGTGGCATGAATATGTGGAACCGTGACACTTCCACCCCCATAGCCACTGCATTAGCTCAATGCCCTGACAGTGATGTCATACGCTGGTCCGCCTGACGTCGAATGGAGCTGACGGACTTCAGCGCAGCGAAGGCACTCTAGATGAAGAGGAACCGCCGTTTATGAAAATAATCATGGAAATAGCATACATTTACACTTGAACATACATTTAAAACACACATTTAATAACATGCTCCCTCTTGGACTCATACTCTGTTTAAGTTAAATTAGCACAGAACATTTCACTGTGTTGTTTGACACTTACTGCTTTTCGGTTTGCTGCCCGGTTTGGGAGCTGATGCTGGGTGGAGAGGGCTGCCTACAACACAGAAGAGACAGACAAATGGATTTATTTAGCCATTCTTCCCTCGACAGGATTTTCAGAGTAAAATCTTAATTGTCAAATCAACTCTGATACAGTGCAGTTGACCCTCTTGGACTCATATACTCTGTTAGAGTTAAATTATCACTGAACATTTCACTGTGTTGTTTGATACTTACTGCTTTTGGGTGGTCAGGCGGTTCTTGATTTGGTCCCAAATTTTGTCATCCACGCTCCCAAACTGGATCTGAACGTTTTTGTTGGCGGTTTTGGAGCCAACGCTGGGTGGAGAGGGCTGCCTACAACACAGGACACAGGGACTCCAGTGTCCTTCATTTCTGTAGCTTTGAAACTGTTACGTCTCCGTCCCGTCCTGTCCACCTCCCTTGTGTTTCCTGCCAGTTCTTTCCTTGCGTGCCATGTCTTGTTTTGCGTTCACCCTGTGTTACGTGTTTTTATGGGCGGCGGCTTCGCTTCCGCATTTTGTCTTGTGTTCCCTCGTTATGTTTTCAGCCTGTCACAAACCATTCCCTTGCACATTCTGCACGCTGTTCCAATTTAGTTATTTCACCCTGCCTATTTATGTTGAGCTCGCACTCACTTCAGCGCCGATCCGTCCATTGTAATTCCCGTATGGCTCTCGTTTGTTTCCCCAGTTTACCAGTCTTGCCTGTTCGTTTTCTATCCTTATACTTAATACTTTGGTTTGTTCGTTTGTTTGTTAGTCTGTTCGTTTGTTTGTTAGTCTTTTTACCAGTTTTATAGCTGTCCAGTTTATTTCTGTTTTGCCTACGTTTTGACTGTGTTTTCCAGTCGCCTTTTGTTTATGTTCGAATTAAACGCCTCCTGTGTGGAGCGCTAATCCTACCCTCGTTCTGAGTCTGCATTTGGGTCCAGGTCTGCATAACTCTACACAACAGAACGGATCGGCCAGTATGGACCCAGCAGACTCGACCGAGCTCCAGTATCATCTTGCCTGCCAGGAGACTCGCATGAATCAGCAGGAGCAACGCATAAGGGATCTGAACTGCCATATCTCCCAGTTGGGGGAACAAGTGTCCCAACTCCGCGCCAGCTTCCCTCTTCCTGCGCAGACTGCTTCTCACAACCCTCCTGCGCCAACTCTACCTGCCAGCCTGCCGGTTGGGCAATCCAGGGAACCCCGCATTCCCCCACCCGGACCGCTACTATGGCAATTTGGGGAACTGCAAGGGGTTCCTGATGCAGTGCGACCTCGGTTTTCGCCTACAACCCTCCTCCTACGGCTCAGATCAGGCGAAGATCGCCTTCATCATGGGCTGCCTTGGGGGTAAGGCGCTGGATTGGGCCACTGCCATCTGGGACAGCCAGCTCCCGGCCAGCTCCCAGTACTCTGTGTTCATCGCGGAGATGAGAAAGGTCTTCGATCACCCGGTGGGTGGAAGAGATGCCGCCCAATGCCTGTTCCATCTCCGCCAGGGGAACCGTAGTGTGGCGGAGTACGCAGTGGAATTCAGGACCCTGGCAGCGGAACCGTCTGGAACGACGCGCCGCTTCAAGGGGCTTTCAAGACGGGCTTGGAGAGATGGTGAAGGACGAGCTGGCTATGAGGGACTACCCTGACT
>JAINUG010000164.1:2190000-2342929 GCA_029706075.1 Aldrovandia affinis | reverse complement strand
ACAGTAGTAAAGATATACATTTTTCAGTATATGTACTTGCAGTGGTAATTGAACCCACAACCTAAGCATTGCCAACACTGTGCTCTACCAGCTGAGCCACACAGAACCACATGTACCATGAGCTAATATGAAGAAATAAGTTGGATAAAATGCATTTGAAGACATTTACAATTAAAAGTGTATTTCATTGGAAATCAACAAAAAACATAAGTGTATAGCCCAGGGGTCGGCAACCCGTAACACTCAAAGAGCCATTTGGACCCGGTTTCCACGGAAAAGAAAACACTGGGAGCCGCATTTTCTGTCGACGGGGGTGCTGCTCGCGAA
This sequence comes from Aldrovandia affinis, assembly GCA_029706075.1. NCBI lineage: Eukaryota > Metazoa > Chordata > Actinopteri > Notacanthiformes > Halosauridae > Aldrovandia > Aldrovandia affinis. Next base: position 2,342,602 of record JAINUG010000164.1, on the reverse strand, counting down.
AAAAGGTGCGACCAGTTTGGGGGTGCAACGCGAAAATAATTCTTGCGCCCCTCGGATTTTCTGTCGACGGGGGGGGCGCCAAAAAAAGTTTGCGCCCAATTTTGCGCCCGATTCAATTGGATACTTTTTATTTATTTTCCCAAACCACGTGGAGCCGCAACATAAGGCTGAAAGAGCCGCATGCGGCTCCGGAGCCGCAGGTTGCCGACCCCTGGTATAGCCTTATCGAAATAGTGAAAAATCATGAATTTTACTTAACTGATTTTCTATCTCAGATAGATGAAGAAACATATACAATTGGATAACATGAAGAAATACGTTTTAAAAAATGCATTTGAAGACATTTATGAAAAGTATATTTAACGTGAAATCACCAAAAACCTAAGTTTATAGCCTTTGTGATGGCTCTCTGTCCCTTCCGCCTTTTCCTTCTCCTTTTGATCTTTCTGCAGTGTGGCGAATGGCTGGCGGTATGGGGCAGCGGAGTAGTCCACTCCCAACCACATAATTGTGGCCAGGGACAGCTGAGGTTGGTTCCTTATAAGGAGTGCTGCTTCCCCAGTTCCTCGCTTCTCCTCGAGTGTGTGAACAGTGTGGAAAGAAATGTCTTTATTGACGTTTCTGTAAAACCAACATTAAATACATTTGTTATTCCTTCAATCTCGACCTGTCTTCCTAGTATCATGTTTCAACCTTGAGCCGGTTGTAACACTTTACTATTGGAAAAGTGAAAAATCATGAATTTTAAATATTAGATTTTCTTGCTCAAAGAAGCATTGATGAAGAAGTTGTAAAAAAATGCATTTGAAGACATTTATGAAAAGTATATTTAATGGAAATCACCAAAATATAAGTGTACAACCTTAACTCCGAAAAGTGAAAAATCATGAATTTTAAATATCAGATTTCCTTGCTCAAATTGATGAAGAAGCATGTACAATGAGGTAATATGAAGACGGAAACATAATGCAGTACACTGCATGTAATACTTGCTTTCTCTGAAACATAGTCTCCAAAGGCAACAAATAATTTGATTTCTGTTAGGTAAGTCTGGCATAGTACCAGAAAGGCCAACCCAGTTAGCAAGACCCACAGTTGCCATGATCCACTGTATCAAAAGTTGCACTCAAGTCTAACGGAACAAGGACAGACACAATGTGGCACACGGAGACTGGGGTTTGATTCCCCATCCCGCCAGAGTCGGCTCTGGCCGGGAGTGCCACCAGGGGGCGGCAATTTGCTGTCCGCCCCAGGGAGGGGGGAGAGAAGCCGACAGGACATTCGCTGCACATAAGAGTGGCCCTGTAGTACCGGTCGACGGCCTGGTGAGTGCCGTCTTGGAGGAGACGTTACTTCGCCTTCGTCACTACCGGTTGCAGGACTACGGCAGCGAACTCACATTGCTAGGGGGGGATTGACATAAAATCAGCGGGTCTAATTGGCTACTAAATTGGGAGAAAATGGGATAAAATCTGAAACAAAACCAAAAAAACAATGTGGCAAAAGTCCAAGGGGTGAATACATTTCATACCCACTGTGTATAATTTATATATATACGTGTATATATATTCACTCAGTGGCCACTTTATTAGATACACCTGTACACCTGCTCGTTAATGCAATTATCTAATCAGCCAATCATGTGGCAGCAACTCAATGCATAAAAGCATGCAGACATGGTCAAGAGGCTCAATTGTTGTTCAGACCAAAAATGGGCAAGAAATGTGATCTAAGTGACTTTGACTGTGGAATGATTGTTGGTGCCAGGCGGGATGGTGTGAGTATCTCAGAAACTGCTGATGTCATGGGATTTTCATGCACAACAGTCTCTAGAGTTTACAGAGAATGGTGCGGAAACCAAAAAACATCCGATGAGCGCCAGTTCTGTGGGCAAAAATGCCTTGTTAATGAGAGAGGTCAGAGGAGAATGGCCAGACTGGTTCAAGCTGACAGGAAGGCGACAGTAACTCAAATAACCACGCGTTACAACATTGGTATACAGAAGAGCATCTATGAACGCACAACACGTCAAACCTTGAAGTGGATGGGCTACAGCAGCAGAAGACCATGCCAGGTTCCACTTCTGTCAGCTAAGAACAGAAAAGTGAGGCTACAGTGGGCACAGGCTGACCAAAACTGGACAGTTGAAGATTGGAAAAACGTCACCTGATCTGACAAATCTCTATTTCTGCTGCGACATGCAGATGGTAGGCTCAGAATTTTGCATTAAACAACATGAATCCATGCATCCATCCTGACTTGTGTCAACGGTTCAGGCTGGTGGTGGTGGCATAATGGTGTGGGGAATGTTTTCTTGGCACACATTAGGCCCCTTAATACCAATTGAGCATTGTTTAAATTCCACAGCCTACCTGAGTCTTGTCGCTGACCATGTGCATCCCTTTATGGCCACAGTCTACCCATCTTCTAATGGCTACTTCCAGCAGGATAATGTGCCATGTTACAAAGCACACGTCATCTCAAACTGGTTCCACGAACATGACAATGAGTTCAGTGTACTCCAATGGCCTCCACAGTCACCAGATCTCAGTCTATTAGAACACCTTTGGGATGTGGTGGAATGGGATATTTGCAGCATGAATGTGCAGCCGACAAATCTGCAGCAACTGCGTGATGCTATCATGTCAACATGGACCGGAATCTCTGGGGAATGTTTCCAGCACCTTGTTGAATCCATGCTAGGAAGAATTCAGGCTGTTCTCAGGCAAAGGGGGGTCCCTACCCAGTACTAGAAAGGTGTACCTAATAAAGTGGCCACTGAGTGTATAGTATATATATATATTATATATATACACAAAGACACACACATACAATGTTGTAATTTTTGCATATTGCAAATGAGAAAATACATTAATATGGTGACCTGACCTTTATGCTAAATGTAAGCAAAGTCTCTGTTTTAACATTAATTTGTGACAAATGTTCTCTAAAAAGCCATTGCCTCCACTTCTGCAATAAACACAAAACTTACTCATTTTTCCAGCGCTAGGACCCAGATGACCTTCCAATCTGTTCTGTATACTGTCGCCATGGAGATCAGCCTTTCTTTCTTTTCCACTTATTCTACTGTATGCCACATCCTGGTGGAAAAATAAGATATCTGTATGTTTTGTTTTATACACACAGGAGCAATTTTTCGTTTTTTGTTTCGCAAACATGTTCATTTCTTTCACCCAGCTCGGTGCTCACACAGCTGGCAAAACCAATTTAAAAAGTGGAGCTCCCACACGCTCTGGTGCGACGGCGTGACCTTCACTGCGTGCCCCGGAATGATGAACTGACAATAAAATGGATTCGAATTTGATTGCCCCAGAAGATGAGCACGAGGAATTGCTGATGCCGAACAAACATTGTACCTTTGAGTTTTTTCCCCCTGCCCTTATTTATTTACCGTATTTTTTTATATATCATAGTATGTTTCCTTTTTTTCTTCTATGAAAGCCGCGGTAATAAAGTGTGGATGCCCGCTGACAGGCTTCAACCTGGGATAACGACGGAAGACTGTTAGAGATAGAGTGAGGGAAGGAGGGAGGGATGGTGCGCGGGAGAGCGAGCAGCTTTGGTGCCAGCTGGGCTCTATGCTGAAGCACGTATATGGACCGGTTGGAGCAGATGCGGCCTCGGTTCTCTTTAATGAATTGGCTTAATTAACTATTGCATCCGAGCTCGTGGGGGCTTACGCACGAGGCTCGCACAAATGAATTGTGTTGATGTGTGCATTGCACTGATGCCTTTAGCATTGTGGTTTAAAACAAACAAACAGAGAAACAAGCCACCACTCCAGATCAGGATGAATGTGTAAGCTTTAAATTCACTCTTCAATTATACCCTCTCTTTTATCATTGTAGACCCCTGGTTTAACGGCATAGCCCAGGTGTATTTTTTTTAAAGTCAAAATTAAGTACAGACGGTGCTTGAATCCAGGCCTGTGGATGGTGTGTCTGGAACATTCTGGAACCACCTGAATCTTACCTGCAGCCTTAGTGTCTCCCTTCCCTTTGATATAACGCCTTTAAACGTTTTTACCTTGTCTGTTCTTCACGCTGTAGAGGAATCTGATTGATTCTGATGTGGAAGATGAAGTAAAATCAGCTCGTCGGATCAATATTTGTGTTTGTGTGTGTGTGTGTGTGTGTGTGTGTGGTTGTGAGTATGTGTGTGTGTACCCATATTTCCCTGGAGTGACAGAAGCTGCTGGCACTGGGCATGTGCGTGTGCTGTGTGTGTTTTCAAAGGGAGCTAATCTGAGAGAGGTTTCCGTGGTGATGAACTGTTTGGAAACTGATCCCATTATTCCCAGACCTTTGCCTGGCAGTGGCAGTAAAAGACATAAACTCCGAGCGCTTAATCCTGTTAGTGGGAACAACCTGACAGGTTCCGACAGGCTCCGTGGCAACGCGCGGACATTAATGTTTTGCCCTTTCGTTTTTTATGTATATATTTATTTATTTTTCATTATTACTAGTATTATTAAGTTTCAGTTCTCCCCTGCCGCTAACCCTGCCCGTTTCATCAGTGAAAATATGACTCCCAGCAGTTGGCAATTAGGAGAAGATATGTCCCTGACCTCAGTGCTGTATCGGGCCCTTGGCACAGAGGGCAGGGTGGGATGGTGAAGGTTGTTTTTAAAGTTTCGCTGGATGGAAGATGAATGGGGCTGTCAGAGCTCGGCATTTGACGGAAGCATAGTTTGACAGGTTCCTGTCAGACCGGGGCTAGAGGTGGGTGGGGGGGGAGGTGGACAGCGGGATGTGTGTTAGGTGGTGCTGTAATAGCTATTGTAGCAGCGTGGAGACAGCCAGAGGGGTGGGGACCGAGGTAAGGCAAACACCTGAGACACATCCACGCTCACCCAGATGGGTGGGGTTTCAGATCCAAATTTTGGGGAATTTCATGGAACTAATTACTTTTTTTTTGTTTCTTTTTGCTGATTACAAATGTAGGATAAGCACCTTGCTCAAGCATACAATGAGCAAGAGGCCAACAGTTTCCATGGCCTTAATACAAGAAACAGATGTACTGAATGTGTTAAGACCAAGAACAAAAGTCACACAGTGTCATTTGTCATGTTCAATTACTTTACAGCACAGAGTTCTGCTACTGTAACTAAAAAAAGTATGAATCTAATCTAATCTGACAAATTATATGAAAACTGCAGTTATTAAGACTTCACTCACTGTGGAGGTGACAGTAAACATGTCAGAATTGCCACCAATCTTATTCATAAGGAAGTGCATTATAAACAACATAATATCTCAAACAGATGGTGTTCCTATGATGTGTCTGTGTGTGCGTGTGCGTATGCTCTGTATGCGTGTGTGTGTGTGTGTGTGTGTATGCGTGTGTGTGTGTGTGTGTGTATATGCGTGTGTGTGTGTGTGTGTGTGTGTGTGTGTGTGTGTGTGTGTGTGTGTGTGTGTGTATATGCATGTGTCTGTGTGTGTGTGTGTGTGTGTGTGGTGTGTGGTTACTTTGAGCCTGCTTTACCTTCCTTTTTGCGGTGAACAAAATGTCTCATCTTGCCATGAATACCCATGACTCCCTGCTCATGGGCTAGTCTCACTTTTTCTTACAGATCACCTGGTAAACTATACCTCATAGTGCACAAAAAACATTCTGAAAAATGTACAGTAAATTACTGGCAAAAAAGTTGCATAGTAAGTTAAACATAATTCTGCTTTCTACTGGAATTCCTACAGTATGTTACTTTTACAGTATACTTAACAAATCTTAGTATTCACTGCATTACTAGCAAGGCAACGATTTGTACATACCTATAAATGTAAATTCATCAACATACAGTAGAAATTACAATAGAAATCGGTATAAAATAAATACAAAACACTTTGCCTGTACTACATCAATGAAAGAAAGTTCTCACAGTAAAATGATCTGAAAAAATGATGCACTTACGTAGAGGAGCACATTATAAGCCGTTTTAAACAGTAAAAACTCTTCTGACATCAGAATAAGTGATATCACAAATGTCACAGTTTCAGTCACAAATAGGGGTCATTGACAGTTCAAGAAAAATAAAGAACATTCTCTGAAAATTATGTAGAACAGCACATTGCAACTTTCCAATACTGCTGATGATAGTGTAAATGCAGTTCCTGTTTCCAAAATGTTAAACATTTCTATCACAAATGTGAACAAATTAAATGCCACTTAACATAGAGCAATTACAGGACATCAGGCCATAATGTAAGAAATTCCCTTACTTCACACTGTGGCTGGAATTCAATAAAGTTCACAGCTAATATTCGTGGAGAGCTGTTCTGGATCAGGCAGATTTATGATCTTTAACATATACATGCTGAAAATCTTTTGCATACTTTAAATTTACCTTAGTTTCTACACTAAGACTTTCAAGTTTATCCAGGTAGGCTCGGACCGTCTCATTTAAAAGATTCATGATCACTAACAAAATTACTTCCTAGTGGTCCTCTACAATGGCCCTAACTATAAACGTAAATACTGGGACGTGAAAGAGTTGTGAAGGATGTCGTGTAAAAACAACCTGGCCGTCAACACAGTGCACTTCATCAAACACAAGGGTTTGCTGCGGCCACAGAAAATGTTTGCAGTAGCTAGGTATAAATAAAATAACTATGCCTAAATAGGCCAAAATCAAATTTGCCATATTGTGTCAAGTGGTTTGTCTGTTTCAGCAATTGTGTCATGTGCTTGAATCACCTATTCAGCACTCATTTTAAACCTGCCTGTTCCTGAGCATCTCTCTCTGCTCCAAGAATATTAACTAAAAACTTGATTCAAATTCCATCCTAAATCAACACTGGTCCTTAGAAAAAAAGTGCCAAATAATATTTACAAAAAAACGTATAGGCAAGAAATGTGTTCAGTGTTCCACTGAATGACAGCTTTGAACAATCATGAAAATGAATTCCACAGCAGAGCACTCTAAATGGCATCTTTAGCCAATACAAAAGGCAAATGGCACTGTCCTAAGATGGCCACTGCACTGCAAGCCATTAAAGTCCATCAGCTTTCTAAGAAGAGTGCATACATGTGCATTCATCATAGCTCTTTTTGACTGAACAACTTTGCCTGATCTCTTGCTCACCACTTCACCAGGATGGGCCTTTGAGCCTGTGTCTGAATTGATGCCCATGAAGTTTCTGGAAAAATAGTGTCAAACATGAATAGTTAAGCATGTCAAAACGTTCAAATTGATGGGAAAAAATTAAAGATGCTGTTACTTTAATATATTAAGTGTACCTTTGAATGAACTCCAGTGTGCATGCAGCTTCATCTTGATACTTCAGATTGAAGTTGTAAAAGGTAGCAAACAGAGCTTCCAAACTTGCAATGACATCTGGATGTGGTGCAAATACCACCTGGCCCTTTATGGAAAGCATTCATTTAGATGAAGTCATCAGTGTTTCACCTACAAGAAATGGTCATTAAATCAAATCTGACTAACTCTTACTAGTCTAAAAAATGTTTTTGTCATTATATGCATCAGAAGTATGCAAATACTGATGTGAGCCTTGAACAATTGAGCATAGCAATACATTATCAATATGGGACAAAAGGAGCACCAACATGGGTGAATCATATAGACAAAGATTTTAGGCACTGTTACTATTTGTGCAATGATACAAAAACAGTTAAGTGAGTTCAACTTTGGACAAGAGGTCTTGAAGGCAAATATTAGTAATCATTCTAAAGTATAAATAGCAGCCTAAATAAGAGAAAATATATCCAAGGGGTATAAAATAGAATGAAAACTCACTAAATGATGTGGGCTGCATTTTCTTAATATGGTTATGGAGCTCCTTTCTTTCAATCATTTTTGTCTACCAATTTATCTTAATGAAAATAATTCAGAAAACAGCAAGTTTCAAATTAAATACCACTCTGCCTCCCAGGACACGGGGTTCTACCATCTGGATTCAATAGTTAAACAGCACCTTGATACTGGCGCAACCAATCAGATTTGTTTGTGGAAATTTTAAATGAATAAAACAAAAAAGTAGTACAAAAAAAAAAATCTTTCATTTGTAAGCCCACCCCACAGGTTGATGTAATTTTCTAGAAAGAAATGTTTTTTTCTAAATATTTATATGGGTAGTGCCACCCTTGCACAATTTTTGGCGAGGCTGGCAGTGTGAGGGTCCTTGGCTGCTGTGGCTGATACCTGCAAAAAGCAATAATCACATAGCTAAACTTTGTTTTCAAAATAATTCACCATTCCAGTGGCATATAATGATTTGTATAACTCCCATAATCATACTTCATCCTTTTACAATCTCAGTTTTAGGATTAATTAAGAATTCTGGAATACAAGATGGAACACAACAGTGTGGTCAAACTATTTTGTTTCACCCACTTATGTCAGTTTTTAGCAAATACAGAATAGATTTTTCAGCAGGACTATACAATGCAGATATAGTTATCTGTACACCTCCTGAAAAATCTATTTGTTAAAAAGAGTTCATACACAAAAACCGATAAATCCATTTTATCCAATCCAAGTCAAGATTTTTGTATTGTGCTTTCTTGGTATGACTTATCAGTTCTAAAAAAGGGTGACCCTAAATCGATGTAAGCAAAGTAATAGAAAGGCAGATTTTCTTTAATCTACATTTAAAAATAAATACATAATTAGATATTTTTCATTTTGTTTCGCATCAAAAGCAGATAAATCCCCAATCAGATTTTTTGCTAAATTGAAATTGGTTCACCCAGAGCAAAACTCAGCCATTGCACACATTGCAGCCAATTTTCCGAATGTGGGAATCTCGACTGCATAATTTCTGTTCGTGGGGGACTGCGTTTGCTCTCTGCCCTGATATTATGTTGAAAAGACCATTCTTGTCCTCTTTCATTTCGTAAGTCCCTGTTCTGAATTGTACTGCATGGTTGTGTGAATGTATTATGTTGTGCCTTTTAAAGGATAAAATACAGCAGTGGATATCTCGGTTTGTGCTAACAAGAGGGCATGGCGTGTATCGGTTTCTGCAACAAAACGTTGAATAACTTTACATACAGCATGATATATATCAATTTTTACAACAAAACTATTTGAAAATCGCAAAGACAGCACTGTCATCTCAATCACCCGCTTGTTTGTTTTAGTAGGAATGGCATTTATCGGTTTTTGCGTATGAACTCTTCATATATTCTATATATAAACACAAACTTACATCGGCTTGTAAAAAGAGGGCATCCCTCTTCTCTTTAAAGTAAGCCATGAGGAGTAGGATGATGCAAGAAGCCATGGAGTTCTCTTCACTTTCACTGTACATTGCAAGGACAGTGCACACTTCACCATTTGTTGGTTTTTCCTGAAAGAACTTCAAAATCCAAAAAGTCATTTCCCGGGTTGAGTTTCGACTGGAATCACAGGATATTGAAAAGCTAATATGTCTAGTTTGTGTTCAACTATATCCAATATACAGGGAAAGCTGTATATTGGGGAAGGGGTCAACAAAGGGGTCTTTTAAAGAGGGTCCAGCACATTCCAGAGGAACATGTCCTCACCTTCCATGTTTCCAGGGCTGGAACTGTGAGGGAAAAGCATACAAACTAAGGCAAATAAGGAAATGGAATCCAGCAACGAGTTAAGAGGACAGGAACCTGCTCATTTTTGGTGTTTCTTGGTAAACCTCTCAAATATGTCCTTCTTCCTTTTTCAGAGGCAGCAGCCATTAATGTTGAATGAGTCTCAATGCTCCCCCATAAATATTTCAGGTCTGACATGTGGCCAACGCAAGCTCCTATTAGACAAAACCCTCGGTGTCCACTGTCTACTTCTCTCATTAAAATGAGATTTAACAGGGATTTTCATTTTCTGTTACAAATGTGTTCTTGCCGAAGCTATCAGTCATTGTCAAGCGTAATCTCATTTCCTTCACGCCGAAGCCGGCTACAGACGCGGGCACGCGGCGCGGGAAAGAGAAGCAACGTGGGCTTTTTTTTTTTTTTTTTTTGGGAGAGTTGGAGGCGGTCCACCATGGAGGCCCTTCCAGTTCCTCATAGCAGACTGGAGGGCCCCGGAATCCACGCTAGCCCTGTCGCACCGCGGAGTCGCAGTGTTCCACAATCATTCCCTGCTGGATAGGAAAAAGGGATATTAATTATGGTGCAACAGAAAACAGAATGACTTCTACAGGGGCTGGGAAATAGATAAATTAGCAAATGAATGCTGCAGTGCCCTTCATGTGATACCTCCGCTGTGATAATTTGTTATCTTCTTCCGAACAGCTGTGTACCTGCTCTGCTATAGGACTCCCCCTCTCCCCCCATCATCGCCCGTTCCATCCAGCCACCCTGGCACCCTCAGTGTAATGGCTTGGATCGCCAGTAAATATCCGCAGTGTTTTTTTTGTCACACCGCGCGCGGATACGCAGGCTCGGCAGAAAAGTAGAAGGGTTTGGAGTCGCTGGCCTTATCAGATGTATGCGACACTTTAAATTATGAGTGGGACATAATGTTACCGGCACCCTTTACCATCTCTCTCTCTCTCTCTCTCTCTCTTCATCTCCTTCCCTCCCTCCTCCCTCCCTCTCCCACTTATAGAATAAATTATTTTTACATTAATTAAATAAATGTATTGGGAAGGCGACAGGTTGTAAAGACACACAATTTTGCTGCATGCACCTTTGGCGGTGTTCAAATTTGACAAATATAAATTCATTAATGTAAATATATTGACTGTGAACTTGCAGCTCTCTGAAGTGATATTTTTTTATCAGGGGGCATGCGTGATATGTGCCTGCGTGCGTGTGATGTCCTTTTGAATTATGAATGAGAGTCGGGTTATCGTCTCAAATGGTGAAATGGAAATGGATTGCTTTTCAACGTGTCCTTTGCTGCTTTGCGTACTTACATGTATGTTAAGAAACAGCGGGAGGGGTGGGGGAGGGGTGGGGGCGCGTCTCTGGCGATTACTACACTGCGCACTGAGGTCAAAAAATCAAACGCATCTGTCTGTAGAGCTGGAGGCTTATTGCATTAAATATGTGAACTGCTGAATTCCTTTTTATCTAAGTCATGTAAGGGTTTGCCTTCTGGCGTGCATTCACACATACCACAGAGAAATATGTAAAAGGCTTTTGAGAGCCAATCAGAACAGGCAAAGATAGAACAGTGACGGAGGCAATAACGGACCACCATGGTATTATATGGACGGATGGCTCATTGTGGGGCTGGCTGGGTCACATCTTGTTTGTGACCAGAAGGCTATAAGGCTTTGCATGCTGTCTTTTGATCAACTTTTGTTCTTAACTTTGAGTTAAAAATAAGTGCAAGTGTTACGTTTTTTTCTTCTTCTTAACAAACACAAGGCGGGCAAAAAGCTATCACCAAAATATTCAGCTATCACCAAAATGAACTCGGCAAACTATGTTTGTGAAGGAGCAAGAACGTCAACGACAACAACAACAACAACAACAACAAAAAAAACTTGCATTCATTATTTTGAAAGTCAAAAGTTAAGGACAAATGTTGATTCAATAAAGGCCTAACTCTCTAGTTCTGTGAGTGGATAATATGGTGAAAATGTGTCAGCTATTTAAGTATTCCTGGGTAAGAGTGTCTGCCAAGCAAATATATAAATAAATTAAAATAAAATGAAATGAAATAAAATATAGCCGGCGGGACAGGTATTGTGTGCTGTCTCTCCTCTATAAAGTGTTGTGTGTATTTAATGGTGTCATCCGGAAATCCCCTGAGAGCTCTGAGTTGCAGTGTATTAAAATTGCAGCCAATATAAATTCAGACTCTTGCTCTTGCTGTCCTGAGACAATTTTACACTTGTGAAAAATGTTTTACACCTGTTCATGTTGTTGAACTTTTCTCATGGCAAAAGTGTGTTAATACCGGTTAGTACTGCTTTTAGTGTTGATAATTAAAAATCAAAATTATCCAACAGTAAAGCATGATTCACAAAACAATTAATTTAACTTATGGTTCATCACAATAAATTGCTTAGCCCATTCATCAAGTGATTCACACACATACAGTATAAATGATGTGTACACACACACACACTCACTAGCACACAGACACACACACATACATATGCACACACACACACACACACACACACACACACACACACACACACACTCTCACTCACACAAGCGCACACACAGACGCACATACATACTCTCTCTCTCACACACACACACACACACACACACACACTCACTCGCTCACTCACTCACACACACACACACTATGCATTGCCAACGCATGCAATAAATATTAATTTGGGAAAGACATGAAAGGAATCTATGATTAATAATGACAATAAAGAATTGCATTTATGTAGCATATTTTCAAGCAAAACCAAAGTGCATTACAGTGAAGAGGGAAACCACCACTAACAATGTGTAGAACCCACCTGGGGGATGCATGGCAGCCATCTTGCACCAGAGCTTTTACCACACATCAGCTGAGGGAGGGAATTATTGAGCCAATTAAACTGTTGGAAGATTAGGTGGCAGATTGAAAGAGCCATGTTGGGAATTTGACCAGGACACCGGGGAACCCCCTACTCTTTTGTCATAAGTGCCATGGGAACTCTAACGACCACAGTGAGGCAGGACACCGTTTTTAACATCTCATCTGAAAGGCGGGCTTAATGAAATGAACAAGATCTGGATCAGATCAGGGCTTTTTGATGAATGCTACATGATTACCACGAGGGGAATTAGCCTCCTGTTGCAGTTTCAAATTGTAAATAATTTATGTAGATCTGAATTCTTCGGTAGAGTAGCTAATCAATTATAGGCCTCGTTTATTAAAACTGAGTCCATCAATAATTGTTTTCAATCTTCTTCCAGATGAGAAAAGTGTACATTTATTTATCCGCCTCCCCCTCTTCTCTCTCTCTCTCTCTCTCTCTCTCTCTCTCTCTCTATATATATATATATATATATATATATACACACAAAGGGTCTGTGGGTGGTGGGCACTCGGAATTGCATGGGAGGGGGTGAGGAAAGCGTCTTTAGTTATTTTAAGCTCCTCTCATTATTGCATGATTTTCTGTTGAGGCGCTGTCCATTGTGAAACAGGGTGAGGATGCCGGCGCTGCCCATGATGCTGTTGGCGTTTGAGGTTGGAGAGGGTGACAGCGCGTGTTTCCTCCCTGCCTGTGTCCCCCCCCTTAGTGTCACCCTCCGATCTGGGAACACCAAGCACCCAGGGCATGGCAGCGCAACATTTCGTCCTCCCGAAAATATGTTTCACAGGTATACCTCTACAATTCTTTCAAATAAAATCTGATAAAAATAAGTCTGCATTAACAATGCTATTTTTTTTTACCTCACATCAATCTTAGGGAACTGTGCTAATTTATAATTAAATATAATTTTGAAAATATCAAGTATTAATATAAAATAAAATATATGAATTATAATATATATATATATATATATATATATATATATAATAAATACACAAATATAATGTTTAAAATAAAATTATATGTATTTCGTATTACCACATTACTGCTGCTGAACCCTGTTTATCCAACCCTTTATTTTCCTGGAATTCCACATTTAACTGGATTTGAATTCTTCTTGAAGCGGTGGTATGTATAGATTGTGCGGTCTTACTGGGAAGCCATCTGCCTCTGTCCTGAGGCCCATGCATTGTTCTAATAGGGTGGCACTTGGATCTTTAATTAATGTACTAAGGTAATAGGTACCGTCTGGGGGTCGCTCTTGGCAACTAATCACACGCACGGGGGCCTTCAGTGAGGGCCAGATGAACTGCTTCAGCTCTCCCCAGTCGAATTACCCTATTATTTCACAAGTAGAACAATGCAAATTGTTTAAAAAAACATTAATTCGGTGGTCAGAACCAGCCCCTGTGTGCGTCAGGAGAGGACCAGGAGCAAACCCCTTTGGGGCGACTTGTTTCCCCCTTTCATGTAATTCCCATTACGCTAAATCATCTTTTTAATGGCGGTCTGTTTGGTTGTGTCTCTGCATGTCTTCATACAGGAGACCTGTGATGCCAGGGGCCTTCCCTCTACCTCCCTCTATGCCAGCACACCAAGGAGGATTCAGAGACCCGTTCATTCATTAAAAGATCAAATAATGATCTATCTCTCTGGTATATATTTTTTCTTTATTGTATACATGTTCATTTTAATTGATGTTCATGTTATGTTTGGATTATTCTGGATTTATATCACTTCTAGTTTTTTAAAAGTTTTTTTATCACAATTTATTTTCATCTTTTCTCCCTATTAGCAGAATGAAAATTATTATATGATGATGAATCTTATACTCATTTACGACATACAATAGGATACAAATTAGGCGTGCTGATCAAATTACAAATAAAATAATTATATACTGTACATACACCACTTGTAGTGGCAAGTCTTAAACAAAATGTCTTGCCCCTTACATATGTCTGAAGGGGGAAGATTCCAGAATGAAGGGAAATCCAAATCCAAAACATTTTGCTATTTATTTCCTTCTTCCAAAGCATAGAATGATGTGGTTAAAAAAAGGGTATGCGCTCTCTGCCCACTGAAACACTAGGCCCAATCCCTCCCACACATCCCTGGCCGTGTCACTGTCAGGAACAAATCAGAAACAATGGGATGGGACAGAAAGGTGAAAACTCAGGTAACTAAGGTAAGTACGGGGGAGAAAGAAAACAAAAACAAACAATGCTTAACATAACATAAATGGCTCATAGGCTACCCTCCAAAATTACCCAGACTCTTGATAAAGATGAGCAAAGAAGGCTGTTATAAAATAAACAATGCAGGAAATGAGTTTGTTGTATGCTCAAAATGTGAAAAAGATATTGTATTATATTAATTGATCAGAGAAAAATATTTTGTAATATTTATGAAAATAATATGCAAGTAATATTTATTTCTCACAAAAATATATGTATCACAGTTATTCACACAGCTAATCATTATTTTAAATAAAATACAAATATTTAGGGACCTTAGGGAATCTTAGGGAACTGTATTGTGGCCTCCCATGGCCTCGTGTTTCACTGGGGTATAAAAATGAGGTAACACACATGTAAAATCCATTTGTCATCCAAAAAACTCTTGGTCCCATGATATGTTCACAAATCTCATAAACAGTATAAAAGATGACTCTGTAGTATCATCCTTGTGAGGGGAGGGTGCACAACGTGAAACAGGGTTGTGAATAATTGTAACATCGTTTAGGTGGAAAAAAATGATTAAAGAAAATATTTTTCCCTGAGCAATTGTATTAGCATAAAACAATATCACAAACATTTGTTTGAGCATAGAATATAGCTCATTACCTACATTATACACATACCTATTTGCTCATCTTGTATGAAGGTTTAGAGGGTATTTATGTATATATATTTATATATATTATGTTCATGATGCATTTGGATTCTAGATTTAGACATAGACTCCTCTGTTTTCAGTCAGAATGAAGATGCTTCACTAAAATAATAATCATGTTATATATGTGTATATATAGTATATATATATTATATCACATAGGAGTCTTTTTATTTTAAGTGATGTTCTAGATTTAAATCATTTACTCATTGTCAACATTCCACAATTTACTTTAATCTCTTTCCCCCAGAACCCTTTCCCTCGGTCAGAAACACCATTACCTGCCAGGGCCTCACCCTCATCTACACGCCACTAGAGCACCTCCCTCCACCCCCAGCACACTCGTCTTTCAAATACTTCTCTTTTCCTCCCCCCCTCTTAGTTTTCCCCTCCTCCTTGTGGTGACGTTGTGCGTTAGCACACTGGTACCAAAATGTGATCGAGTACATATCGATCACCTGGGCGCTGTTGTGCGTTCATATTTTCATCGTTACCAAAGCAATTGCCATAGGAATGCGCTTAAGAGGGGTCCCGGGTTATGCAGCCGGTTCACAGGGATGGCGCTCCTGACACGCTCTGGAGTTTACCCATCCAGCGTGATTCACTCCTCTCTTTCCTCCGCATACTGCAGCCAGGATTTCGCTTTTGTGCTGGGGAACATCTGTGTTGTGAAATTTTATCAAATCTTTTCTTCTCTCTCTCTCTATTTTTTTTATTTAATCCGGAGCGGAGAAAATCTATAATGCACAGCGGAAGGGTGAAAGGGATGCGAGGACTGTGAGATGGAAGAAAAGGATATTAATAACGTGGGGGGGGGTGAGAGGGAAAGAGATTTTAATAACGTAGCATGTAACGCGTTTAGAAGGTGGGACTGGGCCCTGGTCCGGATTGAGACCATGTGCGGAATGCCATGAATCAGCCCTCTGGTTGTCCACAAAAAACTCAAATAAAATCAGGAAGCCATGATGGTTTACTTTCATCACCGCGATAAAATAGACACTGTTTCACAGCGGTTTGAGCATGCTCGCCATATCTGAATTATCTGCGGCATTCATGCCGAGATCCCTTCTTTTGTATCCGTCCTTTTATCTCCTCATTCACTCCTTTTCGACCATTCACTCCCCCCTTCATTAACCCAAACCGATGGATTCCTCGGCAATGCCACTCTGAGTTTGACTCAACGCTCTGAGTCATTCTCCCATCAGGACCGCTGATAATCTGCTGCTTCTCGCTTTTATTGTGACGGAGTCGCAGAGACCTTATCTTCCCCCTGTGGCACTGCTGTGGTGTAGGCGCTGGGTCATCAGCGCCCCCTCTGGCAGTGCTGTGGCATAGGCATTGGGTCTTGGCGGGTGTTGAGCGTGTGAGAGCCATGGTCCGAGGCTGCTCTGCGGTCTGACGGATGGGCAGGGGCACAGCTGGCCAGCGTCTGGCACAGCGCTCCTCTAAATATATCAGGAGGTCAGAGCTTTTTGATGAACGTCGCAGAAACACAGCTCAGGGCACGCATGCTTTTCTTCTGGAAATTTCAGTTATTTTCTGTGGTGTTATGACCCAAAAATTAATAATATACAGGATGTATGAAACTGGTGCGAATGATGGCATGCAAGGGCGTGGGGGTGCGGGCGGGGGAGGGCAGGGTATGTTGGGGCGGGTTTGGCAGAGGAGGACAAGTGTCAGTTCCAAACGGCTGCACAGAAACGAGTCTGATCCTGCCTGGCTCGCCCGGCCCCCCTCGGGCTCGTCCGCCCTGCCCCATTAAAACAGAGACGGATGTTCGGAGACAGGCCCTGCATGGCCGGTCAGGCGGGCGGCGGGTGCCAGCGATGGCAGCAGGACAGGAGCTATCGCCTTCGCAGGTGCGGGTTACAGGTGTCGTCAGATTTGGCGACGGAGAGGACAAGCTGTTCCACAGCGGCGTGGTGACTGAGATGGTCTGTCAGTGTCAGTGTGTAACGTAGTGGTGACTGAAATGGTCTGTCAGTGTCGGTGCATAACGCTATGAGCACAACGCTGTGCGTGTACACTATGCAGGTGGCATCTTTATCTATTTTACAGATAACTGCCAAAATAAAGGCACCACTTTGGAAACCCAGTGGGGGGTCACTCAAACGGCCCTGGCCCAGGCTAGGAGCGGCCTAGTCGGGCGAGGGGGGCTCGTTGGAAACAGTATGGCCAGGCTTATCTGCTGGTATGGGGTGTGACACCTCCTGATGGACAGTTGCAGTACTGCACCTGTTTAAAGTGTCACCTTTATTTTGCCAGCTACCTGCACATTAGTCTGTTTGTTAGGGAGAAATGTAATGAAACATTAATGCAATGCCGAAGCAGTCCTGATATGTACATCGTACATCTAAGTAAATACTTCACGCATGTGATTATGTCCCATAACTACAGCAGTGCAAATCCTGAACTGGATAATAAGGCAAAAATTATGCATAGTTATCCTGCAATAATTAAAACACTGATTAATCTATTCCAATGAAAATTATAACATTAATGCAAGTGTGATAATGGGCAACATTTTCACTTGAAGTGAATTCTTCTGTCTTTGTAACCAGATCAAAATGATGGCATAGCCCTTGCTATAAGCATATATAAACATTATGACCAGTTAATAAAAACCTTGTTATAAGCAAATATAAACATGACCAGTTAATAAAAACTGACAGAAGCACATGATGACAATCATTTTGAAACTTATAAGCTGGTTATAATTAGGGCTGTGACGGTATGGATTTTTTACGGTATGATAATCATACTACTCAATATAATTTTTTAAGCTAAAAAAAGTATCACACAAAGTTTAAAACTCTCTCTCTGTTTATTTTTATGGCTCTTTGCAGATTTATATACCATTTTAAGTGCAAAATGTAAAAAAATGCAACTGAATATAGTTCACTTCTTGTATTTGTATGTTTAAATCAATTAAAATCATTCACTTTGCGAATTAAGAAACATTTTGCTTTATTGCGTTATCAGTTTATCAGATCTAGTACTATATTTAGCTATTCACTTTTTCCATTGTGGCATCATGTGAACACCATTTTTTTCAGAATTTTTTTCTGAGTTCGCACGGATGAACAAGTTCTCTTTTTGGGGGGGATCTAATTCACCATTACAGACTGCCTTGGCATCGGAATCAGTGTCGGACATTGTCCAGTTTTATAAGGGACTGCAAACGGAGATGTATGCATTTAGCTAGCTAGCTAATAACAGCTACCTACCATTTAATTCATTTTTATTTATTTGACAAGGACAGTGCACATCGATAACATTTCTGTAAATGTGTCAGAGTTAGCCAAGGAGGCTAATTTTCATCTGTAGTGCCTGGGCAGGCAGCTATCAGGTTTGGGAAATGCGAGGGAGCTGTCTGCATGTAAACAAAAAAAATTCAAGAACAGAAAAAGAGGTGGTGGGATTAAATTACATTAGCAGACACCCCAGGTCCAGTATTATATTATTTAATATGGGTTATTTAGACATTTTAAATATTTTTTTCCCCGCATGAAAATATATTTTGCCACGTGATTTACTATCATGGCATTACATTAAGTTTATGTGTATGTCACCTGTAACAGCAGCTGTGGAAAAAAATCTCTTAAGAGAACAATACAGTATCTGTCCATCCATCTCTCCATTTATCTGTCTACATATTGATATATGTGTGTATGCGTCGATCGATGCGAATGCTACATACGACCCACTTTAAGTGAAGTGTTACGTGATAATTTCACAGTCTTGAGAGTGTGTGGGTCCACACGAGAAGGCCTTGCGCTGAATCTCTGATCTCTCCCGAGTGGCTCGTCCTCGGATCCAGGACTCTTAGCTGAGAGCCTTGGATATCCGTCCTATCAGGAACTCTCGCCCCCCCCCCCACAAATCTCTCCATGCAGCTGGCAGCTTGGCACAGTGATGAAACACCACAGGGCCTATGGATCTGTCCCCTCCCATCCTGGATCTCGCTGTGTCTTTCTGTGCGGGTGTGTGTGTGTGTGTGTGTGTTTGTGTCCCATCCCTTCCTGGATCTCACTGTGTCCTTTTGTGGGGGGTGGCTCAATATTCCCTGCATTAGTGCACAGTGGTGCTCGGCGCTGATCTGTTTCATTAAATGGCGTTAAGGAGCTCCGTGACCCCAGGGGGCACCCTGCGGCCTTTAAACTGTTAACGCAGAGCTTAGCGCGGGTCTACCTTCATCAGTGTTCATTTCGGCTGATTGTAATGTTTCTTTCTTTTTCCCTGCCTCTATCTCTCCCCTCTCCCCTCTTTCTCTCCCCCCCCATTCCTTTTCTTATCTTTTCTCTCCCCCATCAGTCCCTATTTCTCCTCTTTTTATCTCTCTCTCTCCCTCTTTCCCTCCCTCTCACTCTCATCCTCTCCCTTTCTCTGTCTTTCCTTTCCCCTCTCTCCCTCTATCAGTCCCTCTTTCTTTCCCTCTCTCTCCCTGTTCCCCAACCTCTCTCCCTCTTTGCCCTCCATGGCCCTTTATCTCTCCCTCTCCCCATCTTCCTCTCCCTTTCTCCCCCTTTCCCATCCCCTCTCCCTCCCTCCCTCCCTCCCTCTCTCTCTGCAGAGTGGGTCCCTCGTTTGTCACACATGCTCCGGTGTTGGCAGCAGATGAGATGCAGTGTGTCTGTGTGGGCCGAGCAGGGGACTGCTGAACCATTAAAGAACGTCACAACTGGGTCCCTGCAAAGCCTCATCTGGAAGCCCCATGTGTGGCTGTAGGGAGCCAGGCTACAGCAGCCATCACGCTAACACTGCCAGATGGGCCCAGCTCACAGGCAGGCAAATAACTGTGTCCTAGGCATCCAGCATAATGGACCAGACCATCAGTACAGTTACCACCGTCGCTATGGATCTGAAGAGATGGGTACCAGATGAGAGCGCTAAACTGCCCTCCTGACATCTGCGTCCTCCTACAGGACGGGGGGAGGGCGGCGCTCCGAGAGACAGAGACGGGTTTTTAAATAGTGCGCGTCCTTCAATGGTACAAAAAAGCAGAAGTGAGGCGGATTTTGTAGAATCAATTCTCTGCAGCGAATCCCCCCTTTCATTCCTCCAGCGAAGAGTTGGCAAAGGAACGTTCGCATTTAACCACTAATGGAATGGAAAAGTAAATCAATATTGGGGGAAAAAAAGAGAGAGAGAGAGAGAGAGAGAAAAAGAAAGAAATATTCGGATAATCCGATTTTAAGCAACACAGAGAGAGACGGCCGCTCCAAAGCAGCAAAGCCAGGCACAATGAGAGGAATCGCGAGTGGCACGCGGTATGTGTTCCGATGGCCCCTTTTTATCCGAAGAGGATATTTTTACATTAGAAGCTGGCAGGATCTTACTGGAAAGTAGAAGAAGGGAGCCCAGAAGCCTGACGGTCACACAGAAGCCAATTCTATTTTTAATCGAGCAAAACTTTAAAAGCACCCGCATGAAAAAAAAAAAAAACGTCTTCATTCAGACATCAAAACAGAGCCATTTATCACACAACGTTGGCGGTAATTGTGTTTGGGATAAGTGAAAAAAGGAAAATGTCTAAAGGGAAGCTAAATAATAATCTAAGTTGTGACCCTGGCTTTGATATCAAATTGACACGAACGGTTTATAATTGGGGTGACATTTGTCAGATGTATGATTTGCCTATATTATCAACCAACATTTTTTTTCTCAAATTTTTATTGACATTTATAAACATATATATATATCTTTTTTTTTTTAAGGAACAGTATAATTTGTATTTATTCACTCTTTGATAAATGTTTCCTAGATGCTTGAAGTGTAGGAAATATATCAAATTGGCACAATCAAAATGAGTTAATTGATTTTTATTTAACTTGGAGCAGCATCAGCTCAAAAATACTAACCATAACCATAAAAATAAGTAGCAATGTTGTACATGTTATAGGTTTTAATAATGATACAAAATAATTACCAACATGTATCTCTCAGGATATAGAACATACTTTATTCAACAACCATTCATGGTCAAATGTGCCATAGCTCAACCAATGATGGTCAAATGCTCCACTTCTCAACCAATAATGGTAAAATGTTCCACGTCTCAACCAATCATGCTCAAATGTGCTGCACTGGTTTGCCCATCAAGTGGTCCTACTCTAACTGACCAATATGATCCAACCAATAGAAAGACCTAGAACATAATTGTATTGGGTGAGAGATATGGAGGTCTCTTTGACAGGTATCCACTGTGGGTGAACAATAAGTCATTTATGAGGGGAGTTTTGAATAACATCAAATTGGATGTTTCAGGGCAGGTTGTCATCACTCAGCGCTTAATTGATCAATTAAAAGAGCAGATTATACCAGCAGACCCTGTGTCTCTCCAGGGCCAGAGTTAGCTCATCATCAGAACCCATGGCTCATCAGCACCAGGGCTGACCATCCCTGCCTTATGGTTTCATGGTAGTGGATCTGTATGACGCTGGGAGAGGTGGAGGGAGTGGAGTAAAGGTCTGTTTCCCTGGCGTTTATCATCACTGTGGCCACCGGGTCATGACCTTTGACCTCTGATTGACCATGCAGGAATTTCTACAGGTAGGTTTGAGGGCATCTGTGATTGTCACTAAAGGCCATCACGTGGCGCTCTCCTCTTTGTACCTTAGGTGCAACTCGTATGCTGCATTGGAGGTTGCGTGCATCTCGGGGCGGGCGGAGCACGCAGCTCTTTCCCCTCCCTTCTCTTGCGGCTGCATAATGGGACCCGCGCATTACCATAATGTGTTTGGAATTCTGGAAAGTGTTTATTAATGCACATATTTGCTTTTGAAGAAGCGACGCATCCGTGCATACATGAATATCTCTGTGGTGCCCACGGGCTGGGCGGGGCCAGCCCTGGCTCACTCCCAAGAAGGGGGCCCATTCATCGAGGGGGGTGCTGAACTGTACGATTTGCGCCCGGCGCGGCGTAATTATCCGCTTGAGCAGGAGGCTGAGCTCCCTCGCCCCCCACAGCCCCTGTTGGGAGATCACATCCTGCCTGTGTGCCTGCTCCATCACGCCAGCATCCTTCTCCCCCGAGTAAATACTTTAAAAGGCGGGCCCTTTTCTGGAGCTTGTTTTGCTGTAAGCCACGTAGAATGGCGGCCAGGCGTGGCGTTTGAGGGTGTGCGTGGTGGTGGTAGGGGGACGGGGGGTTTGGCCAGCTCCTCTTTAAGTGCGCGACATCTTGCCGGTGTGTGGAGTGGCCCTGGATCTCCTCCACCGACTTGTTCACACGCCCCTCTCGGACTCTGACACGTGGTGAAGGGTCATCCACTCTGCCTCTCTGAGTGACTAAATGGTACGCGAAACAAACACACCATGACACATTCATTCATTCATTCATACGCACAGAGGAATAATTGGATGGTGCAGTAAGGGAGAGAGCACAAGGCTCTGGAGCAGGCTCTGATTGGATGGTGAGGGTCTGCCATTCTAAACAGAGTCCATTGCTTTGCTTGCCCCAATGAAACACCCAAACCATATATGTGAGCAATAAGTCTATGAGATTTCATAACAGCTTTGGAAAATAAGGGAAAAAGTTATAGCAGTGATAGCGAAGGGGTTGATGGAGCAGTTTATCTGGGGTGGGGGTCAAGCTTACCCTGGGGAGCCACCTCTTATTGGCTACATGAGTCATGCTTCTTATCAACTCAATTTCCTATTGGCTGAATAGTGATCGTAGTTGAGGCCTCTTTTTCCAACCATTAGTTTCAGGAGGCCATGTTTGTTTCCCCCCGTGTCATCCCTGTTCTGTAACTGTGTCCAATCACAAGGCGGGATGGGGATATTTCAGTGGCTGCGGTGGTTGGCTGGGTACGCACGGGAGCGTGTGAGAAAGGGAGCGCTGTAGTGAAACCCTCTTCACTTTAAAAGCATGACTCAGGGTTTGAGCTGGAGCCAGTAGCTGCTCTGGCTACAGGGCGGATGGGAGGCCAACGAGGCCTTGGTCCAGGCCCCCCCTGTGCAGGATGTAACCCCTTTAATTAAACCCCCGCAGGGCGCGTTTACTTAACGTTAGCGCCACACCTGAGAGCCTGCCTTACCACTGCTCCCGACGTCTCTGCATCTGTCCCCCGCCCCCCTTTCAAATCCTGTCCCAAAACATGGGGGCACCAACCTCCAAACCCAGCCCCCCCACCTCCACCCCCACCCCTTCATCGCCAGGCCTGAAATATGGATGAGCGGTTTCATATTCATTCACATTCAGAGGATATGCCCCCCACCAGCACGGTCCCGCTTGTTCACCGCGTGGTCATTACGGTCATCCCGTGGTGCTCTACGTTTGATCGAATCGGATTAGAGAAGTGGAATAAGCCCTCCTCTCCATGTGGCAGGCAAACGGGCGGGGCCTTCCCACCGCCCGCCACCAGGGCTCGCTTTCAAAGCAGCGCCGTGTTGAGAGGAACACGCCTGTCGCCGCGGGGACAACCCGTTTCCCGCCACGTTTCAGACTCCATCGACCGCGATGCCATGCTGCGGGGACGTTGTTCGACAGGCCCCTCACAGGGCCAGCTATGTGCTCACAGCGGATTGGTCAGATTCAGCAGGGCCCTCACAGGGCCAGCTATGTGCTCACGGCTGATTGGCCAGATTCAGCAGGCCCCTCACAGGGCCAGCGATGCACTCACAGCGGAATGGCCAGATTAAGCAGGCCCCACCCTTCCTCACAGGACCAGCGATGCGCTCTGCTTCTGTTTAGCACAAATTGCACGTTACCTGTGACTGTACCTGGTGCAGGTAACTCGGCTTTCTTCACGCTCTCATGACACCCATTTCCAGTATCCCTCCCTCTATCTTTCCCTCCTTCTCTCCATCCCCATCTTTCTTTCACTTTTTATTATTTCATTTTTCCATGATGCCCCCAGGTGAGCCAACAACCTCATCCTCACGGCAAGGTGTAATCGCTCCCCCCCACCCAGGTGCTATCTCCCCTCCCCCCACCCGTCCAAGCCCAAACTGAAACATATGGAAAAACATAACACAGTCAGTGCCAACAGCCAAAAATAATAATCATCTGAATCTAGAAATAGAGTAGATAGTTTTAAAAAAAACACCTACAGCAAAGTGTTTCTAATATTTTGCAATGCTGTGATGGGGCCATGGGGAGCTTTGCTTTGCTGGCGATGTGAGCTATTTGCAAATTACATACAGTATATTAATTATATATAATATGAATTAAATTCAGACTCCCTCCTGTTCCCAAGAAAACTTTTAAAAGCTAATCCTCCATTCTGCTTTGTGTGATAATGCAGTCAAAAGTGGCAGTATTCATTTCGAGAAAATAAGTTTCCGTTTATTTTTATTTTTCCATAGTTGCTTTATCAGTGCCAGCACTCTTATTATACGGTTTGTAAAAAGTAAAATGAGGAATTAATTTTTCATCTTATGGAAACACAAGAAAGGAGAAATCAATACAAAGCAATTATATGTCTTCTTATATTTAATGCTTTTTGCGTTTGGTTCACTAGGTTTGCTTGTTCATCAGCAGCCAACATCCACAAAGATTAGAAAGCTGTGTGAATTACACCTTTGTAATGCAGTTACATAATTGGATGAATTTCAAAAGTGTGAAAACAGCAGAAAACCTTATTTGATGGATTGGGTAATTCAAGCTTCGAGGCCAGAAGATTGAAAAAAACATTTTTGATATCACTATTTTGGTATTTTTAATTGCATTTACGTCATAGGAATGGAACTAGATAACATGCATACAACTGGAAATCTTTACAAAATCAAAAGGGCAAAATTGAGCATTTACATTTTTCTTCCTCTCGTTCTCCTGGTTCTTTATGTTGCCTGTTTAATTACCTGTTGAAGAATGACTTCAATGCAGGGGAAACGTATGATAATAAAGACCTTCATTATCAGCCTCTCCACTGAATCACATGGAAATACCTAAACAGGAAATAAGAGAAAGGCGGGAGGGAGAAGAAAGCCCAATCTCTCTTCTTCTTCGACACATTGTTTCGTAATCTGTCCTCTGGCCGACCCCGGGCTGGTTTGAAACTCTACAGGCAGCATGTTCTCCCCACAGACAGCCACAGTCCCCTCTCTGTCACCGTATGCCTACAGTCTGGGCCATTTTGTTTCCTCAAATACAGGCGAATCAACGCAGGGAAGAGACACGCTTTTAGACTCTCCTATGGGGGGGATGGGTGGCTGTGGGAGATTTAGGGGGCTGGGGGGGAGGGTTTGGGAGATGGGTGGAGGGGACAGTTTGTGGGAGATGGGTGGCGGGGGGAGGGTTTGGGGGTCTTGTTGAGGAGCGCACTTTCTCCACGGTTTCTGGCAGTGCCCTGTACTCTACGTCACACACTTGTTCCCTGGAGCTTTCTACTTCTTTCTTCGTCTGAAAATATCTCACCGAAGTCATTAAGACATTTCCAGTTAGGCGGACACAGCGAATTCCTGGAGCTGCAATGACAACAGGACGAGCCCATCTCTCCAAACACGTGTTGGTACCCTCCTGTGTAAGAATGCTGACAGAGAGTTTCGCTCCGCGCGTGTTTGCTATGCGAGGATGATGAGAGCGCATCCTTCCACACTGTACGAGAGTGAGGATGACGGTCACGGTCTAACCCCGGTGGAACGGTGAGCACAGGTCCAACGGATCCACCCCATTTGCACCTCGCTCGGCTGGGACACGTACGTGGCATTTGCGAAAAGTGCCTTTCTCACGACCCCCCCTCGCATGCACACGCAGGCAGGCTGAACGGCCAGGCCGTCGACACGGTTCAATGTCCTTTAAAGTGATCTCCCTCCGTTCAGCGTTTAGCCTACTCCTCGCTCATCCGTATCCGTCACGTTGTGCCTTGGCCGGGGGAGGCCGCTGAGTCGGCAGGCCGACACCTGCTTCCACCTCCAGCGCCCTGTTTTTTTGGTCGGAGACGAGAAGGGGAGGTTGTTTACCACGAAGGCCAGACGAAGGCCGTCCCAGACGGGGAGCTTCAGCAGCAAGGGCCTTGTGGGTACATACGAAAATGTGCTGGGATTGACAAAGGCTTTTTTTTTTTCTAACTCGTTTTACATTCCATTATTTTAGGGGAAAAAAATATGCTCACAGGAGATAAGCTTTATACTTACAGTATTAAAAATGTCCTGAAGCAGACCATCTGAGATGGGGGTGTTTTTAAAACAGAGTGCATCATCAGGTCGGGTCTTTAATGCAGACAGTTCTTTCATTTTGGCAGTTCCCTGTATATTTTATAACCTTTACAGAATTTTGAGTTCCTTACTTGGCCATACAATTCTTCATTTTTCTTATGATTGAGATTTTGCTTGATTGTATTAAAATTCACTCTGAACAAACATTTTATTTATTCCCCCCAGACATAGAAAACACGATAAAGCCATTAAGCAACGTCTGAAAGTGGTTCAGCAAAGGACATTTGCCTAAAATGTGCCCTTTAGAAATGTCAAAGGCACACCTACTGTACGTGCGCACATGGAATGCATAACGTTAAAAATCGCTCTGCAGGCAGAGCGAGACACAGGGACCAAAGTCAATCGCTTCTGCAAAATTAATTAGGAACAATAAAAATAACAAGCATGGAGTCTGATCGTTGTTTGGCCTGCCCCGACCGGGAGGCGCCCTTTGTGCCGGGCCCAAAGCCAAGCTTGGGGGGGTGCGAGAGGTTAGCCAGTCCCAACGCTTTTGCACCAGGGTCAAGGTCGACTTCCCCCTGCCAAAAAAACCCCACTCTGCTGCTAGAATGCCTGCCAAGACCTGACTTGTTCTAAAGAGCGAATGAGCTTCGTACCCTCACGTGACCTCTGTGTCATACATAATGCATGAGACAGCCTAACAGAACGGCAAGGCAGGGGGCATGACGTTCTCTAAATTATTAACGATCAAGGAGTGTGCACACACACACACAGACACACACATATGCTGGCCCAAAATGTTAACTGTCCTGATCTGAACCTCACTTGTCTTAAATATGTTTTTTTTTTACTATCTGCCAGCTCCTCCTGGGGTCGGGCTGAGGACATCTCCCATGTGTGGGGGCCCAGATGGTGAAGGGGAGTCCTGGAACGTGTGTGTTTTGAGGATGACAGGGTGCGAGAAAGAGTGTGTGTGTGTGTATTGAGAAGGACAGTGTGAGAGTGTGTGTTTTGAGGATGATATTGTGAGAGAATGTGTTTTGAGAAGGACAATGTGAGACTGTTTTAAGGACAGTGTGTGCCGTGAAAATGCCATTGCCACCTTGGCGAACTGGGGTAGGAGGGCAGCGGGTTTGAAGGGTGAATGTGGGGGCGCCCACACGCAGAAGGATCCGTCAAACAGGGATTAGCAGAAACAGTAAGAAGCTAGAATATGCAGCAGCTTAAACACTCCAGACGGGATTTTCAGTTTTAATCCACTGTAAATTAAAAAACTCAAAAAAACTCAAAAAAAAAATACAATTGAAAGTAACGGAATCCTCTAAAGCAGGGGGCTTAACGTTTTAACCAAAAAAAAAACACCAGTGGGGGAGGGGGAAATCTAAATAAAAATCTGAATCGGGTGATACAAATAAAATGAAACGCGATGAGGAAGACCGTAATGAATTGTGCATGCCCATGCCCACTCTACACAACTTAGAGAACACGTAGGTCATGCCTGCTTCCTCTCAGATGTGCACTGTAATCAAATGCAAATTGCACCATGGAGTGAAGTGCAATAGATGATGGGGTAATTACGGGAGGCTTTGTCAGAGAATGAAAGGATTTCACAGCCCAACCCGCCTCTGGGGTCAAGACAATTACTGCATCTCACAAGACTTGTACAGTATTTGTTTTGCTCAGGTAGAGACGGCACTTGGCAGGTGTGAAATTCATGCATGCACGCTCCATTACTCAGCACTTTTCTTTTAAAAGAGTGAATCATCTTTCCCGCTTTTGCACCATCCGGCCTGTTTAAAAAAATTTATTATTTTATATAATTTAGCTTGAGAATCAGTTGTATATGACGGAATGCACATGTGCATGGGGGTGGGGGGCAGTGGGGGGAGGTGGGGGTGTCCTTTGCATTCCTTGATGCCTTTGCTGTCAGCAGACTCACCAGCCTGTGGAAAGAGATGAGTCAGGACTTGTGGGGACACCAGGGCGAGATTAACTACATTTATATGCCATCAATAGTGTGGTCAGTATCATATGCAGCTTGTAAATAGATCTACAAACACACAAGTTATAAAGAGTAAATTTTTCTGCCGTCACAAATGTTGTGAAAGCACACACTAAACTATAGTGACGAATTGTTTTGCCAATATGCGTTTGTTCATCAAGGTCTTGTTTATGTAAGGGTGTGAAAATAGTTTAGCACATCTGAGATCTAAATAGCTAAAAACCTGTTTTTATCAGAACTGGTCACATTTATTTCAGGCTGTGGGAGGCTATATGCTAATTTCAAGAATATTCATGATCCACACCTGAGGCTTGTCCACACCTGTAAAATCTGTCAGATGGGCCATCTCTCTCTCAAAGGCCGCCAGACAAAGAGAAAAGCCATCAGAGTAAGCAATAGTCAGTGAGCCATGCAGAAAGTTTTTTTCATTTGGGAAGATTCATTGAAAACAAACTATATACAAAACATTCCAAATTAAAACATGGTGAGACAATTTGTTCTTTCACAGTCTTTGGTGCCACTTCTCAAAACAGTTTCTGGTCAACTGTAGACACAAGGAACGCCACAAACCGCTGTTTCCCCCGACATCTTGCAGAGTACACATTTATTGCAACCAACAGAAGCCAATTTGCCAACATCCAGAGTGTTTGGCAGTGGACACAGGCACATGATCAAAAGTAGCCCGCTTTCTGGGTTTAAGATATTTATCGTTAAACGCCTGTCGGAAAACGAAAGCAAAATCCGTGTCTGCGAAGACACGGAAAGACAAACAAAACAAAACCAACGAACAGGAACAAACAAATCAAAGTAAACAGGTAAATCCACGTATCAAAAAACGTGGTATAAACTAAACGCTGGGAATCTAAACAACAACAAGCACACGAACAAACAAGTTCTCGAGAGGCAAGAAACATTAATCACAATAGGTATTATCAAGCTAAGCTAGATAATGTCCAAGCGCCGAAACAGAATGCCAGCTGGTTAAATATCCTCCCGTTAATTATTCGCAGCAGCTCGAATACTTTTTTCGAGTATTTGAAAATATGGTAAATAAAATAAATATCAGCATACACCGTCTGTTGCTGGCAGCTCGCAACCGTAAACACAGACAAGATCCGATATAATGTCGGGACATTGTTTACGCTGCAATTTAACACACGGAATTCATATATTGAATATATATACGAGTATTTGATAACATGGCAGATCAAATATAGTTACTTACTCTTCGTCAGTTATTGTCTTCGTCGCTTTCCATCGATGCTCTCAAACACTGCAGCGCAGAAAATCTTTCCATCTTGAATAAAATTGTATGTCTGTATAAAATCTTGCTTCAAATTGTCGGGACAGTTTGTGTTTGTTTACGCTGGCGTTTTCACACATGGCCCCACGCCCTCCCCCACACCTCCCGAAACTCGCACCTAGTTACCATGTCAATAGAAGGGGGACGGTACTAAAAGGTAAAAACAGAGTAAAAAACAAGGTTTACTTTTGGTCTAATTAACCTAATTTTAAAGACAGGAGGACACGGAATTAAAAGCATAAATCTTTTTTAAACTTTCAGGCATCCACAACGCTGTATTTTAAGAGAAAGGAATCAGCATCCCTCTCTTCTGCTCTCCTTCTGGTTTATTTTGGAGGAGGGGGGGGTGAGAAAGTTGGGGTGGGGAGGTGCAGCAGTAGAATCAATTAGCCTTTTGTTCCTGAATCATAACCTAATATGGCCATCTGTTCTTACCCGCTCGCTGTGTATTTCATAGAGGAAGAGATCTGTGCCAGACACCGCGGGCGCGAGGCTCAGAGGAAGCCAGCGCCACGGCAGAGGGCTCTCAAACCCGCCTCGCCGGGACCAGGGGAGCGTGGCGGCAAATATTAGCCACCGCTAACCCGCCGGAGAGGTCCTGGAGGAGAGGCGGCTGCTCGGAGCCGCCGGGGGCAACCGCTAACCGCTAACCGCTGCGGCGGGTGGGACGAGCACACAGAAATAAATCACACAACAACAAAGAAAAAAAAATGGGCTCTGAACCTTAGGGTCGTGGGCTCGATTCCCACGTGGAGACTACTGTTGTACTTTTAAGAGAGGTACATACCCTGTACAACCTTTTCACAATTCACACTCAAACAACGACTCCTTGCAGCTATTCTGGGAATAGAACTGTGCCTCAGTGTTCCCTCCCATCACTGCACACTGTTATTTGTGTGATTTATTCCATGTTATGCCATCTTAGAACAGGAAAATGGAAAAAAATATCATTTCAATATTGGTGCCGTTGCAGCGGATATCTGCATCAGTCCATGTCAGAGCTGCAGGGGCATCATGGGCCATACTTTGCCCCCGGTTGTGTCACAGGCATTATATTGTGGCGAGACTGGCACACTTGAGCCATGAGACCACCCCTCCCGCATCCACTGGATCTTAAAATATGGTTAAACATGTAATATGGAGAGTGAGGTCAAACAGACTTTTGAGTAAAGTGTAGAGCCCTGAGCCTCACAACTCGCGCCAAGAAAAGCTACGACCAGAAATGGAGAAGTTATTTTAATCTAGGAGTTTGGAATGGATGTATTCGACGGCTGCACTGACATACCAAACCAGGCGTAGAATAAAGTTCAAATCGAACTATTATAAACAGCTTTTCTGTTCTCTTCTGGGGGGATATAGGGAAGCTATGTGGCAGGCTTCCAAAAGTTTGGAGGAAAAATTAAATCAAAATCTGGTATTAAAAAGTGTTTGAAAATGATACATACGTACGATCTTCTTGCATGACATTGTGTTCTTCAGCAAAAAACAAAGGAAAACGAATCGAAAAATAAAAAAGTACATAATTCCGAACGATCATTTAACCCGCCAAGCATTCAAGGCCTGAATGCTTATTACTTTCTCTCAGTTTCTGAAACTCCACAGCAGCACAGGCGCCTAAGCCGAAGCCTGAGGAGAAATGCATCACAAATACAAGTTTAAAGAATGGACTCATCTGAACTTCTAAAAACACAAGCTCTGTTGAACATAATATTGACCAAGATAATCTTTTTCTTTTTCAGGAGAATCAATATATATATACATATATATGCGTGTGTGTGGGCGTGTGTGCTTCTATGTCTGTTTTTGTGTGTACTGTATGTGTGTGTGTGTGTGGGGGGTGTTTGTGTGTGTCTGCGTGTGTGCGTGCATGAGAGTTTTCATTTTACACTCTCTTCAGTCATATTCACCTGTTATTGAGTGTAGCAGGTTTGAGGTGTTTCTCTGAAGCAGCTCAGCATCCACTGTCACCAGCAGGCCTGTAGCTGCGGAGAGCCTGAACACACCGCGTTAGAGAATCACGCGTTTGAAGTACAGGCGGGGGACTCAGTAACGGTCGGGGGGTTTTATTCCCGCCATTTGCGTCCTCAATCACTCATTTCTCAATGAGCGCATCTGTCTGCAGGCGCTTCTGTAATGAATTATTACATTTTGCATATTGCCACGGATTCTGCTGCGTGGGGGAAGATTTTCAGTGGCCGAAAGTTATGCTAGATTTGGCAGTTGAGCCATTCGCGTGTCCCTGTGCCATGGAGTTTAAAAAGAGCTTCGGCAGAGTGTGCGCCTGCTATTCCCCATAAACCCTTGCGACACTAAAGGGAGTCTACATAATCTGTCCAATTAGCAGCCTGTCATTAACTTCGACAAAGGAATTTAGGAAAGCATCATTGTAGCAGAATAATGGCCCTCACAAGGAACGAACGGTGAAAAGTCGCGCGAACAGGAAAACATTTACTCTCGCGTAAGCTCCTGAGTCGGAGCCAAGGGCATCGGGCGTACGCTGGGGCTGTTGTGAATCCCGCCGCAGGTTTCCCAAAATTAACTCTTTGTCCTCAACGACCCTTCTCGCGAGTGAGTCCTGGCTCCAGAGAAGGTGTTTGGATGAGTTTGTGTAAAGATGACGGCCATCTTTTTTTGTGTGGTTGAAACTTGAGGTCATTATTTCCACGGCTGCGTGTGTAGAGCCTTGGCCAAGATTTCTAAAGCAGTTCATGAGCTAAAATTGTGTAAGCTATAATTGAATACATTTAGAGAAATCATTTTTCACATTTTGTCTACTATTTTCAAACACACACACACATTTATTTTTTAGGTCCCTTCTGCCTATTTTGAAACTCCATTCCATTTTTGGCTTTTTAGAATAAATAAAATGTTCATAATATAATAACCCATTAACCTTCTTCTTGGAGCGCTCACACCAGATACAGAGGCACAAATGGCTTCTTACTTTCTCTCTTACTTATTTTGAATAAACATACAGAGAACAATCGGACGCTCATCTCAGGCCAGAAGAGTGCCCTTGCATTACAATTGGATGACATGGCACTTGATCTCAGAGCTGGCTTCTTTCCTTCAGGTAGAATGACAGGATTTGAGTGACAGTGCCTGAGACGATCACCTCACACGTCCAGACAAGGCTCAGGAGCAGCCTCTGGGCCCCGTTAGCCCACCACTGGGGAGGTACACATGATGGGAGAGACCACCACTCAGCGACAATCACACAAACCTGTCATTACAGCAGGTGAGCAGGCTGCCAGTGGCATGGCGTGGTGGTTAAAATGCTGAGCTTGCAACCGAAAGGTTGTGGGTCTGATTCCCAAAAAGCGGCCCCCGGCCATCGCACTCCTGAGCTACACGGTACTTTAAACAAAACATCTACAGTACATTTTCAGCTGTATGGCTATAATGGCTGTACGCCAGTTTTGTATGCAAAATGTACCTTTCGTTTCCCTGTCATCCATTTTCAGAACACAATTTGG
Organism: Aldrovandia affinis; assembly: GCA_029706075.1. Lineage (NCBI taxonomy): Eukaryota > Metazoa > Chordata > Actinopteri > Notacanthiformes > Halosauridae > Aldrovandia > Aldrovandia affinis. Next base: position 2,309,362 of record JAINUG010000164.1, on the reverse strand, counting down.
CCAGGGGGTTGCATTTAATGACAAATATCAATTTTTAGAAACTGACATGAATTCACAATATCAATATCAATATCATTAACAATGAAACCACTTCAGGGCAGCTTTAAGGTTAGCGTCAGCGGACAGTCTCCCGATGCCATCCATCTTTTTCAGCGGAATGGAGGATGGCAGCACACAGAAAGAAGGGCCCGCATTAATTAAACGGGGAGACAGTCACGCTGCAGTCTAGGCAGTTAATTCACTGTCTCAGAATCCACTTAAGTGTTAACACCAGCCATTCTGCTCCATCCAATATAAATATATGCCATTTGCAAAAACCTTCTTAGCAAAAGCAATGAAAAAATTCCCCCCTTCCGCCCGCCCCCCAAATATGTTTTTTTTATAAAAGTTGCTGGTTCAACAGTCTTTTACGTCGCCAGTATTTATTAGACGTCCCCCACAGAACGCCCCCGGCTTTCTCTTTGTAAATGATCGATTTGTCTGTGGGTTACTTTGAGAGCCCGGCAAAATGCACAGATAAATGAAGACCAAAAAGACGGAAAATGGAAAGATACAAATGTGCAGAAATGGGGGGGAGAGGGGGGGTGACATTGATGTGCAACATCCTTTATAAACTGTCTCTTATTAGCGGTAAGTGGGGGCTTCTCTAGATTTCAATAAAGCAACAGTGATGGATACATGTGACTGCTGCTGGCTGCATCCAGTATGAAAATGGATCGTCCAACGCCGGAGGGAATACGCCGCAGTCAGCAAAGCTCACCCACATCTCTCCACATCGTCTGGGAGAGCCGAAAGACAAATACGCTGCCGTCTGCTTTACTTACCGAAGCATTAGGCGGCGCGGGGCCAAAACAATGCGGCCGGAATTCTAAAAGGATCCTAGCATTCTCCACGCCTTTCCACTTTCTCTCGATGTCGGCTTTTACACCAGCCAGCCAAGGTTTAGTGTCTCGCTGGATGCGGAAGCAATGGTGTAAAAAGTAATGGTGCATTACGGGAATGGACAATCAAGTCTCACCCGCTAACATCAAAGGGTGAGGGGGGGGGGTGGCCTTGAACCGCTTGTGCTAAAAGAGGTGCGCCACTGTTGGCACAGGGCTTGCATTTTGCGACGGGTAGTCATTTGTTATACCTTGAGTTAGCGTCGTTGCGTTTATTTTTGCTGTGCATTCGTTTGCAAAGACATGAAATAAGTGCTTAAATAATTTACCACATGAAGTGTGCAGCCCTTGTGGCTACAACAGTGCTCTCACCTCAACTGGGTCACAGATTTCAGCAAGTGTTGGAATTTCACAGATTCTCACCTCCTTCTTATCATTATATTGAGGTTGGCAGTCACTGGATAATAACTGCGATATTAAAGAAGTACAAATTAAAAGGTAGATCATTATTCCAAGAGGAGGGAAACAAATCACTATCATGTTAAGATTCCCTTTCCTACCCCTGTGGTTTGAATTGAGTACATTCACAGGAGGGATGTCTGGCTGAATCCATCCATTTCAATCACCCCTGCTCTCCTCCGCAGACCCAGTTTCCTGTGTATTACATTGTACAACTCTTTCTTCATCAAAGAACATGTTGAGCATAGGGAGAGGGGTTATCAAGGCTCAATTAAGCATGATATTTTAAAGTGATGCCATTATAACCAAGTATTACCAAACATCATCACTGCTGGCTAATAAGTACATAACATGAAATATTACATTAAGGGTTCCAGATTCAATACATTCCTCACAAGGTTACAACTAGTAATGCTGTTACACTACCAAATCAATAGTCTGTGATGGAACTTTGAAGTGGAGATTTCTCAATCTGGCCACCCCCCTCTTAATAATCCACCTACAATTATTAAAGCTGACTAACCACTATGTATTCTTAAAGCATGTGTAAAGCAAGTGTTTATAATGCAGTTATTAATCATGAGTAAAGCATTTATAATCACACTGTATTCTAAAGTGTCATGGTTCTGCTTGGCTCAGTAGGTAGAGCATGGTGCACTCTAAAAAATAAAGCAAGGGGGTAGTAAATTCAACTTAAATAAATATGCAATTTCAATACAAACATTTAAGTTTGCAGCATATATTTGTTTAACTAAGTAACCAACTTTATTCATCTAGTTAAACCAAGTTGAAAATAAAAATATGATCCATACTCATTTTCATGTGTAATTTGATTGCATAACGGTGTATCAGCCCAACAAGACACAAATATCAAGTTGACATTACGCACGCTTTTATACTGAAATTCATAAGATGCGTGGACTCTCAAGCACCAGACGAGAGGCTCCAGGTGCAGCCGTTTTGGAAAGCCGAGACACGCTGTCTGCTTGCAGAGAACCGCTGCAGTCTGCTTTTCAATTTCACGTTTTTAGTCTGTGAGAGACCGTGAGAGAGAAGAGTTCGGGACTGCGTATCATTGTTCACCCGGATTGCTGCGCTGCCAACGTCAGGTCCTCTGCCGGGGGACGCCAGGCATTAACACGTGGCTGCTGATGCCGCTTGAAAGGTGAGCACTCGGACCGCCATTTTAGCATTTCGTTAGAGACACCAGCTAAGTTTTTCACCGAATCTGGATTATAGCCTACATTTTCACAATGAATTGGTGCTGTAAAATTTGCAAATATGAAACTCCCAGATTTCAAAACGGGTCTAAAAACTACACGCCTATAACAAAGTGTGCAGAGTACATCTGGGGCACATTTAAAGTAATGGCTAACTTTACAATAAGACTCAGTGATTATTCGCCCACTCAGATAAGTCTGGTGTAATTTTTCAATCCACTGGCTCAATAATCAAAAAATCCAATTTCAAAAAGAAATAAACTGCTCAATCACTTTTACCTTTGGCCACCATAGCACTTCAGTTGTTTGGAAAAACTGCTACACTAACTACTAACTGTTTTGTGGATTAAAACACTATTACCTTATTTCATGCAAGTTTATTTCTGGTTCAGATTCACATTGTTGTCAGGATGCTTTTCTCACACTGTCGTTGTGTTATCTAGTGATAGCAAAACAAGATGGCCGATGTCACCGCAAACAACAAGCGATCTTGAGACAGAGGAGAACATGGTACGAACTCTCATTGTGCTCAATGGCATACAGTTAACCAATGGACTGCAAATTTTACACATTTTTACAAGAGAAAGATGATATGATGCAGCTAATAAGAAAGTATTGTTGTGCTGTTTTCTTCTCTTTATGCAATACGTTTTCAGGAAATATTTCCCCTGCTGAAAGAATGCTGAATGCAATATACAACGAGGAATTGGATGTTACTGATGTTGATGTTCCTGGTATGTTGTAATCTTTAATGAGGTTCTGCTAATATCATGACTCAGAAAAATGTAAAATGTATGCCAAACAAAACCTCAGACCTAAGATGTTTACAATGTTCACATATTATGTCAGATCCACATAATGTCTTTTCTTTTACAGATGTTCAAACGTATCATCTGAATAAACCTGCTGCACTTCGTGTCATTCTTCAAGACCATATGATTGACAAGCTTGATGTTAACTCCCTCCAAAAAAAGCAAGCCAATGAGAAGACGCCTGCAAAGAACGTGAAGAAAGCTCGGAAGGGTGAGGCAAACTACCTGCCACCTCCTCCTCAAGGAGAAACAGAAGAAAGCCTTGAACAAGAAAGACTGGAGCTTCTAAGTGAGGTAAAGAAGAGAAATAATTCCCAGATCATCAATGACAAAATGGAAAAGACCTTTTCCATTCGGAGACAAGAAGTTGTCACCCTGGCCCCACCTGTCAGTGACTTGAAGGAACGATGGCCTGCTCTATTTCTTCCAGCACAGGTTAATGCTGTTTTTTTATTTTGTTGTTGTATTTGGAATAGGCAATTAAGCAGGAGTATGGTTTCAACTGAGTGATAGTTTAATTCTGATATCTCGTATACCATGTTGCTTTCTTTTTGTGTCACACAGATCAAGGAAGAATATAAAAGAATCACCACAGCAAATCTGGAGTCAACTTTCATGGCAAATCTGGACCAGTGCATACCAAGTTTGATGCCGTTGGTGATGTCAAGAGGAGGGCTGCCAAATATAAGATCCAGAAAATCATGGAACTTCTGAAGGTGCATGGTTTGACATTTACAATAGGAGAAACTAAGCTAACCACTGTCTAAAAAAGTATCTATTTGACCTTTTTTCTTTTTTGAATTCTCTATCAGAACAACACAGTTGAAATTCGCAGAGAGGTTGCCATTCGCTGCTTGGTGGTCTACCTTGGGGAAAACGAGGATCATCTTTTTGAATATGTGGTAGGTAAAACCGAATCCCCTGCAACACCTTTCCCATTGACACACAGCACAGCTCATTGACATGCTTGAATTGTCTGATAAATTGGTTGTTAGACATTTCTATCTAGGAGTGAAATTTAAGTTATGAAATTGAAGCAAAATTGAACTTTCCTTTCATGCTGTCTTTGTTAATCATTCACCAGTATCTGCCTCTCCCTTCCCTCTCCTTGTTTCTTTTTGCTGCTGCCTGTTGCTCTGCACTCGGTGATTCACAGGAACTAAGTAACTTCTTTTCTTTTACTTAAGCACATGTCCTGAATGGAAATGCGGTAAAAGCATTTTTTTCTTGACTCCAGAGCACTGTTATAGCATTTGCCTTCCACAAAAAAAAAAAAAAGCAAACATAGGTAGCTAGGGGTTGAGTGTGCCAGCTTAATGACAATGAATACTGATATTTGTTTCTGATATGCTTGCGTTCAGGATTCTGAGGGCCAAATTGGAGATCTTGAGAGTCGGGTGATGAAGATCCTAGTCACCAAAAGCGGCACAGCATCTGATCCAGCCAGTGCGACCGTCATGATAGAGGGCACAGAAGTCCTGCAGGGGTTGGATGTACCAAGGGCCTGTGCTTTGCTGATGGGCCTCATCTATGCCCTCAATCTGAGCTACCCACGAGAGCTGAAGTACACATGTGAGGTATTTCAGAAGGTATTCCTGAAATTAGATGGTCAGAAAAGCAGCCCAAAAGTCACATCTCTAAAGCAAAAGCTGCTAGGAAAAGCCTTTGAACCTCATCGCTGAAAATCAAACATGGACACCTCTCATTTGTGCTGTGATGGACTTGCTGTTCCAGTTGTTCTTCCTAGATTACGTGGTTAAATGTCATCAGCTCGCATCTGAGATGGTTGCTGCTCGTGTTATTCCAGTCTTTGAAGTTGATTGTCATGTCTGGAGAGCTGGAATATTGCGGAGTGTATTCTTTTCAGCTGACCCAGAATGTTAACCGTTTTTGATAGTGCTTGTTAGCGATATTTGCACTTAATTTGGATCCACAACCATAAAGGCATAGTTCATGAGTTTGCCAAAATGTTGAACCGTCCTTCTACCTCTGTGAGGTTCACAGTGGTTTGAAGTCACTGACTCAACTCGCTACTAATAGTTCTCTGAATCTAGATCTGTTTAACCCGTTTAATCCCAGAGTAAGTGCATGCATGTTACTCCTAGACCTCCCTAACATATAAACGGTATGGTTTTTTTTCATTTAATGATGGTTAAGTTAATGAAAATTTAAGTTTTATCCTTGGTCACAATTGTGACCGGTGGGAAACAGCATAGTCAAACTTTAGAGGAATTCTGCAATTTGACCCATTTACCCATCAGAAAAACACACCACACACACACTAGCACACCATACACACTTAACACACACTAACGCACTACACACACTACATGTACAAACACTATACACACTAATACACTAACACACAAGCACACTACTCACACACTACACACACATTAACACACTACACACACACATTAACACACACTAACACACCACACACGCATTAACACACCATACACACTTAACACACTACAGACACACATTAGCACGCTACACGTACTAACACTACACATACTAATACACTACACACACCATAACACGCTACATACACACTACACACACTAACACTACATACACACTACTGACCAAAATGGCAGCATCAAGATCATAAAAAAATGAAAATTGATGTTAAACAGCTCTTGATTCAGAGAACTATGAGTAGCAAGTTTTTGATAATGCTGTCAGCAATATTTGCACTTATATTGGATCCACAACCAGGCATAGTTCATAAGTTTGCCAAAATGTAGAACTGTCCTTTTACCTCCGAGGGTCACAGTGGTTTGACGTCACTCACTACTGTTGGGTCTCTGAATCAAGAGAGATGAATGATGTCAAAATTCAAGTTTAAAGGATGTTTACGAAATAAACTGTTTGAATTGTGAATTGTGGTTCTTGTTTATTATTTCCCCCAACTTGAGTAAAATAAGTTGCATATACTATAATAAGTATGTTTACTTTTTGCATGGACATTTCTGAGTAGAAAACATTCACTAAATAAAGTTAGAACAACTTAAATTTGAATGATGAGATAACAACCTTTTTAAGGAATGTTCATTAATTTTAAGTAAGCACTACTTGATTTAGCTCTTGGATATATATAAAAATCATGGTCATTGTACTTGATTTTTTGTTGTACTTAAAACGTATATCAAGTACAACCAATGTGAAAATTCAATAGTATATACAGAAAATCAATTAGATTCAACTTAATACAGCTTTCTATTTGTGTGGCTATTTAAGTTGGCTTTGTAATGCTGGACTAGTACTGACTACTAAATTAACACTGAAGTTAGGACAACTTAAAAAGATCTATGCAAAAAGTAAACATACCTTATTGAGTAAACTCAGTACATTTTTTTTTAGAGTGTGCTGTCAACTTAGGTTGTGGTTTCAATTCCCATTGGGACCACATACACAGAAGAATGTATGCATCCACTACTGTAAGCCGCTTTGTATGAAAGTGTCTGCTAAATGGCATCTGTAATGTTGATATTTTAACTTGAACTTCCATCTCACACCACCACAGTGAGCGGTGTGTTTCCTGTGTCTTTGGCCTGTGCGTCTTTGTTTGCAGAAAGCCCCTCTACACGTTTCTTCCCCGGCTTGTGGCTAAAAACAGTGAAAGTTCATATCAATTCTGTCAAGTACGCTGGGCCAGGAATTAATAAGGATGTTAGTTCATAAACTGTACTCAAAAAACACCTCCTTCATCAGCTCCACCATTTAGTAAACTTTAAAAATAAGAGCAGAGCTGAGAATCCCAGAGAAAGATTATCACCTGATCAAGACTCTGTTTGCATTTAACACAGAACGTGAGAAAATGGCACTCTGGGCACTTTCTCTCCCAGTGGTAGAAATAATATTCTGCTTTTAAAGGGGATACTTTTGAACCTTCCTTTAATTTTATTCCTATCAAAGAGCACCTTGATGCGGAGATAAACTAAAGTCTTCACTTTGACAGGAAAAAAAGAGCACTTTGTCTGAAATTGTCCTGCTGACGTGTGATGGGTTTAAAGTGAATACATAGCAGGCCTTTATTTTCTCTACAGAGAGCTGCATCCAGAGCCATTACATTGACTGCTTGTGCTCCACTGCTTTCACATACAATCACTTAAAGCATTATTCCTGCATTATCCCCCTGTTTCTCTCTCTCCATCCTGCAGCGCAAAGACTTTGTTCCTAGCTAAGAAAAAATCTGTGGGACAGACCCATTGTTTTCTACGTATATACTGTATACACACACACATGTAATGGTATAGGCTTTCACCTTTAGCATTTTTGGGATGTTCCATGAACTTATTTATTCCAAGTTCTGCCTTTCTTTCCTTGGGAGAGGCCTCCAAATCATTTTAAACCTAACCCTAACCCTAAAATGTCTTAATGTCCATTTATTCAAACGTATTTATTCATATTAGCTAACTCTTGCTGGGTCTTCATCTATGTGAGCCAGAAAAAACTTTGAGGTAAGGCTATACAGTTATGTTTTTTGGCGATTTCCCATAAAATACACTTTGCTTAAATGTCTTTAAGTGCATTTATTCCAAATTATATCTACCTAATTGTCAGTCCTTCATCCATCTGAGAAACAAAATCACAAATTTAAGAAAACATGATTTTTCACCTTTCAGAGGGAAGACTGTATACTCTTTTGGTGAAATGAACTTTTTTTGTAAATTGTCTAATTGCATTTATTCCAAGTTTTGCCATGCTTGCCTTATTAGCCTGCTAATAATTTTCTAATTAATCCTAACCCTAACGCCATAACTCTAAAATGTGTTTATTCAAACCTATTTCTTCATATTATTTCATTGTATGTGGTTCTTCATTGTATGTGGCGATATACTTATGTTTTTGGGGGTAATTTTCCATGAAATACACCTTTTTGGGGGAAAATGTCTAACTGCATTTGCTCCATGTTCCTCCTTGCTTGCCTTGGGGATGCTCCCTAATAATTTGAAACCTAACCATAACCCTAACCCCCCAACTCTAAACCTAACCCTACCCCTACAATTTCTGTAATTGCATTTACTAAAAAAAATTTCTTCATATTCCCAAATTCTAGACCATCCATCTGAGGAAGAAATTCACAAATTTTCGAAAATGCATTATTTTTAACTTTTCCAAGGAAAGGGCATACACTTGCATTACAAAAAAAATATATATTATATGGGCGATATGAAGGAATTTTTCTGTTTTTGACGCACTCCACAAACTGCACTCCAACTGAAGCTGCGCACCCTGTCTCTTGCAGCCAATGGCTTGGGAGATTGCACGGTCTGCCCGTCTTTTTTATTGATTATATTAGCATCCCTATGGTGTATTTTATATACATCTATTTATGTATTTATGTACATCCCATGCTTTTAATGGATTTATGTTTTGTTCTTGTTTTCATTTTTATTTTACTCTGCAACTTATTGTAGGAAAGGTGCTACACAAATAAAAGTCATTATGATTATTTTATCCGACTCAACCCCACTACGGCCCACCCCAAGACAACCAGGTAAGAGAACACAAGCTATAATCATATCATGCCTGCAGAAAAGGACCCATCTAACGGGTCGCCCAGTGCTCGTGGACCAGTCCTGAAAGTGACCTCTCGTGGCTCGACCGGGGCAGGGAGATGAGGTGAGCTCACACACATCACAGCCGGAGTCCAAACCACTGAGGACAGGATTATAATAAAGTGGAGAGATGAAGAGGGCCTGGGGGTAATTCCTATTCATTCGTAAAGTGGGAGACAGCATGTATTACTGGGGACGGTGTGAGCAGAGGGGACAGATTGGAACCCTGCTTACATCTCTCAGCGATTGGCTCTCCCGGCCCTTTCAGGGGCAATACAAATTGCCTGTAAACACCGTGAGCCGAGACAGCAGGCGCCACGAGACCTTTTAACGCGTCGCTCTTTGAGGGAAAACAATCGCACCGGCGAAATAAATGGATACAAACACAAAAACAAAGACTCTTCCCGCCCCCGCCCCTCCAGAAATTCTATCTAATTCAATCAACACCCATTACTTTTTTTTCTCTGTGTGTGTGTGTGTGTGTGTGTAGTTTCATGCCATAATGAAACATTAAGAGAAACCAACAGTGTAACACATCAGGTCTCTCCTGGTAATGGTTTTTGTGAGAAGGTTCTTCGCAAGACGCCGTGATGAATAGCACGTCATTAATAAGGCGTGGAAATAGGCTGTGCTGCTGCCTTTTGCAGTAAGTTGAGGAAGGTGTAGATCTTTTCCGTCTTGGAAAATAAACAACTGGACATTAGCCCACAAAGACAGATGTTTTAACACTGTCCTGTGTGTCCAGGGTTCTCCCTCTGTCAGATGAAGCGCTGTGGAGAAAAACATGGTAAAGGGCCTGCCCTTATCATGGAATATAGGCAACTAAGAAAATAAATTAAACCCTAACATATAGTGTCTTAATAGGGCGTCGGGCCACCACCAGCCGCCAGAACAGTTTCAGTGCACCTTAGATTCATAGATTCGGCATAGATTCTACAAGTGTGTGGAACTCTATTGGAGGAATGCAACACCATTCTTTCATGAGAAATTCTATCATTTGGTGTTTTGTTGATGGTGGTGGAAAACGCTGGATCAGGCGCCACTTCAGAATCTCCAGTAAGTGTTCATTTGGATCTCTTTAGACTGCACCTTGGACCTTAATCCAGCCATCCCTATATTTAAAAATAAAGTAAATAAAGGAATACAAATAAAGAACTGCTTGTTGCACTTATTGTAGATAATTTCCTTTAGAACTTGTGTTCTTTATGCTGCTTGCTTGAGGAATGATGTGATTGAAGATTGTAACGTCAAGTGGTTGGTACTCATACTGAATACACTTTCTGTAAGTCGCTTTGGATAAAATCGTCTGCTAAATTATTGCAATGCAATGTAAATGCAATGACATCTTGTGACTGAGACGGTCATGGCATAAGGTCTACATTGTTTCATGCTCATCAAACCATTCAGTGACTGTAGATGGGGGCATTGTCATCCTGGAAGAGACCACTCCCATCAGAATAGAAATTCTTCACCATAGTATGAATGGTGATCAGAATATCTTTGCATTTATTAGCGTTTACCTTCCTCTCTAAGGGGTTGAGTGGACTGAAACTGTGCCAGGAAAATGCACCCCACACCATAATGGAGCTGTCAGAACCCTTCATTTACTCAGGTGTTTCCTTTATTTTGGCAGTTATCTATGGTTCAAATGGTGTCAAAGAAAAATTCAAATAATGATTTAAAAAAATGTAATTCCCATTATGATTTTCTTTTCATATTATTTTCAGTTATTCTCCTGAATTTAATTTCATTCTCTTTTTTTCCTTCTCTTGATTTCTTCCACTCCCTCAGGAATGTTTTTTTTTTTGCCAGCCTGACTACTCTCATCCACGATGAGCTACAGTGTAAGGCACATTTAAACATACAATATCAAGCGAAACTTAAAATAGAACATCCCAGTAATACAATATAACTATATTACAACAATACGTGTGTCACTGTGCTGTGCAATTAAAGAAGAACTGCTGAAGGAAAGAAACCCACCATGGGATGAATCATTAGACAGATCCAAGACCCAAGCAAATAGAGGGCTCTAATTGAGAAACAACGACAAATGCACCTACCTTTAAAAGTCAAGGGTAGAACACTTAGTGCGCAGCCCGCTAATGATCATTTCATCAGTTCTGCCAGCTTCCAAGATCTGATGGCTGCCACAGTGAACAGGGCGGGCAGGGGGACGGGGAGCAGATGGAGATAATGAGACATGTTTATTTACTTTGTCGGCTGAGACCGTTCCCCGGTAATGGAGGCGGTGTGACCGCGTTAGCCGCAACGCGCAGGTCAGGCTGTCTGTGGCCCTGCGGCAATGGAGGCGGTATGGGAGGGGGGCTGGGTTGAACCCTGGGGAGGGTAACCGTGGGTGACGGCAGCTGTCACCGGTGGCAGTGCATATATACAATAAGGCCGGCACCTCCCTCTCGCTCTCCTCCCTCTCGCTCTCCTCGCCTTTACGGACACACCTGCGCCCCTGCACCCCTCCCCTATGGGCGCCCCCATAAATCACACTCAAGCTCCTCATGTTGTTTCCCATCTGTTTCCCCTGACCTTTGACCTTTGCCCCCGCCAACCCATGTTTCAGGCGGACGCGGGCCAGCAATGACAGGAATCGCTAGATTGCTTTGACGTCTCCGGTCCGTGGGCCGAAGGAGCAATGATGTGGACACAATAAGGCCTGGCTGACGAGACATCTGGGGGATCGGCATCGACAGGCTAGGAGGAGGGGGGCGTGCACACGTCTATCACACACCCTTTGCTCTGTGCCCATTTGGGGGAACATGTCAACCCGTTTGACCAGCAGGTAAGGATGGCGCTTCACAGTGCATTAGACAGAGGAGCACATGAGGGAGAGGGTAGGCATCCTCCTACTGCGCACAGCCTGTAGGGCTACCCCTAGGCTATACTGCCCTTGTGGCTTGGAGAGCTAGGGACAGGCTGCGCACACGCACATGCATGAATGTACACACTGGTTGCCTCGATGACCATACTTAGTATGCAATTGCTGTGGTTGTTTGTTGTGCAGTCACACACACACTAGAAATTGTAATGACAGAGCATAGACAGTCACGCAGCACTTGCCATGACAGAAAATTACTGATCATTACTTGGACATTAATCCACTGGGTTTTGTTGTTTTATTTGGTTTGAATATGCACAGACACAAAGTAAGTGCTCATTAGCAAACCCAGCCCAATCAAGAACTATTTGGCGGTACCTCGTTTGGCTGTTGCTGCGGCCTGTACTGCTACTGTGTGCGAAAGGAAACCGTGTTGAGTGGAAAAAGGGCTGCTCAGGCTCCACCTGCCTGAGAATGCTGCGGACCCAGAACGCTGGCGTTGGGCTTGGGTCAATACTGCAAACTGCCATGCGTTGTGGGTCACTGCTCTGTTTTGCAATCAATACGCATTATTTTAATTTTCCCTCAGTGTTGGTGCGTCGGGCTGGCAGGTTGTTGTGTTGATATATATGATTGGAGCGAGCAGTACTGGTTCTTACAAATGGCCGTCCCAAGATTCCAGGCGCGATTCAGCTTGAGAAACAAATCCTGTGGAAAATCCCCACTCTCTGGTGTGTCTGGGGCCCTCCTGACCAGTAACCGTGAGGTATGAAACCACCTTTCCAGCACCCGACACCCTACACCCAGCACCCTACGCCCAGCACCCTGCATGCTACACCCTCGTCTTTCAGCATGTTGCCATGGACGACATTGATGATTTATTCCAAAGGTGACCACCCCCTTGTTCCAGAGGATCATGGGAAATCATTCTATGTCACAGGGCTGTGGCAGCACTTTTGAATCTGGCTATTATAGGTGAGAAGTGCACATCAGGGAGCATTAGAGCCAACCCACTGCAGCTACGCTGGCGAATTACCTGGAGTATCTTAACACCCTGGAAATGAGAGCCCTGCTAAATTCGAAGCCCATCAGAGAGTTGAAACTGTCATTTGCTTCCAGTTTAGCCGAAGCTCTGAATTCATGGAAGTGAAGGGTAATGGGATTGAATGACCAATTCCCCTGTGAAAGATGTACCACTCAACAGCAGGTTTAGGGACAAAAGCTGCCTTCCAAATTGCGATGAGGTATGATTTATGAACAGCTAGAATTTAGATGAGAGTGACCATTGGCTTTCATTTCTTCCTTGACGGCTGAGGGGGTAAGGGGCTGGAGGGGGGGCAGGGGGCTAGAGGAGGCGTGGGGGGGACAATCGCAGCAGACAGTCACAGCCACTATGAACACAGCTCTGCAGAATCACATTTCAATTCAACTCAATCAGTGTTCAGCCTTAATTTTGAGCTACGAATAAAAGCAGGTTTTATTAGTTTTTCTTCATACAGTTTCAAGAGTTCATTTTTCAGAAGAAAAAAGTTTTTTTAAGTAAAAGGACAAATGTTGATTGGAACCAGGTCATAGCCTTCCGTTCTTATGGACGAGGGGAGTCAGAAAACAAAGTCTAATAAACATACATAAATGAATACACGGGCACAAAGGAAATGTGTCGGCTCCACAGTCAGATAGTTTAATTTGCCACAACACTGATCTTCAGGAGAGAATGTTTTATAAATCTACAATGACAAATGTAAATGAAGAAACGAAAGCTGGGGATTGGCTTCTCTTCACTTCTCTGCATCCTCCAACATCTGTGCTTAATCGCACCTTTATGTCAATATTCAGTAATAATACCTTAATATTTCATTGGCCAAAAATGGGGGGAGGAGACACCTTCACTGTGTTCCTTGTGAAAAGCTGTGGTTATTAAAATATCCATCTGCTCGCGTGTCTCTTTGAAGTACTAATTACACAGTGCTTTCATCTGCATTCTGCTGTAAAGTTATACATTCAAACTTAAAAGGAGAGAACACGCCATATTCACGGGAATTATTTCTAGAGGAGATTAAGCAATATTTAACCGTGACAAAGAGACAAAAAACTGAAGTATATGGGAATAAATCAAATGTATTCAATGTGTTTCTTTAGAATTCGTTACTGTTTTCACAAATCACAAATCAAAAGGATATGCAAGAAGAGATTGAATTAAAGTCATTTTTTAGAAGTATTAAAGTCCGTATTAACTCAAATAGTCCGCCAATTTACCCGATGCAAATCCCAAATGATTCGGTGCACAAACACAGTCCTTTTATAATCCAAAATATATATATAATTCCCCCATGAAAACATGTACCCATAATCAAAAGTCTTCTTTTCCCTGGAAAAATAACTAGCAATGCATTGCAAAAAGTTAACAAAAGAAAACCGCACTTGGCTCACACTCCCGACGGGTGATCCTTTGAATAGTTTTGTTGGATAGAATGTTAATCCAGCTTCGGGTTTGTGACACAGTAGGTAATTAAATTATAATACAACTGAAAAAGTTAAATATAGAGTTTTCAATTATTAATTTTAGCTGTCTAGAGTACAAACAATACGCTCTAGTTTACCGCCAATACATTTCAAACTAATTTCCCCGGTCCACTCCCCTTCCGCGCTGAGTGCAGCTCTTAAAGCCACGGCGCACATTTGCCATTTACAATACCATGTACAGTAACTTTATGTGATTCATGGCAGGGTATGTACAAATGGCCGAATTAAATGGATGGACTACACCAGGCAAACCATTTTTACAACTAGCTAACGCTATATGTTTTGTTATCATCATGGCGGTATCTGTCCTTGTTATCAAACCACTGCATGGCCAAGTGACTGAAAATGATATTTACTTGATAGCAGGGGCGATTCTTCAGGGGGGTTCAGCCCCCAATGAGAACGTGAGATGTACACATGCAAAGCCCAAGCCTACATTTTTAATTAATTTACTATTACATTCCCCAAAACAAAAACACCACAATGGTGGTCGCTCTAAAAATTTAAATACTGCTCCCTATCTGTGGTATTTTTTAAAATAGATATGAAGTAAAAATGTTTTTAGAAAAGAATGAGTAAACATTTTCAGCGGGGCTGAGATGAAAGACAGGGCTAAAGCCCCCCTACATAGGGTCTAGAATTGCCACTGCTTGATAGTCATGTAATTTGTTGTCTTATTGGTATATTGTAATTGGAAATAGTGTGTTGTGTGTTTGTGGGGGGACGATGAGATTATAGTAAATGGATAAATCCACACCTTACCTGGCTTCCGCAACAATTAATTAGATGTTATCAAGTAAATATCACTTTCAGTCACTTGGTCATGCAGCGGTTTGACAACTAGCTAACGTTATATGTTTTGTTATCATCATGGCAATATCTGTCGGTCATTCAGTGTCAGCTTTAGGTGACAGTGAAATAGTGAAATAGCCACTTACCTGTGAAAACTTATCCCACTACATTTTTAAAAATTTTAAAATGTACATGTACATCAGGATATATACATGTATTGTATTATTTTAAAGTGAAATGTTAAATAAACTAAACACGAGCCTTGCTTCTATGGTTCTTCCTATTTGCACAGCCTAATGCTGCACAACTTTGTGTCATTTTTGCATAGGCTAATTCCTCTTTGTACCATGTTCAAAGACAGGTTCTGTGGAAAATCATTGAGAAAATCAACAATTGTGAAATTTGGAAATCAAGTAAAATGCATGTTATGCAGAAATTTCTCACGTTTACAATAAGTCAAATGTCACAAAAATTGGTTGAGAATTAAGAGAGTTACAGTAGATTTTATCAGGGGAAGTCTGTATCTCTCAATACAGATACATTTGTTTAGACGTGATCTTATATATCCCAATATGGCAGCTGTGCAGACACATCTGAACAGGGTGAACGAGGTATATACGTATTTATATCTATGGCTAACATAGCAAACATGATGTGCACTGAACTGGAAATACTTTTCGCGCACATTTCAAGGTACTTACATTTTGTATGACTTTCAAAAATAATACATTGAAATAAAGTTTTAGATTGGAGTTTTTATCCTTTTATAATTTTTCTGATTCTCTCCCGTTTTTCTCCCAATTTGGTAGCCAATTACTCCCGCTATTCTTAGGTCAATCTCCTCCCTCGTAGTTCGCTGCTGTAGCTCGATGACCAGCAGTGACAAAGGCGAAGCATTGTCTCCTCCAAGACGGCACTCGTCATGCTGTTGACTGTAACTCCGACACCCCAGAACCACTCCTATGCGTAGCGAACAGTGTTAGCTTCCCTGCCCCCTCCCTGGGGCGGACAGCCAATTGCCGCCCCCGGTGGCACTCCCGGCCAGAGCTGACTCTGGCGCGATGGGGAATGCGAACCCCAGCATCGGACGTTGAAACCACTAGACCACGCGGGAGGCCAGAGTTTTTATCCTTAAATATTTTACAATATTACAATTTTTAAAATATTTTATATTTAAAAAACATAAATCCCTTTGACTAGTCACGTGCCTATTTTTCCTATGCCTAGATCCTGCCCTGGCAGACCGTGGGCTCATACATACACAACTACAGTGTCTTAACAGGATGCAGTTCGTTGGGCTCATCCACACACTAGAACAGTGCCTTAACAGGATGAGTCGCCCAGCAGCATAATTCTACAAATAAATCTACATAAAAAATACATTTAAATTTCCTTTTGAGGTCACTTTTGTTCCTGGGTTCATTCACAAGAAATTGTGGTTTGTGTTTCCCTTGGAAAAAATCTGGTACATCTGGCTAAATACTTCCTGTTAAATAGGAAGTGGTTTTGGAGGGTACACAGAGAGCGAGACTGTCTGCTGCACCATGCCCAATCTGAGCCTAAAAGATTAGACTACATATGGTGAGCGTGCAGCGTTTCTGTTTGAGAGGCAAAAGCCAATTCTTACAGCATGGCAAACTAACAAATGTGGCTATAAATCCCATCATAGTCATATGGTGTGTTGTGGTTGTTTTCTAAGCCTGAACCATGGTTCAAAAAGTGGTGTCCCCTACTTTTACTTCTACTTCTCCCAATCTTCTCCCATATATGAAACCCATCCTGTCACTGCTACATTCTGTGTCAGTGTTAGAGAGCTCAGGCTCAACGTTGCCGGTCGCTGCTTTGTTCCACTCTGCAGGTCAGGGTTCGATTTTTGTATCGGAGACAACTGCTTCAGCTCGACGCGCCGTCCAATCTTATATGTTCTTCATACGCGAATGGTTTCCCATTAGCCGGGAATCACCGGGACATGACCGATGAATAGTTTTTTCTTTGCCCTGCATGTTTATAGTCTGTTCGATAAATCACTACCTTACTTTCACCATTTTTGTCATATGGGAAAAAATCTCCAAACTTCCAAACGGACAACTAGATTTAATGGCAGATCGGTGGATTTAATGTTCCCCTGGCCTCAGCATGAGCAGCAGAAACGATTATATGTTTGTGTCCAGCTAACAGACGGTTGCTTGGATTCATTCCTTGTTTTGCTCGCAGTAAAGAAGTAAGTGGGGCTCGGCGGCTGGGGAATGGAAGCAGAGGAGGACTGGCTGACAGGGCCGGGTGACCCCCTCCAACCCCTCCAACCACGTTTCCATGGCAGCAAAGACTCCCCGCAGGCCCTCCTCGGTGCAACGTTAATGGGTAAAGCGCCGGAACGCCTCTGGGTATGCGGTGCAGCGGCTGATTCGTGGTGCAGCGGCTGAGTGGGCAGAGCCCAAGACCACACCCATCACATTCTACTGCTGCTGTTATTGGAGCTGGACCACGCCGGTCCCCAGGGTGCCATCTCCAGGGCCGTTTCCTCTCCAGTTAATGCTTCATTACCCCCCCAGGTGTGATGAAGCTGCCTCCCCTTCCCCCTGGGGCCTCTGCCGGGAGCCAGGTGGGGCCCACACCGCCACCAGGGAAGGGAGTCTTTAGCTAACCTCAGCGGGTAGCTTTCATCTGTTACTCCGCCACTTGTGTGCTGCCTGTCTTCCGCAGACGAGAATTACACGCGCGTGATGTGATGTCACTCTACCACGTGCCTCCCGTGTTGCCACTCTGCCACATGACGTGTTATGTGATGTCATTATGCCTCCCGTGATGTCACTCTTCCGCATGACATGTAATGTGATGTCACTATGTCTCCCGTGATGTCACTCTTCCGCATGACATGTAATGTGATGTCACTATGTCTCCCGTGATGTCACTCTGCCACATGACGTGTTATGTGATGTCACTATGCCTCCGGTGATGTCACTCTGCCGCATGACGTGTTATGTGATGTCACTATGCCTCCGGTGATGTCACTCTGCCACATGACGTGTTATGTGATGTCACTATGCCTCCGGTGATGTCACTCTGCCACATGATGTGTTATGTGATGTCACTCTTCCACATGACATGTAATGTGATGTCACTATGTCTCCCATGATGTCACTCTTCCACATGACATGTAATGTGATGTCACTATGTCTCCCGTGATGTCACTCTTCCGCATGACATGTAATGTGATGGTGGTTTGGGTTTGGGTTTGGGGCTGGATGTTTTGAGTAGAGGTTGCGTTGTGTTTTCCTGCCAGGGACACGATCCTGTTTGTGCTGGGAAACAGGTTCTTGGTCTACTCTCCATATTTAGTCAATGTGATTATAAGCAACTGATTTGCTTATAACCTGCAGAGAACAATATCGAATTGAACTGATCTTTGAATGTCTGTACATTACAAAAGAAGCGCAACAAATTAATCAATGAATCAATTGATAATTATTCACATTCTTAGAGCTTCAATTTGGACCCTCCCCCACAAACACTCCCATTCGGGCCCCATGTCTCTTATAAATGCATGAGTTTATGGATTTTCCACAGATCCCTCGTATTAGCGTGCATCTGTTTTCTGGCCCAGCTACTTTCCAGGAGATACCAGACACAGGTTTACTGCTGACCTTTAATATACTGCTGAACCCCTTCGTTAAAGACTTCAGTTAAAAGCAGCATCAGTGCGCTCTTTCCAAACACCCCCCGCCCCCGGCAGGCGCCTGCTATTGAGCAGCAGTGTTAGCAGAAGAACAGCAGTGACAATTAGCATTTGACTTCTCCACGGGGAGTAAACTTCTAATTCTAAGAGACTTCACATCAACCCTGCTCACTGATTCAATTTCCAAGACAAAGGGGGGGAATAATAATAGCACTACCACCAGAGCGATGCCACTACTTCCACTCGACATGCCGGTCAATCACAGGCCCTTATTACAGTTGCGATGGGATTATAAAAAAAAAAAAAACTCATGTGTGTGAATTAACTATGATTTTTATGATACTGTAATTAACTATGACTTTTATAAAGCACGACCCCACTGTAAATCGTTGGCAATATTAAAGTGGCGATGCTGGCGGAAGTCTCCAGGTAGACTCCAGCGTTCAGGGAGAGAAGGCTGACCTGAATGGAGAAGTGAGACTGAGTGAGCCTCCCTCTCCTCCATGTCCTTCTATATCTAACCCAATGAGGGAATAGTCTCTGCCATCAAGGTTGGAGCCTGACAGCTTCTGAGTAATTATCTGTGGATAGTAATTCACACTGTCGCCAAGCAGTTCAGGTCAGGGGGGGTTGCTTTGCTTTTTGTCACAATCTCTCTCACTCACACACACACACACATGCCCACACGCACACATGCACACACACACACACATACATACATACACACGCATACTCACGCACAAAGACATATACCTACGCACGCATGTGTGCGCACACACACACACACACAAACACACACACACGCACATATGTACAAACAGCCCGCTGGACATACAGTAGTTCCGTTGTGAGACGCAGGGTTGCTGGTGACGCACAGCGTGCCATTAAACTCCCGTATCGATCTGACCTGAATATGGAGCATAATGACTAACAGGGCCTGCTTACCAAGGCTGTTGTGCTTTAATGGCATGTCTTCACATTCATCAGGCCATCCTGGAACTTTTAATGCACTTCCATAGCTGGCAACACCCCAGAGATCACACACAGCACCAGCCCAAGGAGAAATGGAGCACGCCATATTGAAGCTAAAAGGCAAGACTCATTGCACATCATTTAATAAGCATGCGTGGCTGTGTGTGTGTGTGTGTGTTTATGTGTGGGTGTGTGTGTGCATGTGCGTGTGTGTGAGTGCGTGAGTGTGTGTGCTTGTGAAATGCATGGGATTGGAAAATTAAAGAGCCCCACATGCACACAAGCTGCTATCTGTGCGTGTCCAGTCAAATCCATGTGTATGGACCTCCCCTGTGTTGACATACATAGCAATTTATTTGAGGAACTAGTGTGAGCAGAACACTAGCGTGTTCCCTTTTCACAGATGTGATGTTTTTTTTCCCCTGTGGTGCATATGTGCTTTGAGTTTGGGACAGGTGTGTGAGGTCCCAGTTCATTCTCAGCGTTCTAGCCCGATCTTTAATCAGATTTTAATTTCAATTTAATCGTACTTCATTTGAACACTAATGACCCAATCAGTTAAGCTGAGTGTACTGTGATATGATCCAATAGTCTAGTCTATTACCTGACCCCAGAATAAATTCTCTGACACTGATTGAAATCATTGAGAGTCTTTCAGGACAGCATGATGCATTGGTGGTATTCTGTCAGACGCTGCACGTTGGCGTGTGGGAGAGTTTAGCAAAAGCCCATATCTGGGGCAAGACTGGTCAGAGCGACTGTAGGCCACAGTGCCCCCCACGAGACTGCTGCTCTGCTTTAAGAGCAAGCTTATCATATATTTATGCATTTTGCAACAGTGAATTACATTTAGCATCTCATATCTCCCCTGTGAGGGCTAAATAGAGTGGCACTGCACTCTCCGAGAGATAGGACTCCTGTATCATTGTTAGTTTAGTCACATTGATCTATTACTATCTGCATTGTGACTTAATCTCCATAGTGGTATATTGGGGAAGAAAATGCTGTGAAACAGCTGAAACACTCAACTATTAACTGTTTTTGTTAAAGGTCATGATTTTTCCAAAATCATCCTTAATACTTTTCTCAATTGAAATGCTCAGAATTTGAGATATATGCCTCATTTCTCATCTCTGACCATGAGCAAAGTTTTATGGCAGGGGAGCTAATATGAACAATCAATATTTGACACACCTCATGACCTGCGTTAACCTGTCCTGTGTTTTTGGAATAGAAGGCGTGAGTGCGCGTCGAACCTCAATAACCTTCAGCCATTTCTCTTGCTCTTCTTCTTCGTATTTCTGGCGAAATGTGTAAGAAAAGCAAAACATTTTAAACGATGCAGAACACATTTCCCTATGGCCCCCAGCCACCAGGTAATCCTCCCCCGCCCCCGTTATTCACACAGGTGACACAGAAAGAGCGAGGGAGCGTTTACATAATGATGAACTGCTTTATATCTCGCACTATCATAAAAATACAGGGGTAAACAGTCATTCCACAGCATTGATTGGTGTGATGCAAGGTCAGATCTTTCTGAAACAGCACTTTCTACAGGAGGTCTGTCCTCCGTGTGTGTGTGTGTGTGTGTGTGTGTGTGTGTGTGTGTGTGTGTGTGTGAGGGGGGGATCTGTGATCTGGAATCTTGTGTCGACAGCAGTCCCTCCACGCCCGCTGCAGCTGAAGTGTATGCTCACCTCAGAAACACTGTCCCACGAGCCAGTCACCAATTTCCACACTCCAGCCCCCACAGGACAGCAGTCTGATTGGAGGAGAGGCACCTTTCTCACTGACGAGAGTGGGTAAGGTTTAGGTGCCTTGTGAGTAGAAAAAGGGTGCATATGCACAGGTAACCATGGGAACCTTAAAGGAGAATTCTACCCATATTCTTTTTTTTTTATAATACATTGTCCATATTCTAATACGAATGCAACGGTAAATGCATATTTATTTGCAGATAAGAATTATTCAGGCTAAAACCAAATTAAATAAGTGTTGCAACTTTATCTCCCATAATGCATTTATTTTCTCTCAAGCCCACAACCACTGAAAACCCATGCATTCCAGTCTGGAAAAATGAGGCACTGGGGGAAATGAAAATAATCTTGTATAAAATTTTAACTCGATATTGATGCCATCATTGCTGCGATGTAAAGGGTGTAATACGTTGAGGACTACCAGGGGCACACGGCATTGCACTCGCTCAACTCACTGCAGAGGAGATGAAAGTAGAACACCCTTTTAAATCACTAAGGATAAGGTGAAGGACAGTAATGGTGCGTCTCTGCTTTGAACCAGGAACTTACAATATACTGTATATATATATATATAAAAACAAGTTGTGGCATATCTAATGATCTTTTTCTCACTCAGATTTTTGGGTAAACGTACAGTTTAAGAACACCCTACCCTTGGAGGACTAATCCAACTGTCATGGCACTGTGGTTTCCTGCTCAAAGTCTGTTAATGACAGAGCCCAGACACAAAACCAGAAATGTCTAGATGTCTCGTACTCAGCCCACGCTTGTACCTTTTGAACTGCAATACTTTGATGTTTCTTTTTTTGTACATCATTTGAACTGCAAGAGATCTTGAAAGCCATTTTAAAGCCATTAACGCTCTATTGAGCCTTTTACTTTGAATTTTTCATCCTTAAATTTAACTGTCAGATAAACGTGTGAGCTCATTACATTATCGCTGGATGTAATTGAATATAATGTGCGCACCTTATTTCTGTCATCTGGTAATGAATGGAAATCTGAACTTTGATTTGTGTGAAAGTATTCATCATGGTTCTCGGCTTGTTCTAATGTACACCCCCTTGTGATTTGCTTTAGCAGGTAGCTTCATTAAGAGGCAGATTTGTCTGTTTGATCTTTTGTGGTGCAACATAATTTGAACTACTAGAGTTGTATTGAAGGTCATAATTGCTCAAACTGCTGTGTCTTAGGCATTGATTCCTTTAACACCTTTTCCTTAAATTAAATGTTAAATAAACACAAGGCTTTGTTGTGACCACCAATTATTGAATCCAGGCCTTGATCTGAGATATGTTCATGCTTCCTGATGGTCACAAAATGGTCTCATTTAGGAACCTGGGCCCGTATTCACAAAGCATTTTATCTTACCACTAGGAGTACTTCTAAATCGCACTAAAACCTTTTAGTTAGGAGTCCCACCTTAAAACCTATTCACAAAGCTGCAAAGACAAACTCATACTAAGGAATTCCTACAATTTTCAAGCTAAGAGTGAGGGCGGGGTTGACGTCGTTGCTAGGGATGACGTTGTTTCTCATGAACGAGCTTACTCAGAATGCCCACAGTGATTGGCTGATATAGGGGATGGATCATCATAGAGAAATAGTTTTTCTGCCGCTGTTTTTACAGTAACAATTCCCTAAATCTCGATGCAGAGTTACAGTGAAGAGATAGACAACCATGTATGTTTTGGTTTGCTTTGTTTTTCATACTAAATGCCTTTCTGGGAGGCATGTTTTTAGAAACGCGACCGAATTAAATAGAATTGAAACATTAAGATATAAAGATTTAGTGAAATAACTTAAATTGAAAAACTGAAATTATCATTCATTCAATTCCTTGAGAATAGTTCCAGGCAATTTTTGGTGGAAACGCGCCTTTGGTCCCGTTATTAATTTTTTTGCTGATCCGACAAATGATCCGATGCACCCCTATTATATTCTAATAAAGATTCTAAAATACAAATGTACGCTACGTGTCACTGATTTAACATGAAACCAAGAATACCGACTAGTCAATTGGTTACATGTCTGCACCTCGTAAACAATCAGCGGGTATCTATATATAATATATATAATATTATATATATAATACCCTCGCGATTGAGGCGGTACCTTTTTATGAGCTCTGTATCATTCAATATCTCCAGTGTTGACGCGATTGCGACAACGATTGCCGGCCGCAGCAGATTTTCGGATCACCGTGAGTAGGTCTTTAGCGACTTAGAAGTCCTCTTGGCTGCTTTTAACTTCTCCTGGACTTAGGAGCTGTTTTTAGCTCTCAAACCCTTTGTGAAATACTCTTATCCCAAAAATGTAGGACTCCTAAATTTATGAGTGACACGCCCATTATTTTTCGGACTTGCTCCTAAATTGCGCAGTTAGGACCAACTTTTTACCCTTAAAATGCTTTGTGAATACGGGCCCTGATCTGTACAAATTAAATAAGAGAATTTGGAAGAAAGACATTAAAATTAGCATCATGCACTATACAACGTTTCCAGGTTGTACCCACAAGGTTATTGGTTTGATTCCCATATGGGACACCACTGTTGAGCCCTCCAGCAAGTCACCCAACGTAAACTGCTCCCGTTAAATATTCCTCTTTAAAAACACAAGCTACTAGAGTCATGTTGGGTGAGCCCATCTCTCTCTCTCTCTCTCTCTCTCTCTCTCCATCTATATACAATATATGTAGTAACTGCCAAAATAAAGCAAATACGTAAGTAATTAGGGAAACAAAGTATATTGAAAGCAGGTGCTTCCACACGTGTTGTTTCTGAGTTAATTAAGCAGTTAATATCCCATAATGATTAAGGTCATGTATAAAAATGCTGGTCAGGCCCATTATTTTTCCAACCATGGCTAGAAGAAGAGATATCAGTGACTTTGAAAGAGGGACATGTTTGGCAGGAGCTTCATTGACAAAGCCTTGTTAACTTGCTGCTGTCTGGTAGACGTTACCGGAGCATCCGAGCACAGACTACAAGACTCACTAACAGTTTTTCCCCCAGGCCATCAGGCTTCTCAACCAGCAACACTAATCTCAGTGATCACATCATCACCCCAATGTGTACTCTAATCACTTTGTATGTACATTAAATGTACATCACCTCAATTTTAATGCACATATCCATCGGCACTTCTTCACTTTATATTTACAATATTTAAAACTCTTATTCTTACTGTCTATATTCCCCTTTTTTCTGGTTCTGGAACTGCTACTAATGTTTAATGTTTACTGTTTTTCTGTTATGTATATTTTTGCTATTGGTTACTACGTAGTTGTTGCTTGCCATGTCCCAAGAATTTCATTGTTCAGAATGACCTTGTGTTATACTGTGCACTTGATAAATAGAACACTTTGACTTTGATATACAAGCACATTAAATCAATTAATTGTAACTGGCCCTGCAGAGCAGTTTACTTGTGAACAGTGGTGGTGATATTAATACACACTCTCCATTCACAGTATCAGTGCCATGCATGGTGGTGATATTAATACACACTCTACATTCACAGTATCAGTGCCATGCATGGTGGTGATATTAATACACACTCTACATTCACAGTATCAGTGCCATGCATGGTGGTGATATTAATACACACTCTACATTCACAGTATCAGTGCCATGCATGGTGGTGATATTAATACACACTCTACATTCACAGTATCAGTGCCATGCATGGTGGTGATATTAATACACACTCTACATTCACAGTATCAGTGCCATGCATGGTGGTGATATTAATACACACTCTACATTCACAGTATCAGTGCCATGCATGGTGGTGATATTAATACACACTCTACATTCACAGTATCAGTGCCATGCATGGTGGTGATATTAATACACACTCTCATTCACAGTATCAGTGCCATGCATGGTGGTGATATTAATACACACTCTACATTCACAGTATCAGTGCCATGCATGGTGGTGATATTAATACACACTCTTCATTCACAGTATCAGTGCCATGCATGGTGGTGATATTAGTACACACCTCTCCATCCCTCCAGTGGTGGTATTATGCATTCCCGCTCGCTGGACCGCATGCATCACTTTGTTTCCTTTCTCTCTAATTGGATTTCTTACGCTGTTTCTCTGCCCAGTTGTGGATTCCCGTCCCATCTTAATCTTTTGTATATTCATTTATTTTTTTTCCCCAACTTCGCCAGCGAGGATTTGCTTCCCCTCCCCCCCACCCCGGTTTATTTTGTGTTGCCATTTCTTTTCATTCATTTGGCAGCGTTAAGTTGGTGGTGATTTGTTTGTGAGAAAGCCACTGTTTATTCTCTTTGTACTGTGATCAGTGTAGTGTCTAGATGCCAAAAAAAACATATTCAGTATTTGTTTAAGGTTTACAGTTGGAGCATGGGGAGATGTGTGAATTCTGAACCCTGGGAAGGGGGGCATGCAGAGAGACCTCCCAGCTGGCCTCCAAGAATAAATCTGTTTTTCCAGCAGTTCTATGGTACGGTGGCAGCAGGACGAATGCATTCCCTGTACAGGCACGCTGTAACCCAAACCCCGGCGTGTTACTCAAAGAGGGCGTTCCCCGGGCCTGTCTTAATGGCCCTGTGTTTGTGTCCTGGGAGCGCTTGTTTAATCACACCCAACGTCAGCTCATTAATTACACTTTCATGCATCTTTTTTCCAGGAGCGGCAGCCTGGGTCTGCGAGTTCGTACTTATTATGAACACACCGCCCCGGGTCATGACGCGAAAACCGGTCATAAATTTCCATAAATGATCTCAGTCTCTGTGTAGCAGGTAGCAGCATGGGTTCAAATAGAAGGGACATGGAGGGAGAGAGAGAGAGAGAAAGAGAAAGAGAGAGAGAGAGAGGGAGGGAGGGGGGATGAGTCCACTAACAGGAAGGAAGAGGAAGAGAGAGAGAGAGAGAGAGAGAGAGAGAGAGAGAGAGAGAGAGAGAGAGAGAGAGAGGAGCGAGGGTAAGAGAGAGAGAGAGAGGGAGAGAGGGAGGGAGAGAGAGAGAGAAAGGGAGAGGGAGAGGGGGCTCTCGAGCCAGCCAATCGGAGAGCTTTGCACGGTTTTCCCGCGAAGGGATGACAAAGTTATCTTATTGGGCCTTCCGGCACCCTCCGCTGCCGCATCAGGAGGGAAAAGAGTAGGTTAACAATAATAAGAAGGCAAGAAAAACAAGAAACATTTGCATTTAAATCAACCAATACCCCACTGCTACAACTGCTATGGCTAAGGGCTAATGGTTTTATCTATTATTATCATAACTAATAATATTATTTTTATTATTATTATTATGGCGCAATGGAGTCTGACAGTCAACAGAATATGTACAGATGTTGGTTTGAGCATGAACAAAGTGCCAAAGGAACCCTGTGTGAAAATGCCTGGCCACTCTGTTCAAAGAGACTGTGTTCTTAAATGCCAACTGGACAGCGAAAATAGATGTGGGCACACACTGATCTCCACTAGGGCAGGGAGACCTGCCACAGGGCTCTGCCTGAAATGTCAGGCTCGGCTCAGATAACGGCGACACGCCACAAAGCCATCCTTTATCTCCAGCGGCCTCTCTTAAAGGCCCCCGCTTCTTGGCGAGTTTGTTTAATCTTCCGTCGTGTCAAAGGGGCAGCCTCGCCACGCGCCCCTCTCCTCAGTTCCGCGTAGCGGCGTGTAGGTCACGTTTAATTGGACACTGTGACAAAAATATGCGGAAGGTAAACAAGGTTGACTTTTCACGCGAATCTGCACGGATAGAAAAACACATCTCACTCGTCAAGTTAAGCACATGACGTTACACCACCACAAATATAATGCTTGAAATGTTCTGGGGGTAAAAGAGACAAAAAATATTAGAAATGTATTCATTTAAATATGTGCAGTAAAAATTTGATGAGCTTCATCCGTGCATAAGTTACTATAATAATAATAATATTAATAATAATATTTTTGTATAATTTTATATACATTTTACTAGAGGGGAATTAGATATGGAAATGCTTTGGCGATATTTGCTAACTTAGATTAGAATGTCACAGTAAATTTATCCTGGAGTGCTAAAAACGCTCACTTTCACTTGTGACCAGAGCACTCACCAAAACAGGTGTTTTTCATGGGAAAAGTGGAGCCACGTAATTTGAGGAAAACCCACATGTTGCGATCAGCCGTGACTTAATTAGCGATTCTCAGGTGCCAAGCCTTGAGTTAAGTTTAGTGTGAATTTGATCTGTTTCCGTTTCAATGCTTTCCATTTGTGCATTTAGACCAGTTACATTCCCAAACTGTTGACTGGACAGAAACATTATACCTCAGCCAGCTAACGTTAATTGTTTGTGCACACAATGCTCGTTTCCTCAAGACAAGCCAAAATAAAACAAGCCAAAAATAAAAACATTGGCTGTGTTCGAAACTTCCCTATTCCCTAAATAGTGCACTATATAGTGTGTTCACCAAGTGGTGTTCGCTCAGCAATTTCGTTGACAAATATAGATATAGATATAGTCCACTATAAAATACCCACAATTGCATTTCTATCATTAGAATTTCAACAAATTTATTTGTGATTTAACTATTGGTGGCAAAACTGGCTACATTGACAAACCCACTTGCACATCATTACAACAATTTATTTGGGTTTAACATTTCAAAACTGAACATGTCTACCTGAGTACATTTCAACCTTGTCATGAGTGCTCGGTTTGTTTACTACTGGGCGCGTCCGCTTGCGTCACCGAAATATCCGGCACATTTTTTTAACGCAAATGACGTTCAGTGTAGTGTCTGAAAACAGTTTAATCGTTCACTACATGGAACACTACATAGGGAACACTACATAGGGATAGGGAATGAGTGAACGAGTGAACGGTTTCGAACACAACCATTGTCAGAAAATGTACAGTGTGGAGGTGCTATTACACCAAAATGGTGTACCTGGTATTGCAGTTGCATTAAGAAGTCATGAACGTCGATGTGATAAGGTAATTTTTAACGATCATTGTCATTCATCAAAATGATCCTCACCTAGATCACAAGTTAATCGTGTTGTGAAATATTCAGCAAAGTCAGGATGTAATTGGACTGCTATTGGCTGAGATATGGCTGCAGTCACAGTTGGGATATACCACACGAGTTAAGTTGGCCCATGTGTCATTCCCAGATATTTCACTGAGGATCACTCTGAAATGCATTCAGTTTATCCTTCGGAAGTAGCCAAATACATAAATGTCAAGAATATTTATCATGTTCACAATATTGTGTTACGTATAGAAATGCAAATAACAATGCCCTGCCAAAAGCTCTAGCCGTTAGTTCGGCTCATCTTTATCATGATGTCACTATTATATGATTGATTATTAACCTATGGTAAATGATAATAGTATGAGTTATTAAAGAGCATAAGCCGATGCATGTCAAGGTGATAATGTGTAATCACTGCAGTAGGCAGTATTATGAATATACAAACACACACGTACATGTGTGCGTAATGTCACTATGAACGAGCTGATTGATCTCTTTTACAGTTGCCTTTATTTAATCAAACTGCTTTTTGCTTTGTACTCAACTTTAAGTAATGTCATTTTACCAGAGCTTTGTTTTGCAAATGTACAGTGCACACATTCATGTGTTTGGCGGTTGTGAAAGTTGAGCAGAAATGAACAGAAACCAGATGAGCAGCCACGGGTGGGCCTGGGCCCGCCAATTTGGAATATGGGCCCATCCAGTGAGTCGTGCTTAATTTCTTCGGTATTGTATGTCATTTAAATAATGTACAATTTAAATAATTGTGACCAATCAAAAAAAAAAACCGTTATTAAATATACTGGATATAGGCTCTAGTGAGAATTGTTTTTTTACAGTTACATACAGAAGAAATGGGCCAGTCAGTTAACAAGCGACGGCATCGCCCACACATAGACAAATTCCTGCATCATAAACGCCATCTTAGTTGTATGCGCTCTGGCTCCAGCACATACGGTGTCAGAGCCATACGCCCACGAGTGCTCAAGCCTGCACTCAAGAGTAAAAAAAAGTATTAGAATTAATCGGACTATTGCATATAAAGATGATTTCATATTTCATGGAGAGAACATAGACATAGACATGTTTCGACATTCATGACATAGTCAGTGCATCAGCTACACGCCGCTTTCTATCTTCCTTGAACGTCTTAATTGTGCTCAATATGCAAAGCTGCAAACTGTTGTTAGCTTATTTTATTTTATCTTATTATGTTATTTTTAGGCATGGATAGCTTGCTGTGAAAAAGTTTTCAAAATGTGATGGATGGACCTGACATGAAAAGGTTTGTAGTTTATATTCTAAATGTGTTGTAGTTCATATTCAAAGCACAGTTTTCAGATAACACATAAGCTAAATCTAGCAAAACAAAAGCTAGTGATAGCGAAATGAAGTCAAATGTAGTGTGTGATTTCTATAACACTGTCCTGGCTCTTGGCTTGTTTACTTCTTGCCCACCCACTTTTGTGCAGGCCCACCGGAAAATTAATTCCTGGCTACGCCCCTGCATCAATCCACTAATATTAATTTTATTGATTAAAATCTATGCAGCTGTGGTTAGTGTTTTAGAAATTGATATATTTTGAACAACAACAAATAAGGAGAGTACTACTATGATGCAGGTGGGGAAGAATAGTTCAATATGTTTATATATTCCCCCTATGTTTCATAGAATAGTTCAGGATGTTTATATATTCCCCCTATGTTTCATAGAATAGTTTGGGATGTTGAGATATTCCCCCTATGTTTCATCGAATTTCATTCCATTCAGATGATTTCATTCTTTTTTTATTATGTTTTCAGTCATAAACATTATTATGTTTTGCCACATATCGGCAGAACTGGATATTGATCTGTTTGCATGTCTCTAGGCTTGGCTTACTATGGAACCTAATTGGTCAGCCTATTGACCACTTTCCCGAACTCTGTCCTTTCCCATGATTCATAGCGCCATCATCGTGTAATCCTGTTACTGATATCTGCTCCACTGTGTTTATCTGTGTAGCTGGGTGTTTAAGAATATGAAAATTGTGCAAAATGGTCAAATTTTGCAGATGGCTACACGGATCGGATTATTTAACAAGTACTGGGGACAATACTGTGAAAGTGCCCCATCTGTCTACCCTAACGGAATGGGTAGATGATATGAAACAATGGCCCGATGTTAGCTATGTTGACATTGTCAACTACTTCGTTCTTAGTGAGGGTGTTGATGGCGAGGAGCTTACAAATTACAAAAGCACAGAGGCTTATAATTATCTATATAGCAATAAGATCTGTAAATTATTCTGTAAAAAATACAACGAGTTTACTTTCTTAAAAGCTGAGGTTGAGTACCAACAAACCAAAACAGCTGGCTTGGGTAATGATGAGAGCCAGTGGCGTGATCGACTGTTCCTGCACTGCAGGGTTAGAGAAATCCTGTAGCCATGCAGCAGCTATTATCTGGAAGGTAGTGATATATGAATTAGAGTAACATGATTGTATTAACCATAGAAGTGTCACTAGCACCTAGCTGTAATAGAGCTCTTTCTTTGAGAGAGCTGCAGGAATATACGTGGATCGTTCCATCCACTACTAGGGTAGTGAAGCATAACCATTTTCATGCAGTCTATACAAATTCTGTCAAACTCTGAAAACAATAAACATACTATACCATAATAATGACTTGTTGATGTATTTGTCTCGCCTTTAATAATGTAAAGATACCTTGAGGTTGAAAAACAATACAATTATTTATCTTGATTCCTGTCCAGAATGCAGTGGTTAGTGGAATGACCGAACTGAGCAGCGCATGTGGAATGAAGATGTTTATACAAATAATTACAATTCATGACAAAGAAATGTTCATTTAAGTTTTTTGAAATGCACGTAACAAAAAATCACATTTTCTTTTACTATGTCTTGAGTAAATTCAGAAATTCATTCACACAATCAGTATTAGTTTCCATTCAAGTTCATCTTCGCTGGTCGAAGCCGATGTCTGCCTAGTCTGAGCCGTAACCTCGCACCTGGTTAGCCTTCGCCTCTTAACTGGTGGTCGTTCATAGCCCAGGAATAACTCCGGATTCAGATGCAGCTCCGTTGGTTTGTGGTGAAAAAATTCAAAGAACAAACATAAACTTTCTTCTGTGAATGTTTTAACTTCAGTGCTGCAAGCCATTGCTGCATTCTCTTGTTTTCATCTCGTCCTTGGGCATTGAATGTAGTGCGTAGGGTGCTGTACAAGGACATGTTTTGTGAGTCTGATTGAGTTGAAAACAGGCCCCATTCATAAAATTGTTCAGGAGTTATTTGCGCACCCGCAAACGGCACATTTTGAGCCCGAAGACATTATCTATCTGGTGAGAATTCTAAACATAAGCTGCATTGAGCTAGCAACTTGCCTTTGGAGCTAACGGAAATTAGTAACAGTACCGGAAATGTGTCAAGTGTCATGGCGGCTCCCATGTTCTCTCTCAGGAACGTGATGGATACAAGTGAGCTGTGTGTTAACTCTTCCTTTAAGCACTGATGAAGGTCTAACGACCCAAACGTTGGCATAACAAATTGATATACTTATGGCCTCCGGTATCCATATGCTTTCTTCAGTCATGAACAGAAATGCACGGTTGACTCCGTATCTGATAGGATTAATATAATGTTTACAGAACTGGAATGCATTCTCATCTATTCGATTACTACAATTTTTTTCAATAGGCAGACCTTGTCCTTCAGATCAAGTTACGCTATAGTACAGAGCTACATAGTACAGATTTTGTAGCGGGAGATACGCAAAGAGGCAGATGAGATACAGCGCCCGGGTGACCAGAACACATGGGAATTGAACTGGCAACTCTTTGGTTCCAGTCGAGCTCCCTAACCTCTATGCCGCACTGGCAGACGGACACAGCAGGGCTCCCATCTGGCCTGCGTGTGATTGGAGGGATATCGTGTATTCAGGAAGCGAGATGTGGCCTTTCACGCACCATTTTATGCCAGAATGGGTCTTTGGCAGCAAACATGCTTTACAAAATAATTTCCCTGTAAAAAATAAATGCCTGATCGATCATATAAATCCATAACATTGTTCCTACAACGCTCAAACAAGACATCACGCTGGACCCAGCGTTATCAACCGAGGACACAACCACAACAGGATACTTTCCTCCTTGGCTCATTTCATTGTAGAAGTCATCAGACTTCACTCCCTCCCCCACCCCAAACCCCTACCCCGCATATCTTCAGATCTGACAGCGCAGTCATGGATAGACCTGGAGCTTCGGTGCAGGTTTTGGTAATTCAGATGTTTAGGAAGGCCAACCCTTCCTGATCTTGTCTGGCATGGCGTGTGGTGTAGTGTGGTGAGGTGTGGATTCACACTGATGGCTGTCACATTTAAATTCCGCCCGCGCTTCACACAGGGTTAGTGCATTGTTAGGAGACACACAGCAGGCCTGATTGGACAGCAGTGGGGGACAGAGCACTGGATGTTTTTGGGGGTGTTGTGGCTCAGGGTCGGGGGTACGGGTGGGACCTGACTGCTTGTCCATGTGACAATGAGTGACAGGAAACATGCAGCCAAGCCATGACCTTAGGATTGATGTCTCTTCTCTCTCTCTCACTTTTTCTCGCAATACATTGATTGATTAATACACTGATGGTTCTTCTCCGTTGGCCATCAGAGTCTAATTGGACGTCTCTTAAAACCTTTCTCTCATCTCCCCCTAAAGAGGGAAAATATACTCTCTCTCTGCTAGAGTTACCCCCCCTCTCCTTCCCGCCCCTCCTCTCTCTCTCTTCTATCTCCCTCCTCCCTCTCTCTCTCCCTCCCTCCACACATCTCCACTGCATTGCAGCCATCCTTTTATTCTATAGTGCTGTAAAAATACCTCTAATCTAAAGTCCCCTCCACTCCCAAGTCTGTTTCCACAACAAGTGGCAGATACACTGTGGAAATAAACTAGGCCTGGGAAAGCAAGCATAGGTGTTCAGAATATCCACTATAGGCCCTCACAGCGCCCAAACATCTATTCCTGACTATGTCCTCACATGTACACGGGCTGACTCTCTGCAGTCTTTTAACCTTCCTTAGTACAATTTGATACATGTGTACATGCCAATTTGAGAAGTAAAGAAAACATAACGAGGAATTGTAAGCATATGAAAGGTACGTATAAGGCAGCTCAGTTTTTAACGTGTATAACATTCAGTCACTAGGAGAAGTTAGCTAGAAATGCGTTACGGTAATATAAATACAAATATCCTTGTTAAGATAGCTAGAAGGGTATATATGCCAACTTTCTTTCTTGGGTGGGGGGTGATATTGTTTGGTGGGGGGTTAGTTCAGGGATATTCTAGTGCTCATTATTCTTACATTTCCAAGAACACCATTACAAAATCATGGATATCTGGTAACCATTAGCAAACAGAAGTGAGACACGAGTGAAACCCTCCTTTCCTGGGTGATGCTGCTGGTCACATGACCTGGTCACATGGTCTAGACTAGACTGCCCTTGGGAGCCTGTATGTTGAATTCATATTATTAACAAACATTAAGCAGTAAAAACTCTGTCATGAATTATTGATTTGGGATGTCATAACATATCGGCCGCCTACTGATATGACGTGATATTGATATGATATTGATATTGAGATGATGTTTGCAATGAATAAATATGAAAAGACATTCACTGAAAAATTGCACTATTCTCTTTAATTTAGTCATATTCAGAGTATTTGGCCACTAGCATATCCACACCAGCTGATACGTGTGGAACCAGAGATACCAATGGAATTGAGATCACAAGAACAGTCGATACCTTTTAACGGAACAGCCTGCTGCTCGACTGGTAAAAGAGTTAATATAAGTTAGCAGAGACACGTCATGGTTTAATCTATTCCTCTGAGTGAAGGAACCGACAGGGTTAAAGAGGAACAGAAAGGCTTTTCCACATAGCTGCAGGGGACTAGAGATAGGATTTACCCTGTTGTGAGCTTAATGCCAATTAAGGCAAGAGGCTCCCTCTCCCGTTGAGATCTGACAGGCTTGTTTGACTGCCATTCATTTCCGGATTTAAAAAAGCAAAATGTTGGAATCCAAACAGAAATCAGTCCCAGTTCCCTCCAATTTTCATCAGTTGTCACACCTCAGTTGTGAGGAACACACCCCTTGGTTGACACGGCACATGACCTGCGATTGGTCAATTTGTCTTTTGTGCCCAACGGAATCCCAAGGGAGTAAGATCACAATATACAAATGGAACGGGGGCGGGGGGGTGGCCTTTGCTGGATGCTGTGAGGTTGGGGCGGTGACCTCAAGCCTCTAGTGTAATACATTTATTTGTAGAGCACATTTCATACAAAGGCTTCCAGGCCAAAGTGTTTAACAATGGAAATGAAATTTAAATATAATTGTTAACATTTTGTTTAGAAAAGGAGCACTATTTGAAAATGGAGGGTGCACCAAGCACACACCAAGTCTAGTGTCCAACCAAAGGATTTTCTTGGGTTTGGTTTTCTCACAGAACCAGCATCACTGTATGTGATTTTTTTAACTGCAAAAGCGACAAGAACCAGCAGATATGAATGAACAGATTGCAAGCTTATCTCGCCTCCTTCCAAATGAAATTCCCTCCGTTTCCATCTTGCTTAGGTTCCACTAGTGGAGCTGAGGCCCTGCCTCGAGGATGGAAACAAAAATGAAACTTGCATGATTGCTGTCGCTAAACCATCGATACAGACAATATTACAGACTCGACAGACTTTGATTGACGCAAGTGTACAAATCCAAGTCAAGTATGTTCCACAATAGTGAGAACGAGGAGTTCAGTACACATAGGTACAGTGTGTTCTTCCGGCAGGGCCAACATAGGCAAATTAATTCAGGGAAATTAGTTTGAAATTGGTCACTTTGTTGTGTGACAGTAGCATCGAGGCTCTTGCTGCACGATTATGCTGTTCCAAATGTCTGTCCCTTCTTCCGCCGTGTTCGCTGAGGAAAGCTGAGGCTTTGAGGAAGAAGTCGATGCGCATCCCTTCAAAAAGTGAGTAACGTGCAATTTAGCAGACCAAACGGATGAATAAGATCCGTCCGGCGACTCCGCAGACGTGTGTTAAAGTTGGATATGTTTCTCCGCCAAAACAAATTGGCAAATGTCTGAATCAATCAGCTCACTGCACTGAAGCTGGCCCAGGCTACAGTTACCCCGAGGACTCATTCTATGGAATGGGATAGCTGGTGTCCAATGGGGAAAGAGAATAAGCACCTGGATAAATCAATACGTCAATAAATTACATCTACACAAAGGCCAGCGGACTGACCCTACAGAGATAATTTATTCTTATTTTTGTGACCATTTTAAATGAATTTTCTGTCGACTATTCTTTTTATTTTGTCATAGTGATTATGCCATTGGGTTGCCATGTTGTAAGACTGTGTGCATATTACAACACAAACGTTTTATCATATTATTCGTTTTACGGGCTACATTTCTGGGGTAGCCCTGATAAGCATGGACATTTGTAACTGGCAGGGTCAAGTCTCTCTTTTTGTCTTTCTCCGAGACACAGCATCTGATGGCATTAGTGCCGCTGACAGAGTTTAATTGAGTAAACACTTTAGCTGTGTTTTTGCCAAAACGGTGCCATACCTGACCCTTCCCTGAGCAAGACTCAGAATGGAGTGAAATTACCTAGTTTGGTGCCAAACTTCATTCATGGTGGCGTGGGGGCCGCTCGTGACGCAGCGATTAAAGTCTCAATGCTTTGGCTAATAATTTTTTCCCCTTTCCCCTATCCCCTTTGCCGAGAGCGAGCTTGACAGAGAGGCCTCGGTTACGCATTTACGAGAGAAATGAGACTCCCAGGCCCAGGGATTGCATCTACATTACCATGGGCACAAAATCCAATTCCAGAAACAGTGACAGAACTGGAAAAAATCAATCACAGACACTATTAACCAGCGGAGATGTCATTGCTGCTTTTCTGAAGCCAGTTTCACACCTGGGCCTCGCCGCTTTGGCTAACGGGCACCACGCCGGGAACGTGCCTCAGTCGTAAATTAGGATAAAACGAAGGCTAAAATAGGGCCGCTCTCGCACTAAAACGACCAGTTGGACTGGGACGAGCACATGTTCTTGCCCTCTCTACCTCAATTTCATTCTGCAGCATCCAAGCCCGCTCCAGCGTTACGGAGCCAGGCAGAGATGTGTGGACTGCGGTGATGAATCGGCAGATGCTCTCGAACGCAAGCCAAATCCATAGGAAAAGAACACCGGGTTGAAAGACGCAGCAGATGCTCTCGTTTCACTGTTTTGGTGGATTGGAGGAGGCGGGGACGGGCCTTGCCCCTGCACTTGCAGACGGCAGCCTCGAGCCGTGGTATTATTATGGCGGATTGTTCGAGAGGATTTATGCCTCACGCCCGGCTGCCCTTGGCCCTCGGGTTGTTTCCACGCCGGGACTGCTGGTGCTGCCAGTCAGGCACGACCGCGTGGTTTTCTCTGGCAGCAGGTCGGCGGTGCTTCGACCCCCAGGGCGGAGGTGATTCCCAACGTCACGCACCTTGCACTGCCCAGCGCCCCTCCCCCTGCAGTGGACTTGCCGTGTGTGATTGCCGTATACAGCCGGAACCAAAATCCTGACCTGTCCATTAAAGGAACCCACCAGAGTATTGACGCCACCTCGGTCAGCAAACCCAGCGGGACCCTCGGCCACGTCCTGGAGTACGGCTCCCAGCGCCTTTGTGATTTGTGATCCAAGGTCAGGTCAAAGGTTTGATTTAATCTACGGCCCACGCAGCCAAATCGATGAGGCTACAGCGAGTGTATTCCGCGTCTGTAAAGACAATCGCTGTCTCTGCTGTTGTTTTTAATCTGTTCTGTTCTGACAGGAAGGGGGGGCAGTCCACAGGGAATAACAATGAACCAGAAGAAGAAGAAGAAAAAGCAGTAATGGCTGGGTGAATGGATGCACAACATCGATCCATCTTGGTCGCAGGGCTGGAGGAATCCCACGGCTTGTCTTGGGTGTCAAGTGGGTGAAATTCCCATTCCCTTTCAATTTGCGAGTCAAAATTTAGGATAGAATTTGTGGAGATGCTCTAGTGCTGACATGGTGCAGAACAAGGGGAACCACACCTGGAATGCTTTGCAGGTGGTGAGGCCAAGGATGGGAGCATCAGTGAAGCGTTCTGCTCTGTGTCATTTGTAATCAGTGAACTTGGCTGTACATTTGTTTTTGTCAACAGTGAGTTATTCTGTTTGCCAGCGGAATATTTGTCTATATAGTTGTTTTGGTGACGGGTGAACTGCACAATAGCATTGTGTTTGTCTTGAACTTGCTCTGGGTTATTAAGTTTGTCATTGATGAATCTTATTTGTTTTTCTTTAAAATTATTTTATTGGTTTTTGGTTTTGTTTTGTTCTTTATAAACTGATATAAATGATATAAACTATATACTGATGGAAAAAAAGTGTGAACTGAGCGCTCTAAAGCACATTTGATTTTGAACTAGTTTCTTTCTTTGTCCTTCTTCGCATCAGTGGATAGTGGGCCCTGGGCCTTTTGACCCCTCCAAGCAAGACGGAATTGAAATGAGTGCAGGAGGTCAATTTATTCTATTTTGTTCTATGAATAGAAATGTGTGAGGCTATGACTGTACTGCACTATAGCAGCAGATGAAATCGACTATAAATGAATTGTGCCCATACTGCACCATACCTGTTGAAGTGAAGTTAATGTGATTGTGTGTGTGTGTGTGTAAGAGTGTGTGTGTGTGTGTGTAAGTGTGAGTGTATGTTTACACGCACACAACATAGGACACCACACACTCGAGCAGATCGTGGGTCTGTGGGTTATTGGCCTAAGCAGCACCAATAGTTATTAACCAAATACCAATGCAGCACCAATTGCTATTAACCAAATACTAACGCAGTGCCAATTACTATTAACCAAATACCAACACAGTGCCAATCACTATTAACCAAATGAGGATAATTGGTTGAGGATAGGGTGCAGGAGGATTTTTTATTTTATTTTTTTTTTTTTTTATTTTTTAGTTTAGTCATGGTTAGCAGCTAATATCACAAGCATGTCTCACTTACATTGTACAGCTCAGAGGGGTTTATGCAGGATTACTGCCAACCTAACGGGATTATTATTGCATGTGACTAGGGAGAGAAAGAGAAAAAGAAATCATTTGAATTGACTCCTTCAAAGGCCATGTTTGTTTCAAAAGAGCAGTGACAAAAATAGCATTTAAAATATGCTATGGTTCATCGTTAGTTATCATGTCATATCAAGTGTTAATCAGAATCAGACAGCATCAATATTTAACATGCATGTGCAATGCAATGAAAGCAAGAGTCTGCATGACTCTGCTTTGTTGACCATGCAGTCATTAATGTGCAGCCATTCAGTTTTCCACATAAAACATGCAGAGGTGAGGCTGCTGGGTGGCTCATCCTGTTCTAGTGTGTGGATGAGCCCCATGCTCTGCATTCTGTTAAGGCACTGCTCTAGTGTGTGGATGAGCCCCATGGTCTGCATCCTGTTAAGGCACTGTTCTAGTGTGTGGATGTGCCCCACGGTCTGCATCCTGCTAAGCCAATGTTCTAGTGTGTGGATCAACCCCACGGTCTGCATCCTGCTAAGCCACTGTTCTAGTGTGTGGAAAAGCCCCATGGTCTGCGGGAGGGTCGCCCAGCCAGAGAGGGAGGGATCTAGTTGGCTGGATTTTTCCATATCTCAATGTTGAAAACCAAGGCAGTATATTGTAAATGGAAGTAATAAATATTATTTTAGTATTCATTAAAAAATCTTCGAAATACATACTTTTAAATAAAATGTTAAAAAAAGTGTCAAGGGTGCCTGCTGATTGTTATTTTGTTTTTACAATAAGCACTACAGGGAGGGATATGACGGTTATTGTTCACCATTCCATAAAATAACAATATTTTTATGTTACATGCGTAACATTATTTAAAAAGTTTAAGTAAAATTACATTGAATTGTCTTTGGACTTCCCCAATGTCACCTCCCTAATAGAACGTGCAGTGTGTGCATTGCCAACCAGTGCATCAAGAGCAGTTGCCCTCTGAATGGTTAATGAACAGCTCTGTTTTCAATTAGACAACAGCACAGGAGTTATTGACCCTGAGCAGAGTTAGCACCTTTCCTCAAATAGTGCATCAGCGATGTGCTCGAAGAGGTGCTAATGTTATTTGTGGTTTATTTGCAAGTGTAATGGAGGCTAATAAAGAGGACTGTACTCCCACGCTGACCCATTATTACCCCGATGTGAATGTGGACGCGGCTCATCGTCCTCAGCCTGGGAGGCTGAGGGGGCTGGTGGGGGTGGGGGGCAGGAGTGGGGGCAGGGCGGTGAGGAGAAGGGGGGGAGGGGACAGGGGCTTGCTTTGTGAGATTGCTCTTGGCAGATTTGTCAATAGCACTGAGCCCTTGCAGGATGAGCCAGCGTGGTGAAACGATTTATTGATTGATTGAAGTGCTCTTACAAGTTGGGCCTCCACTGGTGGCCTAAGGATGCCTGGTCATTTTAATTGAGACGGTCTGGGTCAGCGGTCTCCATATCCGTAAAGGTCCGTCATGTGAGTGTGTGTGTGTGTGTGTGTGTGTGAGAGAGAGAGAGAGAGAGAGAGAGAGAAACTAAAACAAAGAGAGCAGTAGATAGTGTGTGAGAGAGAGATAGATTTATAAAAAGGAATATTTAACTGGAGCGGTTCAGGTTGGTTGACTTGCTGGAGGACTCAACAGCGGTGTCCCATATGGGAATCAAACCAATAACCTTGTGGGTACAAGCCAATTTCAATGAGTAACAAGCTGGGAAAAAAAGCAAAACAGCCTTATGCAGTACATGAGCATATTCCTGCCAATTATCATAACTCACATGCGGCTCATATTTAATTTTCACAGATAAGGTTCCTAAATGGGACCATTTTGTTGTAGTGTGGATCGAGGGTGGAAGAGCCAAACGCAGATTTCACGAATATCTAAAAGCTGACCACGAGTGATCAGCCACTAAGTCTGTGAACAGATTAGGGAGCAGGGGAAAAAATGGAAAGGCAAAGAAAAGAAAACTCCGGGTACAAAAAGTCAACGGAAAATAAATCAACAGAAAACAACCCAATAAGGGCGAGAACTCTTCAACGAAGAGGTAAGAAACTAAAATGACTTTAGAGACTTTAGCTCTGGGGAATTTTAGCCCAATAAACGAAGAATGAGTCTCGAAAGGAAACACCACCAAAGTGGCGAGCATAAAACCTTTAGTTAGGGTAGAATCATTTCTCCTGAAAGGCAACCACAAAGTGGTAACACTAAACCTTTTAAAAGAGCTAATTAGAAGTACCTTCTCTCTTTAACTGAGAGACCACAGGGTGGAAAACGAATACCTTAGTTTGTAGTACCGGCTGGAGCGTAACAATGGTTTACACAGAAGCATTAGTATGAGGAAACACAGACCTTAAATAAGAGGCGGAATTAACACAGATAACCCTCAGCTGAAAGTGATCGGAAAACTCACCGACAAAAGACCATATAAGGATGGCGGATATGACAATGATTTCTCAAGAAAAAACTAAAGAAAACAGACCATCACATGATCAAGCGCCCTCCAGCGGCCGAACAAGGTAACACCGTGACATTTGTGACCATCATGAAGCATGAACATATCTCAGATCAAGGCCTGGATTCAATAAATGGTCTCAAGCCTTGTGCTTATTTGACACTTAATTTAAGGACAAAGTGTTAAAGGAATCAATACCTAAGACTCAGTAGTTTGAGCAATTATGACCTTCAATACAACTCTAGTAGTTCAAATTATGTTGCACCACAAAGGATCAAACAGACAAATCTGCCTCTTAATGACTTTTTAAGCTACCTGCTAAAGCAAATCACAAGGTGGTGTACATTAGAACAGGCCGAGAACCATGGTGAATACTTTCACACAAATCAAAGTTCAGATTTCCATTAATTACCGGATGATAGAAATAAAGCGCGCACATTATATTCAATTACATCCAGCGATAATGTAATGAGCTCATGCATTTAGAATGAGCTCTCATCCTAATCGAGTGCCAATCAGAAGCTGCTATACCAATTTCACCTGTGAATGTACTGTATCGGCGCACTTTTAATTAGCTTTATTGGCCAAGTAAGAGAGAATTTTCTAGATCATTTATTTTTTCTGCTTAAAACATCCAATTATTCAAACCGTGTGCTCCCGCGACAAGTGCCATAATTTCAGACCTCTTTATCCAACAGCACATCGGACTGCCCTTAATTAAGTCCGATAGCCGTTTCCATTCAAATCTTCACATAATGCCACTTCCGATGTCATCCTCAGCCGTTTACCTCCTGAATTAATGGCTGAATTAATCTGCGATTGTGAAGGACGGGCACACAGTCCCTGTTCACACCACTGAGCTCAACGCGTGCCCTAACTTGGACAGAATGGGGAAACGCCATGTGCCCCATACGTAACAAATCAAGTAAATGACAGGACATATGGAATATTACAACAAAATAGCAATATTTACAGACAGGATGTGGATATACCTTTCTGTTATACACTGTAATCAATACACTTTAGTGCACGTCATGTCATGGGTTATCTAAACCCAAAGTCATCTAAATGTAGGCTAATGGAAGTGGAACTCCATATACTGTAGCCCAGTGGCACCTGAAGCCAGTACACCAGCACACATTGTGCGTACCATGAGTGCCTCATGTTTTTGTTGTTTTTGTTGTTGTTGTCACCTTGAGCTACAGTGTTTGCTCCAGAACACAAACATGGCCCCACCAATACAATTCCCAAAAGGAGTGGGGTTACCCACTACCCATAGACACTACTCTTCGATCAATTTCGCGTTTAATGTTAGCGAGATTAATGTTCAGATTTGTGGAGGGAAAACAAATAGCCAATGGGGGAAAACTATTGCTCTGCCACTGCTCAATGTTTCGATCATCGGCTAGGCCAGGCATGATTTTACGTACGGACTGACCAAAAATATGATTACAAATGACGCAAAAACACTGTCAACATTCCGTACGTAAACACCGATGCATAAACTAGTAAAATGAGAGGCGTAAGTACAGTGTTATTTGTGCATTTACAAAGTTTGATTTACGATTACAAAAGGCAATTTACTGCCTTATTTTTCATTCTTCATGGTGATGGTTATATCAGGATCTTGTTCTGTACATCTTGTGCCTCACTTTCTGCTAAAAACCTTTTATTCACGCATTGGCTTCCCGAATCAAGGGCAGCTATACTGAGGGTAAATTCACAAGCACACTTGATATGTTACACTCCCGACTGTGGCTAATCTAGCCAGCTAGCGGTTGAACAATATAGGTTACTCACCATTAATCTATAATTTTATGCTGACTTTATAGCAAGCCTGAAACTTTTTGTTTAGCATATAAACACACACACAGCTGATATATATATATATATATACAGTATATACACACACAGTCTCTGTGCCAATATTTTATATTTTTAATTCAAAACTTTCATGAATCCATAAAATAATATAAAACTATGACGGCGCAGAGATGGATTGCTTGTCATCTTTCTGCAGCCTGCGTTAAAATGCCTGGCCTGGCCTGTTGCTAGGGAGTTGTTTTCACTCACTGGTTTTGGTTGCCGTGCTGGTGATTTATTTTCAGAGAGGTTAACAGTCAGTCACAGTCCCTTCCCATAATTCCCCTGGCTTTTGCCCAAATAATTCACAAAGTGTCAAAAGTCAACAGCTCAGCTAATGGAGCTGCAACTCATGTGTCTGCCCGGCGTGTGTAACTACTCTACAGTGGAACATGGAGGGGAAGCTGAAACGAGATTCGTATGCTAAAGCAGCAACGCTGATTGACGACTGACACGCGATTGACGTGTAAAGCGGTAACTCAGGAGGTCTCAATACCCACAAATGACTTAAACAGAAAATGCGGAAACAGAAAAATACAATGAGAGATAAAAGGCGATTCTGTCTGAAATTACATTCTGAAATGGGATAACATCCCCGTGGACTCTGGGTAGTGTTTGCCGACGGTTTGTCTCCAATCTTCCTGTTTGCCAAAGAAGGGCAGCAAATCGATAGATTGCGGAGGGAAAAATGGTGGATTGTTTGAGAACATTTTCTTGCGGGATAAAAATACAAGTTTTAAAAGTTTTAAAAATGCAGTTACTTTTAAAGGCCTTTTTTTAAAGTTTGTGTTTTAATGAGTTTGATGAAGCTCTTCAGGAACAGTGCTTAATTTGACACACAATGAGCACACATGCGCACACACACTCATGTATTCACACGCACGTGCATGCACACGCACAACACACACACACACACACACACACATGCATTCACCTTTGGACACACACACACATGCACAAACCCACACATGCACACATGCACAAACCCACACACTGACACACACAAAACCACACACACAGAAACACAATTACATTCTTGGCACAGGCATGCATACATTTCCATGTATTTTATTTAGTCATAAGCACTTCTTTTTAACTGCCCCAATTTGGTGATTGATTAGAAAACACACACACACACACACAGACACACACACACACACACACACACACACACACACACACACACACAATCAGAGGAGATTGCAATAGTGGTTTTTGGCAGAAAATCCTGTTTGGGGAAAAATTGCAATTTCTGTTTACCAAAATCCCTGTTTGGTTCATCCAAGTCAGGTCAGCTGTGTTTTCTTTGGCATGGCAGGAACAGATTGTCTCTTTTGAAAACCTCACCCATAGCTCTGAGAGCATTCACTGGGCAAATAAACAGGGCCAGAAGCAAACGTAGTCCTTCTTTTCATAGAAAATTATGCTGATAATTGCCTGGCAGGTAATCAAAGCTACAGGATAGCATGCTGACATAGCCACCTGAGGCTCCCACTCTCTCTCCCACTCTCTTGCTGTCTCTCAATTCCTCTCTCACTCT
This sequence comes from Aldrovandia affinis, assembly GCA_029706075.1. Taxonomy (NCBI): domain Eukaryota; kingdom Metazoa; phylum Chordata; class Actinopteri; order Notacanthiformes; family Halosauridae; genus Aldrovandia; species Aldrovandia affinis. The sequence continues at coordinate 2,264,899 of JAINUG010000164.1, read as the reverse complement.
TCCTTTTTTCTATGTCTCTCTCATGCTCTTCTCACCCCCTCACCCAATAGCCCAAAGTTACATTTCTTGTATTTCAATTTGTTTCACTGGCATGGCAAACATACATTTCTATTGCCAAAGCATATACATGTACCAGAACAATATCACACAACGGCAGATGTAGATCACACAATAGACACATAGAGAGAAGAGAGAAAGTATGGCTAAAAATGTACAGTGGTAAGAAATAAAATAAAATGTTAGAAGTTAGCTACAAGTCTTTAAAAAAAAGATCTCTTTCACTTTTTCCCTCGTCCTCCCTTTCTCTCTCTCTCCTACGCCGTCTCACCTGTGACTGAGGTGATTCCGTCCCTCTTCCGTGCCTCTTCTCTTCCTCACCTTTACCCCGCCCTTTTCTTCGGGCAGACAACTTCTGCGCGACTCGCTCACCTGCTGTCTGTGGAAGCCAAGTGGCCCCCTGGCAGCCGCGCACTCTCTGGCTTTTCTTATTCTCCTGGTGAAGAATGAGTGTGAATCTGTAATTATGAGCGATAGCTCCACTTCACCGTGCTCTGCCTTCCTCTCTCTCTCTCCGGCGCAAGATTAATGGCCAACCGCAGGACAGAGAAACACCTGCTATCAATTCATCAAAGCTGGCCCGTATTGGCACACAAAAGTTCCACAAACCTGGGAGATGGGGGGAGGGGAGAAGAAGCAGGGGGGAGCAGGGAGAAAAGACAGTCTCTACAGGAGAGAAAAGTTACCCTCAGGACAGATGAGTGCTGGTGCGGGGTAGCGGTGAGTCACCTGAGCTTGTAGCCTGAAGGCTGCAGGTTTGAATCCCAAGCCTGGCGCTCCTGTCACGTCCTTGAGCTAGGTATTTAAGTGATCGAGGGAAATAAATCCAGCCATATAAATGGAGAGTATGTAAATTAAGCGGTGTTATTTTACCTAGAAAAAATGAAATAATAATAATTATGATAATAATTAAGAGTAGTTAGCACTAAAGTTTAAAATAAATGCCCTGACAAGATAAGGTTTGTCTAGTTAATCACACGGCACAGCTGCCAGTGTCTTAATTTGGAGTACACAGGTTGCTAACTGATATGCCACCCATGCCAATTACATTTAGACACCACGCGCGGCTATAGCGTTGATTCCAGCAATTGTCACTCTTAATCTCCACATCTCAAAATGAGCTGATTATCGCTCTCCAGATTTGATCATGCGAGCATGCTTCTCGTTAAAGCGCAACAGTGCTGAAAAACACATTTTTTCTATTGTAGAAGCAGGACGTCGCCAATCAGCCATAGAAAATAAGAGTAAGAGTATTACATTAATTCTGATTGTGCTTCTCATCACATGGATAATAAGCATGACTGTGTGGAGGTAATTGCACACCCCTTGTTTCGCCCTGTCCTCTGTATTCGAGGCTCCCAAAATGGGAGTCCCAGGGGAGTCCAAAATGAACAAATATTTGACCTTTTATAGATTTCATACTTTTATTAAAATAAATGAAGATTTGGACCTTTCGATGTTCAAGTTCTTGGTAATTATGTTATCATAGTAATTATTATAGCTTATAGCTTGTTAGCAATAATAGTAAATTATTACTAAATAGCTAAATGTCTTCTATAAATACATGATATATTGACACTGTGATAACCAAAAATAAAATAAAATAATTAAAATAGCACACAACAGGAGTTAGAAACAAGCCAGACACACATTTCACAATACAATAGCCTGTTAAAAATGTACGCAGAATTAAAACAAAAAGTGTGTGACTCTAGTTGAAAGGAGGGGCAGTGGAACACGGCTAGGAAGGCTGTGAGAGGAAGAGACTGATGAGCAGAGACATGTAATGATTTCAGCACCACAAACAAATGTGACACCTGCTGCATCTCACCCCCCTTGCACCCCTGCGTGCCAGCTAGTGCCAGGGCGAGAGAGGGCATCATGGACAGTTGGGTGGCTGGCACCAGATAGGCTGCCCTGAACTGTGGGAGGAGTTGTTTTTGTTTCTGGCACTGGATAGGCTGACCTGAACTGTGGGCGGTGTTTGTGTTTCTGAGACCAGATAGGTTGACATGAACTGTGGCTGGAGTTTACGTTTCTGGCACCAGATAGGCTGGTATGAATTGTGGGTGGAGTTTGTGTTTTGGGCAGCGGATAGGCTGACCTGAGGGCAGAGTTTGTTTCTGGCACTGGATAGGCTGACATAAACTGTGGGTGGAGTTTGTGTTTCTGCCACTGGATAGGCTGGCCTGAACTGTGGGCGGAGTGTGTTTCCGACACCAGGGCTGGCTATGAAACAAGGCCTTGAATTCCGCCAGTTTGACCTCAGACAAAATAGACAAAACAGTGTTGTACAAGAGGCAAAGCAGAGGGAACAGAGGGAGAAGGAGGAAGAGGCCAAGAAGGAATGAATGCAGATAGAAACAGATAAGAAGGACAAGGTCCTGTCATATTGTGGGGTGCAGAAAGTGCATACTTTTTTTGTATCCTGTCCTGAGGGCCAATCGATTTCATAACTAACAGGGTCATGAGCTTAAAGTTCTTGCCAGGTCCTGTCTTGACCAATCTCGAGTTCAGACTATGAGGTTAGCAAATGTATTGTAATCTCATCTTTTCTGATAGCAGTTTTTTTCCCCTTTAAAAATCAGAAAAACAATAACAACATACAAACAGAATGAATCTGCCTTGATGATGTCAAAAAAGAGTACTGTTTCGTGTTTACTTCTACAGTTATAAAAGGCTGGTAATGGTCGCCTCTCCTGTCTCGTAATGCTGGTGTCTGTCAAGTGAGCCGATGGTTCTCCAGAGAACAGGACCGCAGATTATTTTAATGGCCTGCAGCCCTGAGAGATTCGCCATTATGAGGTTCCCCCCACAGTCTCTCCAAAGGAACGATGATTTCGGGAGGGCTTACATGACAGCCGCGGTAGGTCCAAAAATGTAAAATCCACATTCTCCTGCAAGCATTGACATACCTGAGGATGGCTCGTGTCACATCCTCCTCCTCCTCCTCCTCCCCCTCTCCAACCGGGGGTAATCCCCTGCACACATGCGCCGGCTCATCAAACCACCAGCCCCTGTAAGATAAAGAGCTAAAGAAGCGTCCATAAGAACCTGGTCCTGTTTAATCCCTGTGGCAGCCGCGTGGCCTGTAGCAAAGTGTGCAGGGCCCAGGGAGATGTGCGGGTGACTGAAGGTGAGACAATAGAAGTGTCATATACTGGGGGTGGGGGTTGTGCACCTCTCCCCCTCGGCTGGTCTCCGGGGGGGTGGGAAGGAGGCTGAAGGGGGGATGGGGGCTACACAAGGCGGCCCCAAGGGCCCACGGTCAGAGTAATGGCCCCTGTCACATGTAACATGGGAAATGAAATACCTCTCTCGGAATCAGGCCACACACTGCGCAGGACTGCAGAGGGACACGTTCTCAGAGAGGCCCGCGCCAGAGGCAGCGAGCCGTGGCAATCGACATGGCGTTCTCTTACCTTCATCTTTCATCTCTCGGTTTCTCTCTCTCTCTCACACACAATTTCTCTCTCGCTCTCTGTTTCTCTTGCTCTCTCTTTTTTCTCTCTCTCTCAATTTCAATTCTTTACTGGCATGACATATTTTGAAAAGCCACATTGCCAATGCGTAACAGTTGATAATAATAATGCTCATATCTCACTCTCTCCACATTAACGCACGGGTCAAACCTAACATTTCATAACGAGTCAGTCAGTTTCCTTCAGCTTCCTGCTCTCCACTAGTTAACCATGTCTCAACAAGTATCAATTAACCCACTCAGTTCATTGAACTAACTTCAATTGCATCACGTAAACTAATGTTTTTAAATGTTTATTTATCTTATTTCCTTGGCAGAGGGGAATGACATAGTTTACATTCATGCTCATTATCTATGTCTGCTGTCACTGACATTTATGGACGCATTTGAATAGGGTCTGCTTTTTAAGAGGTAGAAAATGCCATATTCACTCCGGTTTCACTGAGTAGAGCTCAGTTTTTTTATGTGCCTGTACTGTGGCACCGCGTGGAGATAAACAAACAGAGCTGAAAGAAGAGGACATTTGCATTAATGGACATTTTGGCCAGAGGATTACAGAAGAGCCATAAACCTTGGAAACACAGTTCATGACCAGTGATAAACACACCATGAATCAACTTCTGCTGCTAACAGAAATGTGTCGGTGTGTGTGTGTATGTGTATGTGCTTATGAATGTGTGTATGTATGTGTGTGTGTGTGTATGTGTGTGCGTATTTGTGTATGTGTGTGTGTATGTGTGTGCGTGTGTGCGTTTGTGGGTGTGCATGCGTGCATTTATGAGCTCTGGTTTATCATCAAGTGAAGTGCTCAGGAATGGTCCTTATTGTGTTACACCACAGTCGTCGCGAAGCAGAAGCTGATATATCACTAAACAAAAGAGAATTCAGGAAACAGAATTACTCAGCGTGAGTGTTGGCCTTTCCGAGTCAATTCTGCAATTACAACTGGATTGAGCATTACACAAATAAATGCACAGCATCAGAGAAAAACCTTAGGCCATGACTGCCAAAATGATACAAAAGAGATATAGAGAGACAGATGTATGTGTGTGTTTATGCAAGGGGGGGCTTTGAAATGGTCTTAAAGGATGAATCAAAAATCCACTTGTGCATCTGACTGATAAAGTCTATGGATCCTGTTTTTTCTGTGTCCTGCTATAATACCACAATACCATGTCTGCAGGTGGGCAGAGAACAGCAGGAGAGCTGTGAGCAGAATAAGTAATGTCTCAATTTAAAATTTAAAATGGAGACATTACGGGTGTCAACCAGGTCATGTGACAGGAGAAGAACGGCATTAAAGCGGTCCGAATGTTCGGTCCAGATTTTCGACCGCCCCTACGTCAGACCAAGATCGAAGTGTGCGACAACGACAGCTCCTATGAACTGCGGAGGCTGAACTCCAGCTTTGATGGTTCAACTGTGAACCCACAACCCTTTGGTTTTAGGGAGGAACACAATTGGCACGTTAGCGGGTTGGAGCACATTGGAAATATCCCTCGCTACGTTAGGGCGCCCTCGTCACAATCGCTACGCTAGCACGTTTGGCGCTGTGAGGCCAGTTTCTGCAGGTGCTGCATCCAGCCTTGTTCTGTCATCCAGAGGTCACAGCCCTGCAAAAGTGATTACACAATTCAATATGCAAATCTCTACCGTTTACAGAAACATGGCTTTCTCCCATTACCTAGAAGCCCTTTGGGGACTCCGCCTCCATTGCAGTGTGGGCGATCAATATGAAAGTGACAGAGTCAGCACTGGACTGGTCTCCTACGCCCTCCCCCCTCCCCACTCCAACCCGCGGCCCGGCCAGAAATATCCCGGCCAATTGCTGCTTGACGAACGAGCTTTTCAGACGCTCGCAAAGCGTGTGTGTTTTAGGTCAACGAGGAGCTCTTCGCTTTCCCTCGTCCCGGCAGTAATGACTCACTCTGATGAGCTCCCCGTTCTTCAGTTGGGGGGGGGGGGGTGGGGGCAGTGCGCGGGGTGGGGGTGGGGGTACCGAATCAGCATTTGTTGCGAGCGCGTGGCGCAGCTGACTCCGTTCAGCGCGATTACAGACGGCTCATTCATCTCGTCTCCGCCAGACTCATCCAGGCAGCCTTTGGGAGGAAGAGGAAAAAAAAGTGAGGGGGGTGGAGGGATTGAGTGTGTGTGGGGGTGAGTGTTTTTTATGGGGGAGGTTGTTTGTGAGGGGAGGCGGGTGCTGTCGCTGTCGTTCTCTGGAGAGCAGGACCAATAGATTATTTTTAATGGTTTTTCTGCCGTATGAGATTCCAGAGAACCCATCATGGGATCGCTCTCTCTCTCTTTCAAGACTGAACAACCTCCAAGGCTGTCTATAATGCAGTCCCTTTCTCAATCTCTCTCTCCTTCTCCTTCTCTGTTCCTCTCTCTCTCTCTTCTCTCTCTCTCTCTCTCTCTCTAGGGCTAAGCCTTTGCCTTTTATTCCACTGGAAGACTGGAGTTAGCATCTTTGGATTAGCCGCTGAAATTAATCTGTAAAGGCTCGGACAAGACCGGGGGGGGGGGCAGGGGACATCTGTGGGCTTGAGAAGGGGCTGTTATAAGAATGGGCACCTGTATAACTGTGTACCACATTATCAGCCTGACAGGTGCATGGGTAAAAATGTGTCTGCCAATGCCCTGTGACAGAGAGAGAGAGAGGAGGGAGAGGAAGAGCGAAGGAGGGAGAGAGGGAACAGCTTAAAGCTGAAACACATTGGCAGTTTAAGAATTTCAAACAAGAACATTTACATTTTTTTCACTTCCATTGCTCTCCAAGAGTGGCTTATAACTAGACTATGACTCCTGTCCTGTAATCTTCAATCTGCTTGTCGCTTAATTGTTTTGTTTTAAAGCTTTGCTTTGCTGTTACATGAAAATACATTCTGTTGCATTGCACACACCCCCCCGCAAGGAAACCGTAAAACTCTATCCCACCCCCCCATCCCAAAAAAACCCATCGTACCACATAAACGAAATGTTCAAAATGTTAATCATCAGCTAATCTCCAAATACAGAGCATGAGGATGGCATTAACGTCACTTCCCAGTAAACCTCACCAAATATTTAATTAGCTTGGAAGACCTTTAAGCCATCAGAGAGAAAGAGAGAGAGGGAGGGAGGGAGGGAGGGAAAGAGAGAGAAGAATTTAGAGAAGAAGTATGTGTTCAGAGTGGATCTGTGTCTTTAGGTCGATGGGTGCTTGTTCTCTGTGTTCATTATGGGACACAGTAGCCAAAAGACAGCAAGACAACTGTGAGAGACGAGCGTGGTTTAGACGGGAAAAGTGTAGCATGAAGGCGGCAGCGCTGGGGGGACTTTTAAAGCAGCTGTGTTATGTAAACTGGAGCATGGTGGCGCTCCAGTCCCAAAGCTGTAGTTGCGCAGATTGGCCACCGGGGGAAAAAAGGTGAAACCTGCTGCAGGGGAGGGAGGCTGCATCGAGGGAGAAAAATGTGATGCTGTGTTCTATGATTTATGTTCTTAGTGGACCGGCCTTTTCCTGTGTGACTTTCACAGCTTAACTTTTCAAACATGGACATGTGCTGAAGCAATTCAGTACCTCAGGGCCTTCCTTGCTCAAGGGTGCGAAAGCAGTGCTTACCCAGGATGTGAACATAAAACCTACCTGTTACAGGTGCAGCGCCAGACCAGTGGACAGATCTTTGATGTAATGACATGTGCACTTTTCTTTCTTTTTTCCAGTATTTGTGTGTGTTTGTTTGTGTGTGTGCGTGCGTGCATGTGTGTGCGTGTGTGTGCGTGCGTGCGTGTGTGCATGTGTGTGTGTACAAGCGTGTGTGTGTGTGTGTGTGTACAAGCATGTCTGCATGCGTGTGTCATTCTCAACCCCTTACATAAATGCAAGTTCATCAAGTTGAATTACATCCAGTTAAAGCTTGCCTGCATCCATCTTCCCAAGCCAGGAATCCAGCAGCTATCAAATGCTGCAAAAAAAGAGATAACATCAATTGAAGCATATAACCCAAGCTGCCTCTTTTATCATGTCAAAAGATATTCATTTATTTTTCATTTGTTTCGTTTTTTTGGTTTATTTGGAAAAAGCATTTTAAACCTGTTTCTTTCCTACAGCCCTTCTGAGTTCCTACAAGCCATATTTCTGCAGCGGCTTTTGGACATTCTGCACACAAACCTTGAAGAGCCTCTGTGACCTCAGCATAGCGCCCATTTCGCTGGATGCCCGAGAAGCGTAACTGTGAGTGTACACTCTGGAGGAGGGGAGACGGCTCAAACGTTACTGTGAGTGCACACTCTGGAGGAGGGGAGACGGCTCATTTCAGCCCAGAGAGGAGGGGGGCGGGTCCCAATCATGATGCTGCGCTACGGGGCCCTCTCCTGAGCCGGAGGCTTCATTTCACAGTGCATTGCATTACTGGGGTCCTCTCCGGGACAAAGCGCTGACACTCCTTTCTCCAGAGAGCTGGGAGGTAGAGAAAGAGAGAACGATAAGAAGAGAGAGGAAGACCTAAAAGGGAGGGAAAGAGAGAGAGAGAGAGAGACAGACAGAGAGAGAGAGAGAGAGAGAGAGAGAGAGAGAGAGAGAGAGACAGAGAGACAGAGAGAGAGAGACACAATAAAAGCAGGCGCAATCTATTAAGAGATGTATTTATTTTTTCTCCTCACACCATGCTGAGTGAGTTGGTGTTGCTCTCCTCCAGCCCATTGTCCTCTCAAAGGCAATTAGCACCCATCATTCCCTTCCAATGCACTTCAGCATCTCTCCCTGCACAGGGGCAAGGAGCCACTCACATCCCACAATACCACATGTTATCATGTTATCCACACTGATGTGTGTGTGTGGACATCACATGCACATGCACACACACACACACACCTCTCTCTCTCACACAAGTACACTCGCACTCTCTCTCACACACACACACACACCCTCCATGGTCTAAGAGAAATGTCAGGGACCATTATTATCCCCTCTCCACTCACTGACTTCCTCTACAGAACGAGGGCATGTTTGCGTTCTGCTCAGCGCACCAATGCTCTGTCGACAGAATGTATATGTGGTTATCTTCCATGCCAGTAGAAGGCACAGTAGCAGTTTGGTATTAATAGAAGTCTGGCTGAAGTTCATATGAGAATGAGAAATGAGAAGAAAAACCAAAGCCAGAGCTAAGGCACTGCTTATCATTAAGGAACTGCTGCAGTTCCTAGGCACTCTATTTTCTGTAATTAGTGGTAATTACTCAAATGAACATGACGAATTATCCACTACTTTCCTGAGAGAGACCATGGGCGCCGCCATTACACTCAACACATTTCCGGTAGTGTTACTAACTTCCGTTAGCCCCAAAGGCAAGTTGTTAGCGCAATGTAGCTTATGTTTAGAATTCTCACCGGATAGAAAATGTCTTCGGGCTCAACATGTGCTGTTCGCAGGTGTGCAAATAACTCCCGAAAACTTAAAAATGTTATGAATGGAGCCTGTTTTCAACACAATCAGACTCGCACCCTACGCGCTACATTCAATGCCCAAGGATGAGACAAAAACAAGAGAATGGCTTGCAGCACTGAAGTTAAAACATCCAGCAAAGAAAGTATATGTTTGTTCTTTTACATTTTTTCACCACAAACCAACGGAGCTGCACTCAAATCCAGAGTTATTCCTGGGCTATGAATGACCACCAGTTAAGAAGAGGCGAAGGCTAACCAGGTGCGAGGTTACGGCTCAGACTAGGCAGACATCGGCTTCGACCAGTGAAGTTGAACTTGAATGGAAACGAATACTCATTATGTGAAGGAATTTCTGAATTTACTCAAGACATAGTAAAAGAAAATGTAATTTTTTGTTACGTGTATTTTAATAAACTTAAATTAACATTTATTTGTCATGAATTGAAATCATTTTATTCCACCTGCGCTGCTCATCTGTACATGCGAGTTCGGTCTTTCCACTAACCACTGCATTCTGGACCTGTATCAAAAAAATACTTGTATTGTTTTTCAACCTCAAGGTATCTTTCCATTATTAAAACCCTGGACAAATACATAAACATACATACATAAAGTCATTATTTTAGTATGGTATGTTTATTGTTTTCAGATTTTGACAGAATTTGTATAGACTGCATGAAAATGGTTATGCTTCACTACTCTAGCTTTAGACATGCTAACGTTACCTAATCATGATACCTAGCTCTAAACAGGATCTGTAATATCGGGTTCTATTTAGAGATAGTTATAACCTTGGTGCTAGTAAGCTGCAATAGAGCTCTCTCTTTGAGAATGGTGTAGGAATATCAGTGATGTTGCTTTGTCCTGGTTTGGACGGAACGATCCACGTATATTCCTGCAGTTCTCTCGAAGACCTCTATTGCAGCTAGGTGCTAGTGACACTTCTATGGTTAATACAATCGCGTTACTCTAATTCATATATCACTACCTTCCAGATAATAGCTGCTGCATGGCTACAGGATTTCCCTAACCCTGCAATGCAGGAACAGTCGATCACACCACTGGCTCTCATCATTACCCAAGCCAGCTGTTTGGGTTTGTTGGTACTCTGGCTAGGCTCAACCTCAGCGTTTAAGAAAGTAAACTTGCCATCTTTTTACCCAATAATTTACCAATCTTATTTCTTTGTAGATAATTATAAGCCTCTGTGCTTTTATAATTTATAAGTGCCTCGCCATCAACACCCTTACTAAGAACTAAGTAGTTGACAATGTCAACATAGCTAACATTGGGCCACTGTTTCACATCATCTACCCATTCCGTTAGGGTAGACAGATGGGGCACTTTCACAGTATTGTCCCCAGTACTTGTTAAATAATCCGATCTGTGTAACCATCTTAAACACCCAGCTACACAGGTAAATTTGCACAATTTTCATATTCTTAAACAATTTAGTGCCAATCAGCTACACAAATTGGTAAACACAGTGGAGCAGATATCAGTAACAGGATTGTTTGTGTTTATGCTGGTAAAATAAGCATTTTCCTTTTTCTTTCAATAGTTTTTATAAGTTTGTGCGGTTTAAAAATATCCACCCACTCATTTCAACATATAAGCTCCAGGACAGGCATGGTATGTCATACAGAAGCATTGACAGACACACATATTGTCACAATTGAAAGCAGTAGCTAACTTACAAACCAATCAGTATGATTACGTGCAGGTGTGTGCAGCGCCAACTGCTGACTAGTCTACCACACTGCACTACGCACCTCATTTGTGGTAATTGAAGGATTATTGAGATCATAATGTATTGATTGCTTAACAAGTAGCTTTAGAAAGTCCTCCCCATCAACCTCTTGGTGTCGGGGAACATAACTGCAGGTTCCTGACAGAGGTGATGAAAAACGCATTCCCTTATTTATCACAGCCAGGGAAATAGGGTTTTCTTATTAATTGCCAGTAGTGTCCAAATTCATGTTCTTCAGTACATGGCGAGTACAAGGCGATTGGGGTGTTATTATTATCGTCATTTAAAAATATTTTTTGCCAAAAGCCGCCTCCTCTGGAGAGGAGCACTAGAGCAATGAGAGAAGGCAGCAGACCGCCACAAGACGCCGACAAGATGGCCTCCAAGAATGATCTCCTTCCATGCTAATTAATTCACTCATTTATTCTATTTCTTCCCCATAATTTGCTACGATTGGTCATGATTAGGAAGCAGGATTAATTAGTCTGTGATTAGTACTAACGATCAGCCGTCCTAACTCCAGTAACCCTTTAATAGCAAAGTGATTACTTTGCTGTATATTTTCGCCATGCTGGAGCAATTTGTTCCCCTGGCTTTGGAAGGGACGCTGGCAATCGATATCATTTACATAGCTCTTCTCCTGCAATTTCTTCCTCTCCATGATAAATTGCACATTCTCAAATCCTTAGATCATGGCTGCCTAGGACAAAAAAAATATATAATAATAAATAAAAACACAATTACAATCCAGAGGCTGCTGCAAGATCCACGGTGCAGAATTCATATCAATTCAAGCAGAATCATTTTTCCCATGAATAAATCTAATATGCGAGGGGATGACATTTTACCATGCATGTATTATCGAAGTCACTTAAATTACTGTCCGGCAATAAAGAATAATAGCGCTCATGCGCGCAACGGAGCAAATAAATAAGAGCATGCAGTAATATAGAGATGGCAGGAGTGAGAACCCGGTGAAAACTGATTTGCTGCGTGTCGGGAAGCCATCCGCTGAAACAAACAAAAACAGACAGAAAAATCGTAAAAATAAAAAAACTGAAAAAATGCATATAGTCGTCACGCTTGGAGTCAATATTGAGTGTATTTCTGCCTGTCTGGAGAGAAGCATGGCGATGTGGGCTTCCCCTGGTACTGCTGCCTTAACGGGCGTAATGAGAGGAACACTAATCACTGTGAAAGCCGCGCTGCATGTGATGGGGCCCATAAGTTACAGTTTAGCTGCTTCGGCCTCATTCTTCCGTTAATAGTTCATTACTGGTTTTGGATGATGAATGGACTGGTTTAGCACTGTAAAAAGGGTGGTTGACGACACCCTTGAGTGATCAAACCACAGCGTAGGTTTCCACGAACGTGATGAAAAACCATATATATTAGGACTTTTCCTCAGTAGGATCTCTTACAGCACTTGCAGCAATATTCCTGCCATGGTTTAGGTCCACTTAACACCTCAGATGGCAAGGCAAATGGCAATAAATGCAAAGCCATTCTGAGTGATCACCTTCATCCTACAGTGACGTGTTTCTATCCTGATGGGAGTGGTCTCTTCTAGGGTGACAATGCCCCCATCCACAGGGCACGAGTGATCACTGAATGGTTTGATGAGCGTGAAGACAAAGTTAACCATATGCTATGGCCATCTCAGTCACCAGATCTCAACCCAATTGAACACTTATTGAACGCTTGAGACAGTGTTTTCCACCACCATCAACAAAACACCAAAACTACCTGGGTAATCTATGCCAAGGTGCGTTGAAGCTGTTCTGGCTTGTAGATGATGATATATGACCGGCTCTGAACTGTACTCACACTAAACTTATGTCTGTGAATAAACATTTCAGCAAAGTGGCGAAAGGCAGTTTTTTCAGATGAAGAATTAGAAATACTGGTGAATGAGGTCAGCAAACAGCATTCTGCATTATATGGTGCAAATTCACTCAGAGTTCACAATGCGCATTAGCATGCTTTTCTCTCTTCTTTCCTGTATTGATGCTCCTACAAACAATGGCCAGGTAGTGGTGCACTACTTAATCAACCTTTGTTCTGGATTTGTTCCGGGGGTGCGCGTTCAAAGTCTGAATGTGAACAGGCAGATGGTGGGTAGGTGGGCAATTTTCAACTTATCTCCACATTGCGCGCTCCTAACTCTGAATGGAGCCATAATGGCCTTGAGTGTAAATTAAGTGCTTTGTCCATGGGAGACTGAAAAAAAGAAAGAGAGTCCTTAGACTCACCACAACCGCATACAGATTTATGCTCAGATCTTATGCCCAGCATCCATATAACATTCAATGCCAGGTTTTTATACCAATCAGGGATATAGGTGTTTCACTATCACTTCTATCAAAACATAGGTTGTACATATAGGGCTCTGTTCAGAGCAAAGGTAGGCGGGCGCAGAGTGGAGATAAGTGGAAAATGACATGCCTCACCTTTCTGTCCGCATTCAGACGTTGAACTTATTGGTGGAATTAAGCGCCTTTTGACAAGTTGCACGTCTGCGGAGGGGTTTTGAGGCGCCTCTGGAGATGTTCGCTATTCTGACTTTGACTCAAACTAAGCAATGGTTGTTCCAGAAAAAATAAGTTTGAATAAGCGTGTCACTACCTGGACATTGTTTGTAAGCGCATCCAGACAGGGAAAAAAACCTAAAACTAAAAATAAATAAAAAATAAAAACCTGAAGGCGAGGTATCTGTGAGAGAAGTAATCTGGGGAAGGTTTTCTGCAGTATAATTAATGCCCGGATACTGGCCTTCCTTAAAGAGCATGATCTCTTGAGTAACAGTCAAATTGGCTTTTTACCAAATCATCGCACCTCTGACACCATATTTACACCCTACATACACACTCATAAACAAACATGTTCACCAAACAAACAGAGGGAAAATAATATTTGCATGTCCTATCGATTAAAAAAATGCATTGGGAATGAAAGACTACATAAGATTCTTTCAAATCTTAAAGAGTAGTGTGGGGTGTAAGGTCTATGACATCATAAAATCGATATATACAGAGAATAAGAGCAGTATCAGAATTGAAGCTAAAAGAACTGAATTATTCTCTCAGGGGTGTGCAGTGAGTCAGGGCTGCAGTCTGAGTCCAGCACTCTTTAATATTTATATCAATGAATTTGCCACAGTGTTGGAACAGTCTGCTGCTCCTGGGTTCACTCTACATGATAAAGAAATACAATTCTTACTCTATGCGGATGACCTGGTTCTGCTGTTACTCACAGAACACGGGTTACAGAGGGACCTGCCATACCTAGAGTAGTTCTGCCAGACCTGGGTACTGACAGTAAATCTGGATAAGACCAAAACTATGGTCTTCCAGAAAAACAGTCAGTTCTCAGGGAAACAGGTACAACTTCACCTTGGGAGCCAACACCCTGCTGCAAACCACCAGATACACTTTCCTGGGTCTGTGTGCAGGACCGAATTAGGCCACTCCCCTTCCTACTACATATTAAAAAAGAGCTATCAAGTTCTGGGCTCATTTAAATCAGGCTGACCCAAACTGCTACCAGCTCAAAGCACTGAAAATCAACCAGCTCTGCCCAGAGAAAGACCCCCTCGGACAACTGGCCATCAAGCACAGGTGTGTGCACAGTGCCCAAGACTCAGGGTCAGTACATCTCTGACTGCCATAATCTGAGAGATGGGGTGGGCTAAATGATCTGTTTGCGTATATGCACCGGGACAGAGGTGGGGTGTGTGCATGCGTGTGGGAGATGGGAGGGAAGGTTACTTTTAATTTTTATTTTTTTGTTTTGTTAAAGAACATCTCACAAACACACACACACACACACACACACACACACACACACACACACACACACACACACACACACACACACACACACACACACACACACACACACGCATACTTTATGACACACATTCGTCAGAAAAACACACACACACACAGACAGACACACAAACACTTCACAAATACATACACTTCAACACACACACACACACACACACACACACACACACACACACATGCATGCAGACCTGGAGGCCCACAACACACAAAAACACACACTTTCTTATATTCATATACTCTCTCACTCTCAAGCTACTACACCCCACCCCCCATGTCCTCTCTCTGTCTCTCACACACACACAGATATGTAAATATAATAACCACTCTTGCAATAAGAACATAGGCATGAGAAGAAGAAAGAAAAGGAATACAACTGAAATGAAAGACCAATTGAAAAATCAATGTCACTGTGGAACTCTGAGCGAGTTCCGTTGTGTTGACAGGGTGAGGGGAAAAACAAACACATTGGATTGAAATTAGAGGACTATTGATCTGGGATCCAAACTGGTCCAATGAAGGGCGATATGAGAAATGTTCTTGGCTCACTAGGAACAGGAGCAAAACAACCGCCCCACTCGCTAATCAAATAATTACCAGCCTATCACACTGCTAGCTTATGTCTT
This sequence comes from Aldrovandia affinis, assembly GCA_029706075.1. Classification (NCBI taxonomy): domain Eukaryota; kingdom Metazoa; phylum Chordata; class Actinopteri; order Notacanthiformes; family Halosauridae; genus Aldrovandia; species Aldrovandia affinis. The sequence continues at coordinate 2,249,710 of JAINUG010000164.1, read as the reverse complement.
GGCAAAGATGTCTCCTCTCGCTCTTGCCCAGAGCCGTAAATTTCCACCAATTTGCCCCCACTGCAAAGTTATTACACGGCTTAAACACCGGCTCCATCGGCGACTTCGGGTTACTAGGGTTACCATTCGGTTGGTGGATCGGTTAAAAAGGTAAAACGTCTCGCCCATCTCTTTTCCTCTCTTTTCGCCATCGTGAAAGCTACATTCTTCAGAGAGAGGCAGGACGACACTCCAAATGCTGGAGGCACGTTCCGGGGGCCGTTGAGAGTTAATAGCGCTTCAATATTACCCCTGCAATCCGACAGAAAGCATTTCACAGCTGATGGAACATGGAGCGACTCAAAGTGCCGGCGAATGGGAATCAGATTGGGCAGCGCTAACATCCGGGCGTGACCATTAGCCCACTGCACCCACTCACCACTGCCCAACAGCCTGTCCCCGGGCGGCCATTTCAACGATTTATCCTCTCGTGGGAAATATGTCAGACTTCTTGTAAACTCGCCCACCCCCTCCCCCACCTCTTCCTGTAGCATGGCCATTAAAGGTATTTTGGGGGTTGTCAAAGGAAATATTTGTACCTAATCAAAAATCCAAGGCATTTTCTGAATGTGTCAGAGTGGGTCTTAATGCTGGCCTCTGCTTTGACTAATTATTGAACATTTAAAAAAAAAAAATTGTGACTAATGCTGTTGGGTTCATTTCAGGCAATCCTTCCATTTCCCTCCGAATTTGTCATTTATTTACAGTGGTATGTCGACCTGTTCCTCCATGTCCCCTGTCAATCAAAGTGGCCTGTCGAGGAGCAAGGCACCATGGGAAGGCCTGGAAGCAGGTCCTGGGAATGGCTCTCTGTCACTGTAGCGGTCTGTAAATGTCAACAGATAGGGTTGGTGTTGTGTGTGTATGTATGTGGGGGGATGTGTGTGTGTGTGTGTGTGTGGGGGGGATATGTGTCTATGTGTGTGCATGTGTGTGTGGTGTGTGGGCATGTGTATGTGTGTGCATGCGTGTGTCCATGTTTCTGGGAGTGTGTGTTTAACTGTCTGTGTGTGTGTGTGTGTGTGTGTGTGTGTGTGTGTGTGTGTGCGTGCATGCATGCATAAGTGTATGGGTGTGCAGGCGTGGATGTATGTGTGTGTGCGTGTGCGTGTGAGTGCGTGGGTGTTTGTGTGGGGATGTGTGTGAGTGTGTACATGTGTATGTGTGTGTGGGTGTTTGTGTATGTGTGGGGATGTGTGCGTGTGTGTGTGTGTGCATGGGGATGTGTGTGTGTGTGTCTATATGTGTGTACAGTGTGTGTACAGTGTGTGTGTGGGGGGGGATGTGTGCATGCATGTTTATATGTGTGTGTGTGTGGGCTTGCATATATGTGTGCACGGTGTGTGTGTGGGGGGTGTATGCGTGTATGTGTGTATGTCTATGTGTGTGCGTGCATGCAGGCATGTGTGTGTGTATGTGTTTGTGTGTAAGTGTTTGCTTATATTTCTCATTCAGAGATGCAGTTCCATTCACCCTGGTTGGATGACTTTGAGCAAAACAGCAAATGTCAGAGATGTCTCATCTCGTTGCGAATGCAAAACAGTAGTCACCCATAAAACATACATGTACATACACGACAAAACATATTTAAAAATGACTCTGTACATGAAACAATGCTAGCGTAAACAACAACAACAGCAGCAGCATCTCTCATTTCTAGATTCTGAGGTACCGAAACGGAGCTGTCAAGATGTACACTCAGTGTGGGGAATGTGCTAATCTCTCACTGTTCGTTTTCAGCTCCTGTGCCTTATTCTGCTCCGAGGGACAGCTGGCTTAAAGTACATGGCTCGCCTGCATGCATGGGATACTTCCTGACCGCTGTGAAATGCTAGCGTTAATTCAAAACCTCAGTTAACAAAGCACAGATGACAGAAAACACTTCAAATACACTTCAAGTGAAAACAAAACTGTACATTTTCCTTGCTGAGAAACGTGTTCTCTTTGATTGGTTCTCTCTCTCAGTGCGATGGCTCCCCTCTCGCTGTGACACCTTAGCCAATCCTACACAAAGCACGGTTACGGCAAACTCTGCGGCAGCGGAAGGTGGTTAAATAATTCATCGGGGAAGTACATTAAGACGTGGACTGAACTCAGGGCCCACGTTTCAATGGGCAGTTTAATGAGAACTGTTTGGCTTTCTACATGCGTAGTTCATGGCTATTTTACGGTTTAGACAACTAGTAAAACAGATTTACTGTGTCAGTTGCCGCTGCAGTGTGGCGCTTTCTATTTTTTTCTTCTTATTCTTATTTCTAATCTTTTTTCCTCCCCCCGGTGGAAAGTCAAGTGCAAGGAAGGCTCTTTGTATGCATGCAGACTCAATATGTTCATTAAATATTGTCATACTGCTTCCCTTAGACCTGGAAGGTTCTTTAGTCATTTTTAAAACATCTTAACCCCTCAGCAATAATCTCTCACCATGTACACTTACAGAGAGGCTAGACATTACCACCATGTGCACTTACAGAGAGGCTAGACATTACCACCATGTACACTTACAGAGAGGCTAGACATTACCACCATGTACACTTACAGAGAGGCTAGACATTACCACCATGTACACTTACAGAGAGGCTAGACATTACCACCATGTACACTTACAGAGAGGCTAGACATTACCACCATGTACACTTACAGAGAGGCTAGACATTACCACCATGAACACTTACAGAGAGGCTAGACATTACCGCCATGACATGTGACAGACATGTACAGACATGTGCACACGCACACATACACACTGTAATGTACTTATTTTGGAAGGGGAGTTCTGGGCCAGGTCTCCAGTATCAGAGATGTTGGCAGAGCTCCTTGCTCTTTATTCCTTTGAATTAGTGGAGCACACAAAGCCAGGTCAGGCGTGTGTGCGTGCGTGTATCCCACATGACAGAGTGAGAGTGTTTACAGAATCACACTGTGCTGGGGTACCATTTGGGTCCAAACCTACTGGCCTCAGCTTTGCTAGTACCAGCCACACCATGGCGTAACCACGACTACAGTGCTACCTTCACAACACTGTCAGCCACACCATGGCCAATACCAACATCACCAGGGCTTATCAGCTACACCACTTAATACTTCCCAGCACTACAAGTCCTACAAGACAGAATGTTCAATCGTGCAAATACACATGCAAAGAATATGTAAGCAACGTAATTCTAAAAGTCAAATAATGTAATAAAATGGTCTCAATGAAATCATTAAGAGCCAGACTGGAGAGAATCCCAGAAGAGAATCGTCAGAGATTCTGCTGCTATATATGGAGCTGAGATCCATTTAAATTAGTGTACAAATGTAATGGTCAGAATTTCCCACCGCAATGAAGGTGTTGACTCCGAAATGTATGGAGAAGACCACCACCGTCTCCAAACCCCTCTGGCCTCATAGAATCTGAGTTAAGTCTGGTATAAAAGCCTTCACTTCCTGCTGGATGTGTGCTATTGCGGAGGAACATCAGGTGTGTCACGTGGAATCTCTAAAAATGTGTTTTTAGAGCCAGCAGCACACTTCGAGTGTAGATCCAGGGCACAGATGGGTCCTGCAGACAGAAGCCCGTCGTTTATCGCCATGGTCAGACACCCATCACTCCCCACCCCCGCTCTGTCCCCGCACACCTCCGTCCGTTCGGAGCGGAGACCGCCGCCACCTGTACTGCCCCATCCTGCTCCACTCCCATCCCTGCGTAATGGGAAAGGATTTTATGTACCAAATGGTTTGTCTTTGGTTAAAAGGCACTGACATTTAGCACAATATTAAAAAGACCATAAAATCTATCTGAGGTCTTAAATCCTCCTTTTAATCGCCTCTGGAACTGCGGCAGGGTGATTAAAATCTGCAGTGTTTTATTCCGAACTTTTTGGCAGGTTCCACAATGCACTGCTTCCCCCATTTTAGGGCCTATTCTGTTTACTTATTTAGTTTCCACATTAATGGAGAGTAAATAAAGTGGTACATAACTGGTATTAGAAAAACCAAAAAAACGGTGGCAGACAGTGTTTTTTTACTCATAGATTATGCATGAAATTCTTAATACAATTTCTACTACAATGGTAAATATTGCGCTTTACTTTAAAGCCCGTTACTCCAACAGCAATAAACTGCGATCAAGAAAGCGGAAGAAAAGAAGGCACATAAAGTCGTGTGACATGAGTAATTCCTGTTTTCTCTCCAGTGTTAATTATGTTAATTAAAGCACAGTCCATGAGCACACGCATGCACGCACGCACGCACGCACGCACACACACACGCTTAAAAATACTTAGTTAATTTGCTAATTGTTTTGAGATTGGCCTAGCATTAAATCGCTTTAAAGCACTGCATGTTTAAATGTAATCTGACCGAATTCCGCGGCTAAAGTTCATTAAACAATTGAAAGGTTATGAGCGAAATATGAGAATGAAATCATTCAAATGCACTGTGAAACTGAGTTGGCAGACTTAACCAATTTTTCCAAGTGTGATTTTACAGTAGCCACAATCTCGTCCCTCGAAAATAGACTCTGTGGACTGAGGGGATTACGTACTGTACTGTATAAAAACCAAAGAGTTTCCAGCTAAAGGAGGTTCCTGGGAAGAGACGGGGTAAAATGGAGGGGGTGTATTTCATCGCCCTCTTTGATGGGAGACTTTAATCCACTCCCTGTTAGATTTTTTTTTTTATGCACGTGTAATTTTTCAAAAGCAGGAAAAGCGTGGCAAGTAATGTCATTTCATCAAGGCCCTCCGTTTCTATTTCCATACTCTCTGAAGGCCCGCCAGGCTCACCAATTTAACCGTTTGCGGACGGTAATCCAGGGAGAGGAATTGCAATCATACTCAAGGCCGGTCTCTCTTCTCGAGTTCCGCGCCATTGCCTCCACTCGCAGCCCGTAATGTGGGGGCAGTGCTGTCGCGCTGTGCTGGTGGGCCGCTAATGCGATGTGGCACAGATGACATTCCCCCGGCAGACCTGCGAAGCCCGTCAGGCAGCGATGTGTCTGGGGCCGGGGGCGGGGGTTCTCACCGGGAGACGCGACCTCTGGCACAGAGGACACGGGGCTGTCACGGTTACGGTGCTACCCGAGGGCCGTGGGCGAGGTAAATATGGTGCGACCGCAGTGCACCAATTTGAGGGGGTTTGGTGTGAAATGGTGATGCCGTTTCACACCAAAGGCAGGTGGATAGAACTGCTTATTGATGGCACTGGCTGGAGGCTGCAGGGAGGCCCATCCTACTGATTAACACAAAGGCATCGTTTTTTTTACGCTACCCCCCAGCTGAAGCATGCACACTCGTCCGCAAGGCCCAACGAAGGCCATTCCTCACCGCACAGGCCACACAATACCACAGTACAGAGGAGCTGCTGTGATTGGAGGACAGATATATCGCCTCCCCGACGATAGCTGCCATCCTGTGGGTGCCTGGCCCATTTTTGGAAGGGGCTGATGCAGCAGAAACCTGGCCGACTCAAAGCCCTGTTGGGACGGCGCCCGCTTCGTCTCACTCCTGCAGGCTCCTGATCACTGTCAGCAAAAGACACACAGTTAGACCAGGCCAGAAAAAAAACGAAGGGCATAATAAAGACAACGTGTGCGAACCTGCGTCTGTCAGTGAAACCGTCACAACCGGGGCCCAGAGTCGGAAGCGCTCGGTAAAAGTGGAAGCCAGGCTGGCCTCAGCACAATTCCACAGGAGTCTGATGACCGGGGAAAGAGCTGTCAGATTAATTTGACGTGCTTCGCTAACAAGTGTTCTGAACACTTGCGCTCGGATACCTGCTATTAACAAGCTCTCCCCCGCAATTACCGTGGCGACATCGCTTTCCCGCACACACTCGCTCTCTCGGTGGTACGTGGGAATTGCTCTCACATGTGACTCAATTGGCGTGTTCTCGTCGCCGTTCACAGGAGTAACACTGACTCAAACTCGGGCGTCAGGAGCCCTGCCGGGGCTGGCTTCCCCACTGCCACACTCCGGAGAGATAAACAGGAGTTACTGCCATTGATTGCGAATCGGCCGCTCCCGTGCACAATGCTGGGGACGCTGCTTGCACAGATTTCTTGGGTGGCCGCGTACTTTTCATGTTAATAAATCATAATTTCCCCCCCGCATTATGGTTTTCTCAGCTGCTGAACAAAACTAGGAAAATATTGAGTTTGAGTCAAACAGGAGCAAAGGGAGAATCGATTGTTTTGGTTTTGCAAGCATTTGGCTAACCCGGATTATTAAACCAGAGGTGACCACAGTAATAATAGTGCAATGATCTCTAATATTGAAAAATTGCTTTGTCTCTAGGAAAGCATCGAGGGATAAGAAATTATCTCTAAATTGATAATCGGTTCACTATAGTTGAATCGGTTGAGTTCCCACATCTCCAAAATTTAGGTCCTTAAAATAATCTCCAAACATTTCTCTTGAATGCAGAGAGTCTCATGTGTGATTCATGTAAAACATGAATTAATTTACTTCAGTAATAATTTAATTTAATTAGTGACTGTGTGTATGTGTGTGTGTGTGAATGAGTGTGTGCGCACATGCATGTATGTGTGTGTATGTGAGTGTGCGTGTGAGTGAGTGCGTGTGCACGTACTGTATGTGCGTGCGCGTGCGTGTGAGTGTTGTATACACATTATAGTACCACTGGGGATGGAAATGACAGGAAGGGCTCCACCTCTCTGTGTGCAGCAAAAATCTGTCCAATTTGCATAATTGTAGATTCAGTCATCAACCAGGGACTTTATTTTCCTTGACCTGATGCAAGAATCCATCATCATCATAAAAACATGTTTGCTGCTGCAGTGATTCATAACTGAGTCACCTGTACTATTACCCACGGTGCTACGGAACGCATTAGAACCTTCCATCCACAACCCCCATACTCCAATTTAATTACCGGGCTGGTGAACCGAAATAACGCAGCGAAAGCACAGAGCTGTTTTTCAGACCTGGTGCGGAGCGGTAATTAGTTTTGTGTTGTGCCTCCGTCTCCTGACACGAGGTAGTGTTCCTGCTGTATTATCATCACGGCTCAGAAATTCTGTACGTTTCCGGATCAAAAAAAATCTGAACCGCTGGAGAACATCACTCCCCTCACCTGAGAGATCTCTTGGCAGTCGTTAACATAAAACGCTCGACAACAACAGGGAACAGAGGACCACGTCCTGTTTAACTCGCACTTTTGAGTGTAATCATATTCATCATCAGCACTTATCGCACACATTTGAACTCCCCATCGCATGTTGTAGCATTGCCTCGGCATGGCCAGACTGAACCATTGACATTGCAGCATGCGCTGTCAATCAGTTACAGCAAAGCGAGGTGATTGGTTCAGGTCAGAGGGCCACTGATGTCGCATGGTTTCTCCTCCCATTTTGGGTTTAGTGACCCAATCATTGCTAACGCTAGGGACAAAGGCCTGGATGCCCACCACGAGGAATTAATCAAAAACAAATTTGCTTGGGGAAATAAAAATGACAGTGCAGTGGGAAAACCCTGCAATGTAATAATTAACAAACATTGCCCAATGCAATTAAAATGTGTTCAATTAACAAACCCATGAAGCAGTGTGCACAGGCACTGGCAGAACCAGAAACGAAAGACAGCAAGTTGTGCTGACACTCTGAGCTGAAAGAACAGAGAGGATCCAGCTGCATGATTTGTATTAAAGGCTATTGTCAACTGCTACAATTTTGGAGGAAATCACAGGGCTCGGGGCACAAGGCACAGGGCACAGGACACAGGATACAGGACTCGGGGCTCACACTGATAAAATAGCGGAGATGTGCTACCATCTCAAAAAAAGAAAATTATAAAATTACTATTATAATTATATATATATATATATATACAGTGAGCGCCATAATTAATTGGACAGTGACACATTTTTTGTTATTTTGGTTCTGTACTCTAGCACTTTGAGATTGAGAGGATTGGATACAATGAGGTTGAAGTGCAAACTGTCAGCTTTAATTTGAGGGTATTTTCATCCATATCGGATGAACCATTTAGAAATTATGGAACCTTTTGTACATAGTCCCCCCCATTTTCAGGCACCATAATTCATTGGACAGTTTAACATAATGTAGAATAAAGTCATAATTTGTAATATTTGGTCGCATATCCTTTGCACGCAATGACTGCTTGAAGTCTGCGATGCATAGACATCACCAGACGCTGGGTGAACGCTGGGTATCTTCCCTGGTGATGCTCTGCCAGGCCTGTACTGCAGCTATCTTCAGTTCCTGCTTGTTTCGGGGAGTTTTGCCTTCAGTCTCCTCTTCAGTATGTAAAATGCATGTTCAGTTGGATTCAGATACAGTGATTGACTCGGCCAGTCAAGGATTTTCCACTTTTCGGCCGTCAAAAACCTCTTTGTTCCTCTAACAGAATGTTTCGGGTCATTGTCTTGTTGCATGATGAAGTGCCGTCCAATGAGTTTGGAGGCATTTGGTTTTATCTGAGCAGATAAAATATTTCTCTAGACTTCAGAATTAATTGTTCTACTTCTGTCTGTAGTCACATCATCGATGTTAGACAAGACAAGTGAGCCCGTTCCACTGGCAGCCATACAGGCCCAAGCCATAACACCCCCTCCACCATGTTTCACGGATGAGGTTGTATGCTTTGGATCATAGGCATTTCCTTTTTTTCTTCACACTTTCCTCTTTCCATCACTCTGGTACATGCTAATCTTTGTCTCATCTGTCCACAAGACTTTGTTCCAGAACTCTTGGGGCTCTTTTAGGTGCTTTTTAGCAAACTGTAATCTCGCCTTTCTGTTCTTCAGGCTTATCAGTGGTTTGCATCTTGTAGTGTACCCTCTGTAGTCCTGCTGGTGTAGTCTTCTACGTATGGTAGACTTTGACACATCTACACCTGCATCCAGGAGAGTGTTTTTGATCTGTTGGGCCGTTGTCAGGGGGGTTTTCTTCACCATAGAGAGTATTCTACGGTCATTCACTACAGTGGTCTTCCTCGGTCTACCGGGTCTTTTGAGTTCACCAGTTGTTTTTTTCTTGTTAATGATGATCCAAACTGTTGACTTTGGCATGCCCAGGGTTTTTGCAATGTTCCTGATTGATTGATTTAAATTTTTGAGCCTTATGACGGCCAGCTTATATTGCATCGACACTGCTGTCTTCCTCATGTTGTCACGCCCAAACAACAATCTCCAAAGGCAATTGCAAAGTCTCGAATCAAGACTAGACATCAACAGCTCTCTTCTGCATTCACTAACGACACAAATGAATACACCTGCCCAACGAAACACATCTGTGAAGCCAATTCAACAAATACTTGTAGTACCTTAAAATGGGGGGACCATGTACAAAAGGTGCTGTCATTTCTAAACGGTTCATCCGATATGGATGAAAATACCCTCAAATTAAAGCCTTTCAATCTCAAAGTGCTAGAGTACAGAACCAAAATAACAAAAAATGTGTCACTGTCCAATGAATTTAAGGCGAATTAAATGAATTAATGAATTATATATATATATATATATATATATTCTACACAACGCACTGCAGTTGAAACCCCGTCAAATTGAAGGTTTTTTAATGTTTTATTCAAACAGGAAGATCTATTGAGATTAAACAGCTCAACTGAGACCCAAGAAGGCTGCAAAGGTGTACTCTCCAGACACAAAGCAGAGGAGAATGACAAAGACAATCATTTGCACTGGGATGGCAATGGGAGGACAGCTTCCTCCAGATGGAGTGAGTCCACTTAATTTCCTGTCTTAATGGGGTATGGAGCTACCTCATCCTTTTTCTTTCTCTTCCTGTTTCTACATGCACCTCCCCACATACACTACATTAGACTTTACCCCTTTCACAGCTACTACATACACACACACACACACACACACACACACACACACACACCACACAATCTTAGGCTGTGCCTCTTTGAATCATTGCCCCCAAGTAATGGTTTGCGTTTTCTTTTTTGTAATAAATGTCCAATAAAAAAAACATAAAACAGTGCGGTGGATGCAGGTAATGCAATCTCGAGCACAGGCCCTCTGTGTTTCTGGAACGGCTCATTGCAGGTCAGGAGCGCACCGAGATTTTAAATCATAGAAAGAGGAGCACAGCCACTGCTTGACCTACCAGTCCGTCTTCATATTCAGTTAATAACGCTGATCGAATAAACTCACCAGCTGAAGAGGCTTGTCTGTCATGCAATATCTTCTTCCCTCGGTAAGAGATCCTTTAAGTCGCAAAGCTCGGCAAACTTCCAGTCACATACTCGATGAAACGTGCCCCGTTGCTCGTGACCCGTCGCGCGCCAACCACAGACACTACCAGGAAGACAAAGAGCCAGAACTGAGGCTAACAGAACGGAAACTCCCAGCACTCCGTGTTTGAAGTTACAGAACAGTACCTCGTCGGTCCTGGCAACCGCGGGAAGAAAGGGCTCAGATGGAGTTGGAATATGCGTCTATCTGAGTTCTTTCTGCCAAATTACACTGGGTGGAAATCCCTCAGGGCTAAAAAAAAATAAAATGAATTTAACACACAGATAAAGATTTTCTTTAGATGAGGTTTGGGATTCATTCTGGTCCTGTTGTTTACTCAGGCCTCAGAGCAGACACTCACCAGATATTCTGTGGGTAATCGTGCATCACATCATCTTCAGTGGACGGATCTCCTACGCATTCGCACCTGCATTCGACATACATATACTGTACTGTGATCGAAAGGGGGCTGAACGTTGGGGCTTAGCCTTGAGGCATAGGTATTTTTGAATGTTCCAATATGAGCAAAATCAGGCGTTAGCCTCGGATCAGGCGTGAGAGCACTGGCATGGCCACTGTGAGTTGTTTTGCAGAAAGATTTATGGGGATTGTTTGCGTTTCCTCTCGCGGTCAAGAAAAACTTCCAAAAAAAAGAGCCCTCACAGATCTCCAAAAAACCAGGGCCAGAGAACAAAGCGGCTCTCCAACCGTTTCTGGGCACGGCCGACCATTCAGCCAAACCCATCACAGATTCAAGTCAAATCTCAGCTCCCGAAGGCTACCTAATGCGTGAAGACGAAGCCGTTCGGCGCTCATTAGACTCACACGAGAGGAGGACCGCCAGTCTGCGAGCAACAAGACTTATTACAACGTGGAGCACACGGCGATGTGACAGTTGCCGTTGTCTCGCTCTCTTGGGAGACGGGGGCACCCATTGCCAGAGCAGAGGCAGATCATCAAAGCAACCCGACGGACACGCGGGAACAACCCAGAGGCCTCCGGAACGCAGTCAAACGTGGCCGACGCCAGATCCCAGCACTCCACCCGGAATGCGTCCGTTTTTTTTTGTGTAGAGGGGGATGAACTCCCGATAGAAAATGTTGCCGTGATGAAAGGCCCCCCAAAAGTAGCGATTCCCAAAAGCAGCGACTCCCACAACGCGACGGCGAGAATAGATCACAGCGGCGTGGGGAGGCCACTCGAGGATTGGAGCCACAGAAGCGCAGAGCTGGAGGCCTTGTTTCCTTGCTTCCCGGTCTTCAATGTCAGAAGAGAGAGAGGGAGGGAGGGCGATGCCTCTGTAGCTACGGCGACATGCGAGACCGCACAGGGCAAGAGCAAACCAACCGGGAGTAAAAGAGTTACTGCCATCCCCAGGGCTAGCTGGCTGATGGTGGAAACCAGCATTTTATTTGATTTTTTGGGATTCAATTTGATTCCCTTTTTCTTAAAAAAAAATATGAATAAAAAATCCTCCAAATGTTTTAATGCCCAGTTGTGTTTGTAGGCTGCCCCCACTGGCTGCTGCTTCTCTCTGCTCTGCAGTCCACTGGCTGACCGGGGGACAAAGCGCAAGCACCCAGTCAGCCAGAGAGGGCACTCTACCAACTGGCACCTCCCTGGACAACCCTACAGCCGATTGTGCGACCATCCGGATTGCATTCTACATGGCAGGCCAGCAGGTCTCGTTCCTGCCGAGCTCACTCCCTCTCGGAACAATGTGAAGTGAACACGTGCAGTGTTTTTACGTCTCTTTTTCAGCTGTATGAACAAATGAACATGTTAGAACAAAAAAAACATATACAGCCACACATAAAAGCAATAAAGCAAAAGCTTTGCATACATAAAAAATGATCAGACATAGCTCAAAAAGGTCAAGGACTTGTTTTCATTGTGGTCCTCATATGTTATGAGTAAATTTTATGATTGGATGAATTTCCTTCAGCTGCAATTGCACATGAGGTTTCAGGATGTGGTACATAGCTGGCTCATTGGGTTAATTGCACATGAGGTTTCAGGATGTGGTACATAGCTGGCTCATTGGGTTAATTGCACATGAGGTTTCAGGATGTGGTACACAGCCGGCTCATTGCGATAAACGCAGAGATACCTCATGTCCCCTTGTCTCCAGGGCTCTGACTCTAGACTCGGATAAGTCTATGCGGTCTGACAACTGAGGCCCTTAGGAGTCTGCCCGCCACCCCCGCCACGCCCCTGCTGCTCTCTTTAAACAGCTCTCCCGTCCCTGATTTTTGGGGTCGCCGTGACATCATACTCCCCCGTGGCCGAGGAGAACGACATTCCCGCCCGACAGCGTGTCCCTCTCCCCTCCTCCCCCTGCTGCCCTTGTCTGAACCAATCAGCACGGATACCCCCGCCACACCCCCCCTGTCTCGCTTTGTCTGCTTAGGCCCCCGTCCTTTTCGACACGGGTCCCAAAGCAGGAGCCCTGGCCTCTGGGGCCCCCCAAGGGCCTGAAACATCAGCTGGAGAGCCAGGTAACTGACTCCGCCACACCTGACAATACACGCATCCGTCACAAAGAACAAAACAGTGCAGAATGGCAGCTGCTAAAAGTGCCTCAACCTGTGTAACTTTCCCCCCCCAACACACCCCCACCCTCGATTACTGCCGTCAAGGTGAAGTTAGAATCCGCCATCATTCCGGCACTAACGCACCGTTACACAAAGGCAAGATCCGAGCTCACTCCTACACTCACGCTGCGCTACGGAGCACAGGCCGCCACAAGATTGATCTTTTAACAGAAATCTGTTCGAAATTGCCGTGGAGGGAATGTTGCAACCTGTGCTTCCCAATCGCACGGCTAGGCCGACGAACCAATGTGTGCTGTAAATCACAAGCACTTAGTTGGAGCAGAATACCTTAATTTTTTGAAGCTTTTTTGATCTTTCACCATTATGAATTTGCAGGCCTGAGTGAAGGGCATTGTGCAAATCTTTACAAATAAAATGAATGAATGTAATCTGCTCCAATTATAGCAGAACAGCAGAGCCTTGCAGCACAGCATGGTTGGAATCAGAACAATGCTACTGGCTCGATGATATTTTTACAGGGCTTTCAAAACAAAAAGGGCTAGACCAGGCTCCTCAACCCAGGCCCCGGAGGGCGACAGGGTGTGCTGGCTTTGTTTTTGCCTTAAAATTCAGTCAGTCCAGGCCAATGAGACGATGAGACGACTGTGTAATCAACTGCCTTAACTGATCAATTAAGCGCTGGCTAACAATGAAAACCAGCGCACCCTACGGCCCTCCAGGACCGCAGTTCGACCATCTAAAACTTTCACAAATGCGATGAATTATCATTTTAAGGACTACCAATTTTGCTGTTGACGTTCTTTCTTTGCTGTTGTTGAAGATGTTTTCTTCTCTTGTTGTTTGAATTTAAACAGTTAGTCTTATTGCTGTTGTTGAAAGTTATGATTGTATTGCTTTGCTGCTGCTGTCAGTGTTGATTGAATGGTGTTGTTGTTGTTGTTGTTGTTGATGTACAGGTAGTAGTCAAAAAGGTGGAAACACTTCAGTAAAGGAGGGATACAACGTATGTTTAAAGGCGATGCTTCAACACAGGTATGGTTAACCTGAATTAATTAAGCAATTAACATCCCAGCATGGTCAAGGTAGTGTACAAAAATGCTAGGCGTTTAATCAGCCTGGTTGCCTATAATCAGGGGTGCACATAAGTGGTACACCAGTACGCATTCACGTCCTCAAATATTAATCATGTCCTCAAACGTTGATTGCGTACCAAGCAAGATGACAAACCTTTGAAACATACGCAACTTTAAGTTTGATCAGTTCATTGCTGGTAAGTTAATTAACTAACTAAGTTAATTAACTTACCAGCGATGGACTGGTCAAACTAAAGCTAAAGTCACTCAAATTAATGTTGCGTATGTTTCAAAAGTTTGTCATCTTACTTAGTACGCAATTAACGTTTGAGGACACGAATGCGTACTGGCGTACCACTTATGTGCACCCCTGCCTATAATTATGGCTAGCATTGCTAGAAGTGGAGACCTCAGCGACTTCGAAAGAGGGGTGATTTTTGGGTCACGTTTGGCAGGAGCTTCAATGATAAAGGCAGCTCAACTTGCTGATGTTTCACAAGGAACAGTGGCAAAGCTGATGTCAGCATGGAACAACGACATTAACCCTCTGAGGTCCGTGCTAAGCTTAGAGGAGGTTTTTGGTTTTGGCATGGTCTGATATTTATCTCAATTTCATCAACTTAACACACACTTACTCCAAAGTGTTTGATATTTTTATTTGAAGGACAATCACAGCTACATTTATATGCCATCAATAGTTTGGTCAGTATCATATGCAGCTTGTAAATAGATCTACAAACACACAAGTTATAAAGAGTAAATTTTTCTGCCGTCACAAAAGTTGTGAAAGCACACACTAAACTATAGTGACGAATTGTTTTGCCAATATGCGTTTGTTCATCAAGGTCTTGTTTATGTAAGGGTGTGAAAATAGTTTAGCACATCTGAGATCTAAATAGCTAAAAACCTGTTTTTATCAGAACTGGTCACATTTATTTCAGGCTGTGGGAGGGCTATATGCTAATTTCAAGAATATTCATGATCCACACCTGAGGCTTGTCCACACCTGTAAAATCTGTCAGATGGGCCATCTCTCTCAAAGGCCGTCAGACAAATCTGTTCTTTCACAGTCTTTGGTGCCACTTCTCAAAACTGTTTCTGGTCAACTGTAGACACAAGGGAACGTCACAAACCGCTGTTTCCCGACATCTTGCAGAGTACACATTTATTGCAACCAACAGAAGCCAATTTGCCAACATCCAGAGTGTTTGGCAGTGGACACAGGCACATGATCAAAAGTAGCCCGTTTTCTGGGTTTAAGATATTTATCGTTAAACGTCTGTCGGAAAACGAAAGCAAAATCCGTGTCTGCGAAGACACGGAAAGACAAACAAAACAAAACCAACGAACAGGAACAAACAAATCAAAGTAAACAGGTAAATCCACGTATCCAAAAACGTGGTATAAACTAAACGCTGGGAATCTAAACAACAAGCACACGAACAAACAAGTTCTCGAGAGGCAAGAAACATTCATCACAATAGGTACTATCAAGCTAAGCTAGATAATGTCCAAGCGCCGAAACAGAATGCCAGCTGGTTAAATATCCTCCTGTTAATTATTCGCAGTAGTTCGCAATGATTCCGTATAGCGTCACAAGGCGCTGAATTCATATATTTGGAAATAAAATAAATATCAGCATACACCGTCTGTTGCTGGCAGATCGCAACCGTAAACACAGACAAAGATGCGATATAATTTCGGGACATTGTTTACGCTGCGATTTCACACATGGCTCCACGCCCCCCCCGAGAATAGCACCTAGTTACCATGTCAATAGAAGGGGGACGGTACTAACAGGTAAAAAACAGAGTAAAAGGCAAGGTTTACTTTTGGTCGAATTAACCGAATTTAAAAAATCTAATATTATTTGCCAGTGCTCAAATCTGAAAGTCACGATTCTAAGGTTTCTGTCAATGTTTTTGCAGCGTGTGTATGATAAAATCTTGCGGCGTTAGAAATAGTAATATACTTGTATTGCTGCTGGGAGCGGCGCCGCTCCCGTCGACCTCAGGGGGTTAACAAAGGGCAACTGTGGCCAGAAGCGCACCCTCCTGGATCGTGATGTCCATGCATTAGTTAGAGGTGCAAGCCAAAACAGGCGAGCGACTCCAAAGTCAACTGACTGCAAATGTAAATATTACACCTTATTTGCCACTCCCTGTCCATGATAACGATAATTTTTAGGTATTGGGTCGAGCAAACGGCAAAATTGCTTCTTGCAAACATTTTGCAAACAGTAAATTAAACATATCGTAGGGATAACATAAGGAAAGCTTTTTATTTTTCCATAACAGGGTCACACATGCCACTACGTCAGTAATACGCCATGTGTCACTATTTCTGAAAAGTAGCCAAGTTGTATTTTTATTGCAGTAGTATTATGGACCGTATTAATAAATGTTTAAAAATAGCATTAACCAAAATCCAGTTCAGCATACCAAACGAAAGGTTTCCTCGTGAAGTAAAACGATGAGCAAAAGCATAAAGCTAATTTTTGGGGGGTTTTTATGCGATAAAAAAAACCTGTCAGATGTGTAGCAGGAACCAGGTGCTGCAGAGTAATTATTCTCATTCCTTTCAGAAGGGGCATTCAGCCAGCGGGGAATATATGGGGAAAAACAGTGTAGGGCGTTTAGGAAAATGGCACATACTACACATCGCACAGAGCAAATACCTGATTTTTATCCTTGCTGTAGGCAATTACAATAAGCTTTCTGCTAATGCAAATGACCGTTTTACAATGCCCGTCTTTCTCTCTTCCGTGGTAATTGCCTCATGCTTGCCTTTTGCCAATCACGTCCTCTCCCTCCTTGGCGCTTCGTACTTTGGTGTTTGATATAATTAGTTTCCACCAACTACGTCTGCAGGAAAGAGGAGGTCCAGAAGGGGATGTGTGCAGAGGGGGTGGGGGGGAGGGTAAAAGATGGTGGACCGCCCCTGCCTGCTTTGAGGACGCTGAGTGACAGGGTGAGGGAATCAGAGCGGCGGAGGAGGAGATGGCGGCTGCAGAAGTGGACGTCAATCAGTCCCACCCAGGCGCGGGCGCCGGCTAGGCTAGTGCTGCTCTCAGCCGCTCTGGGGAAAGATGCCTGTGAACAGACAGGCCTCTCAGCTTTGGGAGAGCGGAGGGATTTCCTTCACTCAGCATCGGGAATGAAGTCGTTCTTATCAAGGGCGCACACTGGCATTAAACAGCTAACCCGGTTGGGGAGCGGAGTGAAAGCCAGGCTTTCTGCTCGATTGGATGGACGCATCATTCTCAACACGATTTCACAACGTGAAAATGCATACACTTCCATATGCACACCCGCAGAGAGTTGTGTCATGACCTCAGACATGCAAGCACACGCGTGCTCACACAAACAGTGCACAGAATCAATGATGGGAATAAGTGCCATGAGTGTCGTCGATGTCTCTGATGACATAAGCGTTGTCACCACAGCGCTTAATGGTGACAATGCAGGACAACAGAGGGGGTAATGACTGGAGATAACCCCCAATGCACACACACACACGCTCACACACACACATACACACACACCACATACTCACTCACACATACTCACACATACTCACTCTCTCTCACACACACACACATACACACACACACATACATACACACCACACACTCACTCACACATACTCACTCTCTCACACACACACACACACACACACACACACAGACACACGCACACCCGCACTCACACCACACACACACACGCACACACACCACATACACACGCGCACACCACTCACCAACACATGCACTCTCTCACACACACACTCCCTCAAAGCCTCACCAGCTGTGTTTCACATGACAGAGGAGGAGTCATAGTTTTTCGCTGAGTAATATTTTGCAGACTTTCACACAGGGAACAGAAATAACTGACACAGAGGGATGGAGACAGAGGGACACACAAAGAAAGAGAACTTTGAAACAATTTCTGAATCCAAATTCAAGTCTTCAAAATGGATATTGACATAGACATAAGCAGGATTAACTGGTAAGAAAATCGTAAAAAGGAGAAGCACGCGGTGTGAACAGACGAAGGACAGACTGACAGGTGAGCCGCCGGCGCGGACGGGCCGGATCAATACGGCAGGTAAAGCGGATCCGACGTGCCTCGCTCCGTGGGCTGGCTGCTCAGATGAGGGGCTAATTGCACATGACAGAGGCTCTACACCACCGCCATGTTCACCAACGTACAGGGTCTGGCCTTTGTTAAACAGAGCCAGGAAAGTGCCTCTCCCTCTCTCTCTCTCTCCCCCTCTCTGCTTCCTTATCTCTCTCTCTCTCCCTCCTTCTCTCTCCCTCTTTCCATACCTCCCTCCCACCCTCCTTATCTCTCCATCTATCTATCTCTCGCTCTCTGTCTTTCTCTTTCTTTCTCTCTCTCTCCCTCCTTCCTCTCCCTCTTTCCTTACCTCCCTCCCACCCTCCCTATCTCTCCATCAATATATCTCTCTCTCCATCTCCTTATCTCTCTATTTATCTCTCTCTCTCTCTCTCTCTCTCTCTCTCTCCGCTGAGTTCTTATAGGGCTCTGTCAGAGCACGTAACGCTAAGCAGACTCCTCTGTAAGGCTAATTACATTTTTTGTCACCCTTTATCTGCTTCCTCGTTCCCTCTAATGATGGCTTTGCACCGCGTGTGGCTTTGTGCTCTAACGCTGGTCTCCCCCTGTGTAATTGGCTGCCATTAGATTTACACTGCTATTCAGATGGTATGCTGCATGCGCATGTACAGGCAACCGCCAAAATAAAGGAAACACTTGAGTACATGAGGGATACTGAGAGCTCTGTTATGGTGTGGGGTGCATTTTCCTGCCATGATTTAGGTCCACTCAACCACTTAGAGGCCAAGGTAAAGGCCATCAAATACAAAGCCTTTTTGAGTGATCACCTTTATTGAAGCATTTCTATCCTGATGGGAGTGGTCTCTTCCAGGATGGCAATGCCCCCATCCACAGGGCATGAGTGGTCACTGATTGGTTTGATGAGCATGAAAATGATGATAAGCCATGGCCGTCTCAGTCACCAGATCACAACCCAATTGAACACTAATGCAAGATTGTGGAGCGGTGTCTGCTACAGCATTTTCCACCACCATCAACAAAACACCAAATTATGGAATTTGTCATGGAAGAATGGTGTTGCATTCCTCCAGTAGAGTGCCAGCCACTTGTACAATCTATGAATACACACATAGTCAGTATACTGTATATATAAAAGTATAAATTAAATATGGATATCTATGCATTCATTCATCTTTGCAATCTTATGATTTTAAAAGTGGGCATTTCACACAGTGAACAGCGTGTGTCTGAAATTGAACCTAAAATAAATTAAACAGTTTTAAAATATACTGTATAAAAAAAGATGAATTGTTGTCCTGGTGAATTTCAATGCTCCTATTAATGGATGAATGAATGAGGGAATTGATGAATTCCATTATTTACCAGCCCTCTCTTAGCCAAGGCCGATGGGATCAAGAGAAATGGTATGTGACAGCCTTTCTGCGGAGACGCTTTCTCACCAAAGACGCTCTTCCTATTTCCCCCACTCCCCACGGAGCCCGTGCCGGAGCCTGTGGAATGAAGCTGAACGGGTCCCTCAGAGAGGCGCGTACGACGCACTCAGTTAAAACGGTTTGATAAATAACGTCCCACGGGGAGAAGGAGGATCGTTCAGACCTATGATGAAGCGGAGCGCTGACTCCTTTTTTTTTTCATAAACGGGGAGAAAAGGAAGAACGAACTGGACAGCCGGCGTGGCGCGTGAGCTCTGGCACACTTTTGCCTTTTTCTCAACTGACAGTGCATCTGAATACACGTTTTTTTTCTCAATAAGTCACTCAACAGGCAGGAGTGAGGAGAATCAGCACCTGTTTGACCCCATTAGAAGAGCTCTGCAGTTTCCATGTGTATGTCCACCTAGTGGTGAGATTGTGGTACTTCCTATAAAATAAGTGTTAAAAAAAAAGGAAAAAGGAAAAGAGGCGTCGGGAAAATGCCTCACCGTGTCTATAGAACATCAGGAGTCAGCGCTGCCACAAAACGACCCAAGCTCACGGTGATTGATTGATTATTTTGTTGGGGGGGAACTGTCATATTAATGCCCCCACACATACACACACACACTCCGTTACCGAGCAAACATACTCCTCAACCGTGTCTAAAGAGGCAAGAAAGGGGGGACAGGGTTGAGTGGAGCAGACCGTGTCTGTGTTCCCGTGGTAACGGGAAGGGGCGGGGGCGCACATGAAAACTGTTCCTACTTAGCATGCATAGCGTTCACCTGACTTCACTCTCTCTGGAGGGGGAAGCGAACAGGAGGCAGAGAAACCCCTCGCTCTGTCCAGGGAGAGAGGCTCCTGGGGGCCTGCTCTCTCAGCTTTGCTCTCCTGACGCTAACGTGCCGCTTTGCGCTAAACTAGCACAGCCCGGCTGCGTTTTCCCTCACACGCGTGTTGGCGCAAAAACAAATGAAACTGATCTCATCGGAAGGACAAGGGAAGTGCATCCAAGCTGTCCACAGTTCTGATACTTGCGTTTGGCATATGTATGATTGCTTGGTTAATTAATTAATTGGCTGGGGTTGCTGTGTGTTAGCATCGCGTGCCAGGCTCTTATCTCTGCGCTAGAAGCCTGGAGAAAGCAGGGCGTAACCAACGTTTTATGACCAATCACATCAACCCAACTCAGTGAAGGTGGGTCTAATGTGAAGATGATTGTCACACGCCACGTGACAAACCCTGGATGGGAACAGAGCAGACTGGAGACACGGTGTTATGTCTCCGTCCCGTCCTGTCCACCTCCCTTGTGTTTCCTGACAGTTTTTCCCTTGTTCCTGTCTCGGTTTTCCTTTTCTCCCTTGTGATTGTTGTGTTAATTGTTTTATTATTTTCTATTATCCTGTTATCATTCCCTCGTTGCCACTCATCATGTTCACCTGTTGCCTATTCCGGCACACCAGCCTCCCATCAAGTTCATCAGCCCTGCAGAGTATATGTACCCCGGTTTCCCCTTCATTCTTTGTCAGATCGTTGTGTGTTTTCCCTGCCTGGCTCCTTCCCCGTTGGTATCCCAGTTCCTGTAAGTTTTCGTCTTGCCTGTCTTGCCTGTCCTGCCTGTCTGCTTACCCTCCTGCGTGCCCACGGATCAGCCAGCCCCCTCCATTGCTAGCCAGCTTCCCTACGTGCTTGCCTGCCAGCCAGCTTCCCGGCCTGCCTTCGTCTGCCCTTTCCTCTGTTCCCCTGTTCCGGTCATCGTGTATATATTTAATAAATACCCTCACCTATCTCATCCCCTGTGTCAGCGTCCTGCGCTTGGGTCCTACCTGTATTCACTTGCGTATCTACACGTAACACACGGGGTGGAGTTTGTCGGTCTACAGACCGCATTTTATTTATCTTTTCCTGTCTCTCCCCCCAGACATGGGGAAGAGACAGTGGGAGTAGCAGGTTAACATATAACAAACACAAACACAAACACAGACACAAAATCTTCACCCTACTCGCTGCGAAGCTTTCTAGTAAAAACAACGAACTAAAATAACAAACTAAAATAATCCAAACTTACGGGACACCGCGCCTCTTCCTCCGGAGTTCCCCTGGAACCTCCCCAGGCACACACATATCCAGTGACCTTTCAAGTGCTTCCCCCCCATGCATACTGAGACACTCAAACTTTGCAGCTCGAGTTCTCTTACCCATTCATACAGAGACACTCGCCACTCCCCACAGTGAGAGTTCTGAAACACTCTCCACTGCCGAGTGCGAGCTCTCTTTCAATAAAACCGAGGGCGAGAGGCGGACCCTCTTTCAGGGCACCCTCTCGCTCTCCTCCACAATCACACCGAGGGAGAGAGGCGGACACTCTTAGTTCACCCCCTCTCCCTCTTCCCCACCCACACAGGAAGCACTCTACTCAGTCACTTTCGACAAACACACACAAAACTCCACAAACATCAAACAACACTCCAAAACACACGTGCACTCACACCCATATACACCCATGAGAAGACAAACTCTCTATACACACAAACAAAGACAAAAGACTAACTGATTCCCCACTCGCCCCACCTGCTCTTAAATAGGTTTAGTCTCTGCCCGGCTCAGGTGGGACTCGTGAGGCAATCACCCAATCACAATCATTCACTCACATTCTCACACAGACACCCAATCAGCCAATTGACTTCCATATCAATTGACTGATTGACACCAATTAAATAATTAAATAATAATTAAACCAATTATGGCCTTTGGAGCAACCTTCCGGGCAACAGTTCACTCTCACACCCTGTGAGAGTGCCAAACCTGCCCCCGGAAAGTCTCCCTGCTCCAAAGGCCTCCACCACATGTAACAACACAGGCAACCATGCCACTCCCACGTGGCCAAGACCGACGTCCTCCACAATGATATTCTGAGAATCTCTGTTGATTGTCTAAGCTGGCAAGCACGCACACACGCACACACACACACACACACACACACACACACACAAAAAACAAACAAACAAACACACATATATAGACATACATACACTCACACATACACACAAACACACACACACACACACAAACACACACACACACACACACACACACACACACACACATAAACACACACACACACAATAAAACACACATACACACATGGACACAAACACACACGCACACACACACACATACATACATACATACATGCATGCATACATACAACAAAAATGCACACATAAACACACAAACAAATACACACACACGCACGCACACACACACACATGCAAGCACACTCACACACTTAAAAATGACTCTATAACAATGTCAGCACAGTTTGCCTCCCTTGATGGAATTCAGGGGAAATAATGGAAGTGGATTGAAAGAACGAAAGGAACATTAAATCCACAATGACAATTAGATTAGCGAGGTTGGTTGGGCGCAGCATTCTGTCTTTGCGCTTGGCTGGCCAGCATTATGTACATAAACAGGCCGGTGCATTGGAAAGCCATCCTACACCAGCTGTACGTTGCTGTTGTCCTCCCTAGACTTCAATGACAAGAAACATAAAGAGGAGATAGAGAAATGAAATGTAGAGCAGAGGCTGAGAATGGAAAAATGCAAAGCCCCTGTTTTCTTTTCCCCTCAGCATACAAAGCTTTGATTGGTGTGCTAATCACAGTGACTCCGAGATAATAAAGTGTACTACAGATACAAATTTGAAGAGCAGATTCAATTTACGTAGCCGTTTGAGTATGGAGGACGCAGCTTTCTATTGCTGAGATTAGGAATTGAAGCGAAATGAGAAAAGCTTCCACAGTAAGCACACAGAAAAAAACGTTCCCTGTGTGTTTACTCCCTTTGACGCATTTTTTTTTTTTTAAACAGTGTTGACTTCCACACCGCTGCAGTGGTGTACAGCGTGGCTTCAAGGAGCAGATGAGGGAGAGAGAGAGAGAGGGAGGGAAGGAGAGAAAGAGAGAGGGAGAGGATGAGAGAGAGGGAGATGAATGGTGAGAGATAAAATCAGTGGCACCGTGTCTGTGCGTCTCAGAGCGGGGGAGAGGGGGAGAGAAAAGGGAGGTAGGGACAGAGAGGGAGGGAGAGAGAGAGATGGACAGAATGAGAGAGGGAGGGAGAGAGAAAGGGAGGGAGGGAGAGAGAGAGGGGGAGGAGGACAGAGAGATATTAAGGGAGGGAGAGAGAGTGAAGGAATGAGAGAAGGAGGGAGGCAGAGAGGAGGGGAGAGAGCTGGAGGAAAGGAGAGAGAGAAGGAGGAAACAAAGGGACAGAGGGAGGAAGCGGAAGAAGGAAGCAGACAGAGAGAGTGGGAGAAAGGGATACTGCAGTATACTGACCTGTGATCAGGTGAAGGGGGTCTGGAATGCCAGCGTCTGAACGTTGAATCAAATCCCTCCCTCTCCCTCTCAGGCATCACCTTCCCCCTTACAACTGGATGAGCTGGGGGGATGATCCATTAACAGGAAGCTGAGGGGGATGAGTCCATTAACAGGAAGAGAGAGAGAGAGAGAGAGAGAGAGAGAGAGAGAGAGAGAGAGAGAGAGAGAGAGATCACACAAAGCATTTTAATTAGCAGGCAGGAGTGTTTGGCACTCTGGACGGGAGGCACCCTCACCTGTAAACACACAAGGTGAGATTTCCCCCACTGACCAGGTATCACAATAAAATAAAATGAGACAGAATATGATTGAACAAATAATACAAAAAAAGAGAAATAATATGACTTTGTCAGACCAGGGACATGATGTCCGCGAGGGAGATGGCCTTCTTCCAATCTCTTTCTAAAAGATGCGAGACGACCAGTAATGCATGTACACCCCACAACCAGCTGCCACGCTCTCCCGAAACACGCGGCTGAGCACAGTAGCTTTTGGGTTTTCGTTCGCGCGGCTAAAATTAAAACCAAAACCAACTGCTGCTAAAACACTGGAGCCTGCTTTCCCAGAATGCCCCTGGTTATTTTCACACAGGTGGCAGCTCCTCCAGCCTCCTGTTCATGGAGATTTTCAGGCAGTTTGACTTGTCACCTCCGACTTGAATCGGCAGCCTTCCCTCTCCCTTCGTGCATTATAGATAGAAGAAAAATAATTCCACTTTTCTATTAAGGAGTCGCAGAGAACTGTGCTTCACCTGTTAAAGAACACATGAGAGAGAAAGAGAGAGAGACAGATAGAGAGACATCTGCTTTTAAGCCTGATAATGATCCAAATCACAGTGCAAGGTGACCTAAAACTGCATCCCAGAACGTGTGTGTGGGGGTGGTGGAGAGGGGAGAGGAATAAACAGAAAATAAATGAAGTGTCTCAACTTTAGTCTCGTCTCGTACAATCGTTCAGCGGTAAAGCACTCTGAAGGGGACTGGCTCTTATTTTTCAAGGAGGTTACGCCCAGTGCATTGGTAAATAGTGTAATCATTTCTCTGGCCTTGTCCCAGGTACACCCCTTAAGTAAGTCATTTTCTTCTTTCTCAGTGGGGCATTTACAGAGCCCAAGCCAGGGGCTCACCTCCGTGGCCACAGGTGACCATTTTCCCATGATCCTCCATGCTCACCCACTATGGCCCTAGATTGGCACAGGTTGGTAATTATGTGTACTTACATTTTACATTTTAGGAGACCCTCTTATCCAGAGCAACCCTCTTATCCTCTTATCTTTATATTCAATCCATTTATACAGCTGGATATTTTACTGAAGCAATTCACTTTAAACACCTTGCTCAAGGGTACAACGGCGGTGCCCCACCTGCGAATCGAACCCACAACCTTTGCAGTACCCCGCCATCTGAGGTTAATCGTAATATTTCCTTTGGATCTTACACTACATACACTCACAAGATTTGATGGGCATGTGATAGCACATGATTTGATGGATGGAGAGATGTTTTGTAGAGTTGCAGAGGGTAAATAAATAAAGTATAAGACGCATTGATCCATCATAGTCAATAGAGGTCAGCTGAGGTTAGACTGAGGAAGCACCGTATGTTTCATATAGTATGAATATGACAGGAGCAGATGGTGTGTGTGTGTGTGTGTGTGTGTGTGTGTTTGTAAGCTTTTAATTGCCACTAATTGGCACCAGCTTTGTCAATTAGATTTGTCTTTATGTTATTGGTCAAGCGATGCTGTAATTACCTGGCCACCTGAATAAATCGGGGCAGGGCAAATTTTCCATCATAGGATAAGTATTTATTTTTATTTTTTATTTTTTGTGCGACGGAAGGAGTTGTGAGAGGTTTGCTTGAATATCGAAGAGCAGTTTGTAATAGAAAGGCTTTTTAATAGTGCAATTTAAAGAGGAAATGTATAAACACTCTCTTGGTGCTCTCCACCGTGTGGACATGCCCTCCTCTTTACAGTCTGTGTCTTGTCCTATTGTAATTCTGATTATTTCAGGTAATGGATGTGAATGCATTAGTTTAATGGACTGGCAGGCATTTTAATGAGATAAAGTACCCGTCAAGGTGTTCTGCTTATAGATGCGTTCAAAAATGATTTATCTTGTATTTACCGTTTTATGTGAAATGCCAGCGCATAACATCCAGCAAGATTTAGATTTTTGTTATTGTAATAATGGATTGTGCTCTGCAACTGATAAATTCCCATTTAATATCACTTTGGTGTCAGTGTCTCAGACAACATGTCCTCTACCTGCACGAGGAGAGGAGAGGAGAGGAGAGGAGAGGAGAGGATGAGAGGAGGCCAGCATGGTCACTTTGGAGGACCTCTACAAAATGAGGTGGCATAATCGGCCCCCAAACTTGGGGATGTTATGTGTGTCTGTATGTTTGTGTGTGTGTGTGTGTGTGTGTGTTTGTGTATGTTTGTGTTTGTGTATGTATGTTTGTGTGTGCACGTTTGTGTTTGTGTGTGTGTACGTTTGTGTGTGCGTGTGTATGTGTGTATGTATATTCATGTTTGTGTGTGTACGTTTGTGTTCGTGTGCGTGTTTGTATGTGTAAGTTTGTGTACGTGTGCGTGTGTGTGTGTTGCTATCAGTCAGGACATGCCCACAGTAATGACATGAGCATGCGTTAATATGAGAGGCCAGTGGGTCTTACCCAATGTTAATGAAAAAGCCCAGTGTTTCGGATGCCTCTTTAAGTACAGTTTTGCCAGTGGTGCATAACTCACAACACCCCCCAAAAAAGTAAGTAAAAAAGAGTACTACGTTGTGAAAGTTGTGTGTGTGTTCACCACAGCTGGTGAAAAAAACCTCTAGTTTCCTTAGAGGGCCTCGTTCCAGCCATGGCGTCCCGGACTTCAGGCAAAATTGACAAAGGATTTACCGGAAAATTGCACAGGTAAACAAAGGGGTGGGGGGGAAAGCGAGAACAAAAGAACCCAGCGACTGTGACTGTTCCTTGCAAAGCAAACGGGCCATTACTTCAAATTGATGATCAATGTTGGGAAATAGGAGCCATCTGTTCTCGTCACCTGAAGGTTAAATATATAGAGTGAAAGCTAAAACAGATTAATACATATTTGGAACCTCTGTCCTCTGTGCTTCGACCTTGCAGGCAAATGTTTCGGCTTGCCGTCCCGGAGCGCAACTGCGGCAAAGTAGTGGAGGACACCAGCTTTTGATTTGTTATGAAGGGCTAACGAACACCCTCATCAGGTAGTGATGTCTGTGTGTGTGTACGTGTGTGTGCGTGTGTGCGTGCATGTGTGTGCATGTGTGCGTGAGAGTATGCGTATATGTGTGTGTGTGTGTGTGTGTGTGAGAGAGAGTATGCGTGTGTGTGTGTCTGTCTGTGCACATGTGTGTGTGTGTGTGTGTTTGTGTGAGAGAGTATGCGTGTGTGTGTGTGTGTGTGTGTGTGTGTGTGTGTGTGTGTGTGTGCATGCATTGATGGAGGGCAACCCTTTGGCATCTTTTGTGCAATGGTTCTCCTGACTTATTACTGCTACCTTTAATGATTTAGGCATGTCCGCCAGATCGCATCATTAATTCTGCACTCGACAACTTAATGGAATAAACTTTAGACTCTATCAGAATCAGAGAGGCCAGCTAGCTCCCGTGGTTTTTAGATGGTGCTGTTGTAATTACAACAATGTAGCAGACAAAAGCTCCATCTGCTAAAGATCTCTGCTCTTTATTTAGATCTGGTGTGATTTATTCACACCACACCGAGAGTCTTGGGTAAGTCCCCTGTCTCTCAGCCTTTATTTATTTGTTTGTTTATTTGTTTTTTTGCCAATGTAACTAGATATACCACCCCAAATATAACACAATAACTCCTCCCTCCTCAAAGTCACAGAGAAAGGAGGTGAGTGCCCAGTGTCAATTTCTCTCTCTCTCTCTCTCTCTCTCTCTCTCTCATTTCTGGTCATATATAAATGAGAAAAATGTGCCCTACCCCATTACAGAACCAATAGAGCCCTTCACCTCACACCATTACAGAACCACCAGAACCATTCACCCCACACCATTACAGAACCACCAGAACCCTTCACCCCACACCATTACAGAACCACCAGAACCATTCACCCCACACCATTACAGAACCACCAGAACCATTCACCCCACACCATTACAGAACCACCAGAACCTTCACCCCACACCATTACAGAACCACCAGAACCCTTCACCCCACACCATTACAGAACCACCAGAACCCTTCACCCCACACCATTACAGAACCACCGGAACACTTCACTGCTGGAGCACTGCTGTTTTATGTGCACTACACTATATATGAATCAGGGTCATGTGCTCACAGAACCAGGTGTGTGCCTGAGGATTCTGAAACAGGGATGCGAGAAGCTGGTAACATTTTACATTAAGTTGCACCTATAACTGTGTAGTTATACTGTGGTAACTACTTTGGTAACGAGTGGCTATTACTATGGAATAACATGCATGTTATAATGTAACAATAATTAACTGTGTTTTTAACTACACCTGTGAAACAAAGCCAGTCCTGCTGCGTGTTGGTTATCATTATGTAAATGATAACCGACTATATTATTATTATTAGCTATCTAATTATATTAGGGAGAGAATTGCAGAGAGAGAGGGAAGTGGAGTGGGGGATTCGCCCAAAATGTATAATTCAGTGCAAGTGTGTCTCATTTACCATGAATAGGGATTTATCGCATTCACTTGTTGATACCAACAAATCTGGTTTCCACGAAACAGTGATAAATCCACCGTCATTTGTTAGTTCATACTTTTTTTTAACTAGCAAATATATGCACATATTTAGGAACATTTTATATTTGAGGCCAATTGTTCAGATTGCCGTCTATTGCCGAGTGTCTTTGGCATCTCCATATATTAAAAATTGCAGTCTTTAAGCTACTTTTTGTTGCATCCAATGGGAATTGGAGAAATCCATCACATGACACAGCTGTTATTAACCGGGCCAGTTCCAGCTTCCCCTCAACCAGTCCGCCCTCACCTGGGGGTCTCCCCTCAGACATGCCTGACATCTCCATTCCAAACGTCTCAACAATCATGAATTATTGATGGGGTCAGCTTTGCTCTTTGTGCTTTCTGCCTTGATTTGTGTACATGACCCCTGCATAACCTCATGTTTTCGCCAGTCAACTTATATATATATATATATATATATATATGTAATATATACCTTTTTTCACGTGAATTTTTAAGGTACACTGTGTTAACATATTCTTTATTGATCGGCTTGAGCCATCCAAGACTGGGAGGCAGATAGTGTGTTCACTTGAGGGACTTGTGTGTAGCATAGATGTCAAGTCACATTTATAAAGATAGCGATCCTGCACCAGGAACTAAACGTTAAAGGCTGTACTCCCACTACCCGGAGAGCACAGATCAGAAGTATTTAATTTCAGTCGATCGCACTCAACCCCAACTGCAACTACAAATGAAGAGCCGTTTGACCGCTTGGCTATTCATTATGTCCATATTGCATGAGGTGAATTGTGCCGTATGCCGGGCCCCTTCTCGAGCACTCCCCTCCACAGCCTATGTCCTAATGCCTAGCGTGGCTAACCCGGACAACAAACAAGTGCAAGTCAATAGGCTAGTCGGCATATAACAAGTCCTGTATGACCTCACATCGGAAGCAACATCACGTGAAAACTATGAATATTTGGCAATGAATATTTGAATATTCGACTCAATGCACCATCCTCAGGGTATGCCAGTGGTGGTCTTTCCCGGACCTGAACCTGCAGCTTCTGAAGCCACACGGCTGTGCCACACACCGCTCCACCCACTGGTGCATTTTCTTGCCGTTCTCAGTTATGCTTTTTTGGGGCGTAAATCTAATTGGCGTGTTCGGCTTTACCTGTTGCGGACGTCCTGATTGGCTTTCCCCCCCTTTGGATGTTCATAGGAGAGCCTCGCAGGTCGTGGGCTATGTTTGGCCCAGTCAAGACGGGCGACGCAACCGGCGGAACGGTCAGAGAGGCTGGGGAAAGGAGAGCCGCCATTCATTCTCCGGGGTCATGGCGCAACTTCCAGAGCTTCGTTTTCAAAAGTAATTGCGGGTGCGCTCACATTGACAAGAAACTAAAAAAAGGGGGAAGTGTTGAATTGTTTATCGCTTGAAAAATCACGTCAGCGCCAAAGCAAAAAGGCATCTTTGTTATGCATGGCTCATATTCTCCCAGCGCTCATTTTTACTCCTTGTAAAGGATGTGACAGGACAAACACTTCTTGCACTGCATGAAACAAAAAAAACAACCCCCCCAAAAAAACACTTAAAAGCAGACAATTATGCGATCCTTGAACAAACATTCACTGACAAGGAAAGGTTGACTACTAAGCATAATTATGCAATGGTGCCTCATAAAAGCAAGGCACGCGTTGTCAAACCTGTGAACTCATTTTGCACGCTGCTTTGTCAGTGATTGCAGTGCAGTATGTGGCAGTGGGAGAGCTCAATCTCTGGCCAAATGACCCGGAGATCGCATCAGACCTGGTGTATCTTGTCCCACTGTCACATCCACTCTACGCCCACTTCCTCAACTCCATCCGTGGGGTCAGAACCTATCTGCTACATATGCACAACGCTACCATGTGTGTGTATGTGTGTGTGTGCGTAACTGTGTGGGTTCATGTGTGTGTGTGTGAGTGTCTGTGTTTGAAATTATGATTGTAAGATATTTTCAATGGTACTCTTAGCAGAGGGAATCATTAAAAGAAAATATTACAGCTATTAATTTCACTTTTACTTTTTATGATTTATTGTACTTTGATTTTACATTATTACGGTCTCTAATAACTGCCAGAGGAGATCTTTGAGTAAAGGCTTTATTCTCTTATAAACTCTGTGGAGCGACATCATTTATGAAGGGGTTTCCTGACACTAAATGACAGCTAGACTTTTTATTACAGCTCTGGTAGGCAGGGGAGGTCAATTGTAATATTACAGGATCAGGCTCGATCCCTCCATGTCATGAACATGAACATTACATGACTGTGTTTACACGCGGCCTAACATTCCCTCATTGATCTAAATATTCCAGAATTTCTAATAAGACATCATTATGATTAAAACAACGCTATTTGGAATCCAGTGTTCAGAATAGGCCAACATTCCAATTATTTATTTTGAAATAGAACAGGAGGGATATTCCTTTATGGTTCCTCAATTGTTTAAATACGTTTCCTGAAACTACGACTCTTTCTCAAAACTATAAGCACAAAACTAAACCAGTAAACTATTTTGGCAAAACTCCTTCAAACTTGTTGCTAAATGAAACACTGCCCTCAAAACTATGTGAACTCTTCTCAAAATGACACTTTTGAACCAAAATGACACACACAAGCATCAAATGAAAAGACTATACTGAGGACCAATTACATATTGGTGTGATAAATGAAAAACACTGCTATGAAAATCTAAACATTTCACTAATGTATTTGCAGTGTTATAAACTCACAACGTATGTGCAACCTGTTGTAACAGATTGTAACTGTATGAACTCAAATATAAAAGGAATACCCAAATATAATATGAAAAAAACATATTTTTCAGCAGTACATCTGTACAGGAAGACCATTTATGAAAAATAAAAATCTGTCAAGCCAGGGTAATCATTGATGACAATATCATGTTGAAATACTATGACGTTCAACTTTGGATTTTCCTTAGTCGAATGGCATTGTTTTGTACATTTACATTTTAAGCATTTAGCAGATGCTCTTATCCAGAGCGACTTACAAGACAACAATCATAGTTAGCGCAAGAGATCAGTGCAGTAATACAGCGATAGACAGCGGTAGTCCAGATGTGAGATCACCAGGGCCTGGACCAGGAGTTGTGTGGCCTCTTGGGTGAGGATTCCGCGGTCCTGACCGATTGTCAGATCCTCCGGATGCTGTGGAGGGAGAATTGGCAGGTCCGAGTGATTGCTGCAATGTGGCTGGACCAGGAGTTGTGTGGCCTCTTGGGTGAAGCACAGCTGTGGAGGAGAATTGTCCAGGGCTCACTCCAAGACTCTGGCAGGCAGGGCAGGCAGGGACGGGTGGTTTTGTAGCACCATATTACAGTTTTTCTCAATTGCTTACACACTAAAATTGGAACTTGAAACGCAATCACTGAAACCTGAAACTCATGTACCAAATCCCTAAACCAAGTCTGCAAAATTGCAAGCACAATTTCTACTTTACACTCAGTTTTCAATTCTAAATCACACTTTTGCAAAACACTACACACAGTTCTCTACATTAGGCACAACATTCAAAATTCAAATCTCTTGTGTTCCTTTGGAAAGCAAAACCAATCAAAATGCTAAGCTTTATTTACCAATTGGCAACACCCACTCCTCACAGGTTTAAACACGAATTGCTTAAATGTTCACTTAGAAAACAGGGCCAAAATTCACAAAGCATTTTAAGGGTAAAAGTTGGTCCTAACTGGGCAATTTAGGAGCAACTCCAAAAAATAATGGCCGTGTCACTCATAAATTTAGGACTCCTAAATTTTTGGGATAAGAGTATTTCACAAAGGGTTTGAGAGCTAAAAACAGCTCCTAAGTCTAGGAGAAGTTAGAAGCAGTCAAGAGGACTTCTAATTCGCTAAAGACCTACTCACAGCGATCCGAAAATCTGCTGCTGCCAGCAATCGTGGTTGCAATCGCGTCAACACTGGAGATATTGAATGATACAGAGCTCATAAAAAGGTACCGCCTCAATCGCAAGGGTATTATATATATAATATTATATATATTATATATAGGCTAGATACCCGCTGATTGTTTACGAGATGCAGACATGTAACCAATTGACTAGTCAGTATTCTTGCTTTAATGTTAAATCAGTGACACGTAGCCTACATTTGTATTTTAGAATCTTTATTAGAATATAGCCTAACAGGGGTGTATTGGATCATTTTTCGTATCAGCAAAAAAAAAAAAAAAAATAACGGGGGCCAAAGGCGTGTTTCCACCAAAAATTACCAGGAACGATTCTCAAGGAATTGAATGAATGATCATTTCAGTTTTTAAATTTAAGTTATTTCACTAAATCTTTATTCAAAAATTTCACAAAATACATTTTTAGATTCAGTACGCCTTAGGCGATTTAACTAGGGTGGTCTTATGCCTGAATTAATTTAATAAATTTTTTAAAGATCACTAATGTTGAAATTGTATTTAATTCAGTCGCATTTCTAAAAACCTGCCTCCCAGAAAGGCATTTAGTATGAAAAACAAAGCAAACCAAAACATACATGGTTGTCTATCTCTTCAATGTTGAATCTATCAATTGTACATTCAGAAATGAGAACCGGTAAGTTACCTACTATCTACACTATGCTACTGCTCTTTATGCATGTATATTGTAGTATACTGCAGTCCATGGAGGGAATATCACCATGTGTGCAGCCGTTAGCCAGCAAGGCGTCCTCCATCACCATGCCAACCTTGGTCCCTACAACACCGCCCATCTCATCACATTCCTGGACACACTGCATGGTATCCTCATTCCAGCCGAGCAGAGTGGTGGACCAGAGCAGCCCAGGTATGTTGTCATCTGGGACAACGTGAGTTTCCACCGGGCTGCTCTGGTCCGCAACTGGTTCATCGACCATCCACAATTTATTGTTCTATACCTCCCACCATATTCCCCATTCATAAACCCAATTGAATTTTTTTTCGGCATGGCGATGGAAGGTGTATGACCGCCACCCCCTCGCATGCATGCCTCTTCTCCAGGCAATGGAGGATGCATGTGATGAAGTTGATGTGGGGGCTTTCGGCGGCTGGATCCATCGCACCAGAAGATTCTTTCCCCACTGTTTAGCCCGGGAGAACATCACTTGTGATGTAGATGAGGTGCTGTGGCCAGAGCAAAATACAGTAGGAGGCAGGATGCAGCCTAATTTATTTTTTCTTACATTTTGCATTTGTTTTTGTGTTTTTGTGTTTAGAGTTTTGAAAAAAATAGCCACTTTCATTTTTTATTATTTACAGAAAACCCTTTATCTTACTGAATGTTTTTCCTGGTTTTCTCCTATTGGGTATGTAAAGTGTTACATACAAAACACAAGTGTTCCAAAATACTGCATTTTCAAAAAAAATAAAAACAATTTTTGTTACTGTATTGCATTTGTGTGTGTTTATTTATATATATTTGAGTAGATATACATTACTGTAACAATCTTTTACAACCGGCTACAGTGTAACATTGAAAATGCAAAAGGCATAAACCTACTGATAAGATATTCATAGTAGTGATTTGTGGTGAGCACATCAGTGTGTTGTTGGTTGGTAGAAAGATCTATTCATATGATGGCGTGTGTGTGTCATTTTGATGCAAAAAGAACATTTTGGAAAGAGATAAAACAGTTTTGAATGCAGTACTTGCTTTTGTTTTGAGAAAATGAGCCAAAGATTCAGAAAACGTGTGTAAACGTGTCTTGCTCTACTGTGAAGAGACATTGTCTTCCACCACCAGCTGATCATCTAAAAAAAAACTTATGTTGCAGTATACTGTATTGACAAAATAGGAATAGCCTCCCCCTCCCAGTTTCATACATGATACATATTGGTACTGAGGTTCACTTGCAGCAGTTTACCATATCCTACAGTAATCACTGAGTACTGTATTGTAATGTAGTCCAAAAAAACTGAAAAGAAAAAAATTGGGATTATAAGATCAAATATTTACAGTACTTACCTATTCACATTTGTGAAGGGCCGGATCACAGACACAACAGTGAAGCAGCTCAGATTTGGCTGCAGTCTTTGCCAGGCCTTTCGCAAGGTCAAACCATGGTCAAACAGCTGCAGCATGAGTATGTGGAGGTATGTATTGTTAACTTTAGCACTGTGATGTTGCATACTGCACACGTAACCTTTTTACATGTACATTTACTGTATACTAGATCTATGCTGAACTACACAATCTTGTCTTTCACTGTATTTCAGAGAGTTTTACAGATGGATGCTGAGGAAATTCCGCATGAATTCATATACATAGATGAGGCAGGGTTCAACCTCACAAAAGCAAGAAGGAGAGGCAGAAATATCATTGGCCACAGGGCTATAATCAATGTCCCAGGGCAACGTGGGGGTAACATCACCCTTTGCGCTGCCATTACACAGAATGGGGTCCTCCTCTGTCATGCCAATATGGGCCCTTACAACACACCTCACATTCTCACATTTTTGGACCGATTGCACAACATCATCACAGCAGTAAACCAAATGCACCAGATGCAATACATTGTCATCTGGGACAATGTGTCATTCCACCGCTCTGCTCTGGTCCAGAACTGTTTTTTCTCAGCATGGCGGTGGAGGGTTTACGATCTCCGGCCCCAGGCTCAGGTACCACTCATTCAGGCCATAGAGGAGGCCTGTGACCAAATTGACGCCGCAGCTGTGCAAGGATGGATTCGACATTCAAGACGATTCTTCCCACGTTGTCTTGCCAATGAGGATATCGCCTGTGATGTTGATGAAATTCTCTGGCCAGATCCAGCTAGGTGAAGAGATAATGTCTAGTATTTTCTGTACTGTATTCTGTATTTTCAGAATGTTTTTTTGTTTTTTTTACTGTAATTGTAACCTGTACTGGATACAGTATTTTATGTTTGTCTGATATTTGCTGAGCTTACAGTGTTATGCACACTACTGTAGTAGCATGAAAACTGGGACATGATTTGTTGTGATTCTCCATGTTGACATGTTGACTGATTTGGGTATATGGAGAGAAATAAATTATATTTTCATCAGTCTGCAGCATTGGTCTTGTGTAGTGTTTGGTGAATTTATTGTATATTTGCGCTTTCTCTGTGTACTTCACTTACAGTACTCTATTACTCTATCTACACTGAGAAGTAGAATTGCTAAAAGTGTTTTAGGTTAGCAACAGCAGTGTGTAACTGGTTCAAACAGAATTAAGTCATATGAAACGTGTGTGTTTCATATGGTAACAAAATATGTTTTTTATAAATTAGTGTATTGTTTTTACAAGAGTGTTTCATTTTGCAAAGGATCTGAGGTGTTCTGATAATTGGGTGTGTGGTTGTACTAATTGTGTGTAGTGTTTTGAAAAACCGGGCCCTGTTTTCAAAATCGTGCTTAAGCAATCTAAAAAAACTGTAATGCACTACCCATTACTCATAAACAACAACTCATATCTCATACCTTATAACTCATAACCTGTTACTCATAACTCATAACACACTCTCTCACTCTGCAACTCTTCTGTAACGAACATGCCTCAGTGTCTTTGCCATCATACACACACACACAAACACACACGCACACAAGCACATACAAACAAGTAAACACACCCAAAGACACAAGCACGCATGCATGCAAATGCACACACATACACGGTACATGCGCACACACAAACACACGCCAAAACTTTCGCATCTTAATTATGAGCACGACTGAATATTCTCTCAGCGAAGTCTTTCTCGTCTGATCTCAAACAGGAGGATAGAAATGATTGCATCAAACAAGGGTCCAATCGTGGCACTGCAAAGTGTTTAGATCAACTGAAGCCTCCTCTCGGATGAAAAAAACGAAACAACTACAGACAAAAGTCTAACAAAATCATTTGCTTTCTGAGACACGGGCAGGTGTTCGACTGTGTCCTCCTTCACTGGCCGAAACACTCAGCAGTTACATGATGCCTTGTAGCCGTGCGTCCCTCTCATCGCTGCGCACCAGCGACATTGACATGCGTCCTGCGCTCCTGTCCTAAGAGCGCCCAGCTGCTGCGAGCGGCTCCAGACTTGAAGGTCAGGGCTGGAGAGGAGCAGAGAGCTCATTCTCACCGTGCCAATTCATTACTGTAAGGCACCGCACCGGGAGAACGCGTAATAGGACGGGAGTTGTCCCAGAGCACGGCTGATGAGCACAGTACCAGGAACATGTCCTGCAGCACTGTGTCTGGGTTCTGAGGGCCCGGTATACGAGCGGTCACACCGCAGCAGAGCCGATAGGGCCGGAGGTAACCGTGACCGTAACCGAGGGGCTCGGGTTCGAATTACCCAAAGATACAGTCTGGCTGTCAGATTTGTGCTTTTATTCCACATCATTTATGTTACCACTGGCCTAGAGTTAATCAACATTTGCGCTTAACTTTGGCTCAACTGTAATGCAAGTGCTCTTCACAAAAAAAAAAAAAAAGAGAACACTACTGTTTCCTCCTTCACTGGCTGAATCTGCTGTATCTGTGTGTGTTGTGTGTGTGTTCTCTGGGTGTGCTGTGTGTGCGCTGTGTGTGTGTTCTGCTGTATCTGTGTTGCATGTGCGTGCTGTCTGTGTCTACTGTGTGTGTGTCTGTTGTGTGTGTGCACTGTGTGTGTCTGCTGTGCGTGTTCTCTGTGTGTGCTGTGCGTGTGCGTGTGCGGTGTGCGTGTTCTATGTGTGTGTTGTGTGTGTGTGTCTGTGTGTGTGTGTGTGTGTGTGTGTGTGTGCTGTATCTTTAGCTCTAAGTATAGGTTAGGCTTTGGGGATACAGGAGCAGTGGCCTGCTTTCCACAGCTTAGACCATGATGTGTCTGTCTGTGGACAGGAAGGCTGGCCGCACAGTGCATAAATATAGTCAATTTGTTATTTGAACACAGCCATTTTATTGCAAGACCCCATGGAAAATGAATGCCTTTGACACCAAAAGAGTGCTAGTAATGACACCTTTGGACAAAGGTGAGAATCCAATTACACCATCAGAATTGATATCATATTCTCACTATTGCATTGTGTACCTTCAAATGGTTCTGCAGTACATGGAGGGCATATAGGCCTTTAATCTAATACACATTTCTATGAAATGCTTCAGTTTCATCAGTAAAACATTAATAAAGGAAACCTACATGGAGCACAGGATAGGTGCACACCCACTAAACCAGTCCAGGCGACTGGTTTTAATTTTGTTCAGACCTAGAGATGGATTCATTCAAGGAGCAGTTAAAAAACTTAATTTGCTTTCTGATAACAGCACACAAAATGTGTTTGAACTTGTGTTTAATTCAATTAAAATCAACTCAACTGTATTTGTCTAGGGCTGAGAACTGTCAAAAAGACGCTTTACAGAGAAGGATATAAAAACAAGAAAATACCAGGCCTGAACCCCCAAAAAGCAGAAAACGAGGCAAAAACTCCCCAGTGGGAAGAGAAAAAAAAACTCCAACATTCAAACACATTTACACAAATCCCCCAAAATAAAGCTTGCTTAAATTCATTCTTCGACGTTTGGGACAAAGCGTGTTACGTTTACACTGAAACGGAGACCAAGTTGGAAAGGTTCTCAATCGCAATCGCTCCAAAAGGAGGGCTTGGATCCGCACAGCACACTGTAAACAGCTCACAGCAGCTCAACCTCTGATGCAAATCCAGCCCTTCATCGTGACGGACTGTCAGGATGTCATTTAAGACAGGGACGCCACTCGAGCGGCGTGTTTACGGTAAAATATCTTGTCACCATCGCTTTGTTACCCCCTGATATTGATCAAGTGAAGTACACGGAACGGATTTGGTTCGATGCGTGCTGGATGCAGGACAGAAATCTGCATAATGTTCAATGACAACTGAGCCATCATTTTGAGCCTTGGTTATTTTTTTTTTTTTTTTTTTTATCCCATCTGTGCAAAATGCGGGCTAGACTATCGCAGCCAATCTAGTGTGAAATTATTCAGAAATGGGACCCAGAACATGAATTAAATAAATTGGACTAATTTGCATAATCATTGTCAGAGGAGGGATTCAGAGGACCCCTGATTACTCTGTGGTTTCCATTCTCACTCATAATGTTTCTCTTATGTGTGTATACATACAGATCAGCTCAGGTGATCCAGTAGATAACCAGCAAATTAATTCTTGTGTGGAAGTAAAATCGAAGTAAGCATGAAAAGGTCGCCTTGAGAGTGTTCCAAGCCGTGCATGTCATCGGTGGGTCATTTTCACAGTGTTCCACATGGATCAATCTGGCAATGACATGAGACCTCAGTCTATGGGTCCCACAAGGGCACCCCGTATTCAAAAATCCTATCTTCCCCCAAGGGGTGTAGGGCTGAATGAGTGCAGAAGAAAGAAGAAGCGGAAGAGAGTGAGTGAGACAGAGGCATGAGAATTACAACATTGTAGATAAACATGACGACTTATTGAAATAAATATACGGGCAAAAAAAGTGTGGAATAAAAATTTGCAAGAAAGAAAATGAACAGAATTCTTCCCGCAAGGGTACGGAGTGAGCCACAGCTGTGATTTGAGTCAAATATTCTACTTCAATGAGTCCGTTACGAGTGTTCTGCTCCTGGCCACTCTCTAGACATTAGAGATGTTATTAATTATTTTACTGTGCAGATGATCTGGTCCTGCAGTCCCTCCACTGAACATAGCAAAACGTCTGC
This sequence comes from Aldrovandia affinis, assembly GCA_029706075.1. Lineage (NCBI taxonomy): Eukaryota > Metazoa > Chordata > Actinopteri > Notacanthiformes > Halosauridae > Aldrovandia > Aldrovandia affinis. The sequence continues at coordinate 2,210,494 of JAINUG010000164.1, read as the reverse complement.
TTGATCTGCTGGAGGAATATTGCCAGATCTGGGCCCTGGCTGCAAATTGAATATCCCATATCCTAGAAAAGCAGATTCTGCTTTAAAATTGTCAACATTGTTCTAATCACAGGGCACTAGATATTTCCTGTATTCCCCCTTTCCAGCACACCCCCTGTGAAGCGTTTCTTCAGGCCAGTGGTTCCCAACCTCGGTCCTGGGAACCCGCTATCTATGCTGGGTTTTGTTACAGCCAATATCTTCGTCAAGGCTGCTGAAAACATGTGTGAAAATCATCCATCATACAGGTTTGGCTCGTTATCATTTGCTCTGTCACTAAACTCTTTATTTTCCACAAATGGTTTACTTTCAGTGGCCAGATGTCCCGACATTAAACAGTTAGGTCCCCACTGATTTCACCTGCCAGTCTATAATTGAATCAAACTAAAGAAACCTCTTTCTAAAGGAATCATGTGTCATATAGCACATTACAGAAAATGAGAGCATTAGTCTGCATGGCATGTACAGCTATTTCTGTCATAATATGGCCTTAAGAGAGTAAATCATGCTTTAATAGACATCCAGCCTATCTAATTACAGTTTTTCTCAACTTTGCTTTACATTCAGATTGCAGTTCTAAATCACACTTTTTTCATAACACTACACACAATTCTCTACATTTGGCACAATCTTCATGAATAAAATCTCTTGTGTTCACATGGAACACACTGCCATTCAAAATGCTAAATTTAAATTTCCTATTATCCACACTGACTCCTCACATGGGCAAACACATGTTGCACTACATAACATGCTCATTACACCAGACCAGATAGATGGCCCAGAGCAGTCCAGGTGCGTTGTCCTTTGGGACAACGTAAGTTTCCACCGGGCTGCTCTGGTCCGCAACTGGTTCATTGATGCTTTTCAGTAGTTTATCTCCAACCATATTCTCCATTTCTCAATCCGATTGAGGAGTTTTTTTCTGCCTGGAGATGGAAGGTCTATGACCGCAATTCCCATACATGTATACCTCTTCGGCAAGCTGTGGAAGATGCATGTGCAGATATAGCTGTATAAGCTTTTCAGGGCTGGATTTGCCATGCTAGGCGATACTTCCCCCGCTGCTTGGCCTGGGGGAACATTGCCTGCGATGTTGATGAGGTGCTGTGGCCAGACCAAAACAGAAGACAGGATGTACTGTGTACAGTAACTTTTTCTATTATTTGTTCTGTATGTAGAACACTTTACACATTCAACTTTGTGTTTGTTGGGATGTATACAGTATTTATATTAAAAAATATTTATTTTTATTTTTTATATTACAGTATATTTGTGTGTTTTATATTTGAGTATTAAATCATTATACAAAAATATTTTACAACAGGTCTATTGTACTTACGTAGTAAGTGTAACACTGAACATGCAAAATGCATAAGTCTCCTGATAAGACATTCATACTAGTGTTTTCCATTCATAGTAGTGTTTTACATTGAGCACATCAGTGTTCAATTGGTTCTTAGAAATGTCTATTCATATGATGGTGTGTGTGTGTCATTTGAACACAAAATACAATTTTGAGAAGACATAACATTGTTTTGAATGCAGAGTTTCATTTTGCAGGAGATTTGTGGAGTTTTGCCTTTTGTGTGTGTGTTTTTGGATTTGTATGTAGAGTTCTGAGAACATTAGGTATGCTTTCAGAAAACGTGTGTAAACAATTGAGAAAAACTGTAAGAACAATTAACAGCTAGTTACAATTCAGAGGCTACAATTATGGTTGGAATAAAAACCAGCATACACAGTGGGTCCCCAGTACACACAGTGTAAACCAGCATACACAGCAGGTCCCCAGGACTGAGGTTGAGAACCACTGCTCCAGGCACCACTGTCCAAGGACACACACTGAGTTACAATTACCTCAGAAATTGGACTGAATGTTTAATGATGTCATTCAGCATATTGTAATATATGGAGGTGAAATATGGGGTTCACGCAGTCAGCAAGATTAAACTAGATGGGAGAAACATTCAGCAAAATCCTGGATACCGAAAATGGATAAAACAGACATCAAGTACACAGGGATTCCTGTCATAATGCAGGCAGTTCTGAATTAGGTAGATATCTAATTATCATTCAAATTCAGAAATAGGCACTGCATTTCATAAGGCATCAAAAAATTAATAAAAAAGATTACTTACAATGCAATGCTCTACAAACCCAACATATGAATGAAAAAAAGAATGAAAAAAGAATAATAAATAAATAAGAAAAAGACAAATATATCAGATTTAATAATCCTCAAATTTTGTTTCCAATCCAAAATGTATTATGTTATGGTTACAGTTATAATTAGTATTACAGTGTTTAATTCAACTGTTAATTTGTGCTGTAGTTCTAATTCTAATTAGAGTTTACTTCATAGATGTATCTGTGCACTGTTATGGTTTGGTAGTATTTACATAATGTACTTCATTCCAGTAAAGTCACACCACATCAGGAGGATTTGCCCCTTCCTCACCCAAGAAGCCACACAACCTCTTGTCCAGGCCATGGTCATAACACGCCTGGACTACTGCATCGCCTTACTGGCTGGCCTTCTTGCCTGTGTCATCAAGCCGATACAGCACTGCACAACTGGGGTCGCATGACTGCTGTTCAACCTTCTGACATTTTCGTCACTCCACTCCTCACCACCCTTCACTAACTCTCGGCTGCAGCTTGCATTCAGTTCAAGACATTGGTGCTGACGTACCGAGCCATGAGGAGGACTGCCCCCTCATACCTTCGGTCAGTGATCACACCCTACACCCCTTCCAGATCCCTCCCATTGGCCTCCTCTGGCCTGCTGAATATTCTGTCTCTCCACACACCTAACCATTCCCTACAACCTTGCCTCTTCTGTGCTCTGGTCCCTAGATGGTGGGATGGTCTCACTCGGTTAGGACAGTAGATTATCTAGCTGAAAAAGACTGAAAGCTCCACCTCAATTCATTAAAAAAAAGTATAACCTTTTTTTCCCTTTGTATAACAGGTTTTGAATCATGCTGGGGAGGCAGACCGCAGCCCCCGAGTTGACCAGAGGAGGCGCTATTCTGCAATGAGGTGGGGAATACCGTGCCAATGGGACCCTCCCTCCCTGGGCGATGCTACAGGCAATCATGCACCACCCCACGGTTCTGGGCCAATCATGAGCCACTTCGCAGTACTGGGCCATCATGAGCCACCCCACGGTACTGAGCCAAGGATCCAGTAGGGTCACAACCTGGATGCCCAGGTTAGGGTCACAAACACACAGTATCTTTGTGGTTTTTAGCTCAATTACATTTTTCCTGCATTGAACACACTCTAAATTTGCATTGCCAGTTAGTTCATTACTTTGTTGTATTTGATCATTCCTTTTTTAAAAGCAATATGCATAAACACATCCACAGAGCTACATAGTATAAATAGAGAGAGGAGGGAGGACAATAGACTTGCACTTGCATTTTTCATTGTTCTATAGAATGCTGAGTGAAATCATCAGCTGTTTGAAATGGAGATACAAGCAAAGCAGTCATGTGGCGCGTGTTTGTGTGTATGTGTGTGAGAGAGAGGGCATGTGGCCTGTGTTTGTGTGTGTGCGTGTGTGTGTGTGTGTGTGAGAGAGAGGGCATGTGGCGTGTGTTGGTGTGTGTGTGTGAGAGAGGGCATGTGCTTAAGTCCACAAAGATGCTTCTTACTGAAATAAAGCACAATGCCAGGTTGATTGCCAAAACATGGAGAGAGAAAGAAAGAGAGAGAGAGAGGGGGGGGAGGGGAGAGGGAGAAGAGGGAGAGAGAGAGAGAGAGAGAGAGCAATCTAATCTGACCTGATTAATGTTTCACAAAAAAACAAAAACCCCAAGTATCCTTTTCTGAATATATAATGGATGTAAACCTCTATGGACTTTTAATTTCTGAGAAAATTTCTCATACTTACAACTATTAAAAGCCAATGTAGACTGAGAGATTAAGTGCCATTTGAGAGATATTATTCCACCTAAGAAGTGCATTAATCAGCAAAGAATCCTGGCACAGTCAATGAGCTCCTCTCCATTAGCCCTGTACCTGACTACAGAAGCAGAGGAGTAAACAACAGACATTCATTATTTTAATGTTCACAGGGTTTGCATTTCAAGTTCCTATTATTGCTTCAGGCTGAGAGCATATAAAATCACAAATCACTTTAGCTTTTTAGTTTAGCATTTTCCCTGAGTCAACTAGAGAATTTGGATAATGGTGTGTGTGTGTGCGTGTGTGTGTGTGTGTTTAAGTGTGCACATGTGCGCATGCACTGGAAATCAAACTGGAAACTAATTACAAGTGAAACCAGAGATTTTCATCCCATGTTAATAACAAATTATGGGACAATTGTTTTAGATCATTTTTGTGTCAAATCCTATTGTGTGTCATTGCTTAAGGAAACACCTGCAATCCATATCATTCAGGCTTTGGGAGCGACAGCCATATTATTCCTTAGTAGAAGCGACCATGATGGGTCAAGCGAGTTTAAAGACCAACGTTCCTGAGGAAAGCCCACACCTGAGATCAATCTCAACCACATGAAGCCTTCGGCGTGTTATAATTTCTTCATCCCTCCTCCTCCTCCTCCTCCTCCTCCTCACCTGTGCATTCAGGCTCCTCAAGGTAGGGGATTGACCCCCTGCAGAGTACCAAAACTCGAAACCGGACACACCCAAGGCTCTAGTTTGGGGAGGACAGTAGTGAAAACGCACCTGGACGGTATTGTAATTGCTAGTTTCCGCCCCGTCGCAAATTGAATATTTCTCGCCTCCGACCAGTTTTGTAATTTCGTGGTTGGCAATAAAGGCGCTTGTGTCAACATGGGTTGGGCAGCGCAATGGGGGGTGTGTCAATAAAAACATTAGACGCTGTGCAAGATTCCTTGTATGATAATTCGATAATAAATCACCTCTGAACTCAAATGCAGGCCGTCACGTTTTGGTGACGTTATTAGCCCAGTCAGCAAACCCCTCTCTACGTCCTTCACAACGTCAACATTCATACAGCTCCTCTTCCTCCTCCAGAGATTGTTATGCGTTTCTTTACAGTCCCGGGACCCACGGCCCTGACCAGCTGAAGAGACCGAGACGGCGCGAGAAGAGGAAACAACCCTCGTAACTCAAGCACTACCCGAGAGCCAGGCCCCAGAGAGAGGGAGGATGCTATTTTTCATGCTCACAGACATGGAGGCCCACGTTCCGTGACAGGCTAAATAAGGGACATCACCGGCGCCCGTGCTCTGTCATTAGTTAGTGACATGGTGCAGGCATCCGTGGCCTTTTCGGCAATGTTTCTCATGAAGGCCACAATATGCACCTGTGTTGCTATCGATCGGTCTATTGTTTGTTCTGAGCGCAAGGCTCTTTCTTTGAACGCTGAATCGTTTGATAGATCATCTAAATTGAAGACGTTTTTTTTTGAAGTGCACTCGTTGTTGGCACGGGCTTCTGTCTGAACTTGCAGCAGTTGTGGTTGGCACTCAGTGCTTTTCTTAACACACACACACACACACACACACACACAGACAGACACACACACACACAGACAGACAGACAGGCACACACACACACAAACACACGCATACATAGACACACACACATGCACACACACACACACACAGACACAGACACAGACACAGAGAGAGGGGGAGAAAGTGAGACAGAGCGAAAGAGAGAGAGAGAAAGAAAGACAGGGCTCTCAAAGGCCGCACTGTGTTGGGTGGAGGATTCATGGCTCGGACACCCAAGCCAGCGTTTGGAGGAGATTCAGCAGTTACTGGTAAAGGCTGGCCCTCATGATGTCACGCTTTGCTCCTCCTGCCTCTCCCAGGTAATAAATTAAATCATCCATCAAGGAATCTGTAGTGCAACGTTTCTGAGCTCTCCAAAATGTCCCAACTCCACTCAACCTAATTGATTTTCTTTTTCTAACTTCTCTTTTATGTGTGCTTTGTCTGTTTTCCGCTGTCCTCCTCTGGCTGTTGCCAGGAACATGTGTGAGCGTGTGATGGATATGGCGCGTTACACGGATGTTGATATTTATTCACCCACGGCTCCCCGCTGGATATCTAAATCACTGGGACAGGTGGGGAAACGGCCAGAGATTTGTGGTGACATTCAAGCCAAGCTCCCCAGAGAGAGCAATCGTCTGGGATCGACCCTGTCCGCTTTAATCACAGTGACATTTCCTACAATGCTATGCCATGGCACACAGCCAATGCTGCCCCCTGCCTGGCTGGCTGACTTACTGCGCCCACTCCAGGAGTTGAAATCTGATGACACTGTCAGAGCCAAAGAGCAGGGGCCAGTGGGAGTTTGCCAGTGGTCAGACAGCACAAGGCCAGGGGAACACATGCCAGGACATACAGGCACAATTAACTGGCTGTGGGCTTCTGTTGCATCACGATTTGGGAACAATCTATTTCCAAAGAAAGATAGACAATACAGTACTCAAATAAATGACATACACATTGCCTGTAGCTTGGGATAGATGACTTTCAGTCCCATATTCATTTATATTCTAATTTCCCATTACAATATTTGGAGTATGTTCTAACAACAACCCACTGTGATCTAAATGTAGCTGCCTTAGGTGAGGAATACGGTTATTTTTATTATTAGTAGTATTAGTATTAGTATTAGTATTATTATACGAAACTACAGTGCAACACAAAACATGATGGATTGCCTTTCCGAGCTCAGAAACATTTATAGTGGGTTGGATATGAATATTTATAGCTCTCTTATCTATACAGTACATCATCAACTTCCACTGTGTTTTAATAAATATGATATTTATGCATTTCTAAAGCTCCTGAGGCTTTTCTGCTAATGAGCTGCCAGTAGAGGTTGCTTATGCAGCAAATCCTCAAATCCTCCTACATTGAATTTATAGTGTGGTAACTGTGTGCTTAAAATGTGCTTGGTAACACCCCAACTAAGTATTAATATAATCTCTCTCAGCGGTTAAACATTGTTCTATTTGGAGTGTGATTTTTTTTTTTTTTAAACAGTCAAAACAATAAAGGATTTGCATGTTTTTATATATGTATATATCATTTATAATAATATACAAATATATATTTATACATAATATACTGTGTGTACAGAAAAGCTGCATTGAATTGCGTTAAGCTTATTAAAGGATAGAGGCCGTACATTTTAAATCCCGGATCGCTGACAGTCTTGGAGACGTGTGACACCCGTCGGAAATGTCGAAATCTTTCTCCCGGTGGATGGTAGATGATTGATGATCCATGAGGTTGTGTGTGAGTTGGGGTTCCGCATTCAGGGTCCTTCACTGATGGCGAGGGGAAACGTCCACGGCACACGCCTGGTCTTACGCCGTTCATGGATTCACCAAGCTGATATAGACAGCGTTGAATGAGCCCGGCGCTTCCTCCCCTCTGTCGCCTGGTGGTTTCTGTTAATCGATTAATTTTTTTAACACTTTTTTTTCTCTGTGGTTTCGAATGTTCCCTTTCCCTTGTCTCTCGGGTACCTGCCGTGCCACCCCACACTCTGGTTGCCTGTGGGCACCTGGCATGGTTTTGGGAGGAACTATCGCAGTAGAAAACCCGGGGAACCCTTAATTATAATAATGAAAAATTTTTATCAAATATTATTAAAAACAGAATAAATATTACAATATGGGCATATATACAAATAACTGGAGTTTTCAGATATATACATTAAATACATCGATGTGAAATATACTTTTCATGATATTTTCCAAAGGGCCCATATTTTTACAATATATTGCAGTATATTCCATTTCCATAAGAGCTGGCCGTTTAATCCACCCCTACCCCTGGAGGTACACAGTCAATCCTGTCCTGCCTCCACAGACGCAGTCAGCTGACTGGAGAGCTGAGGATCGAACCCGTAGCTGCTGTAACTGAGCCCTGCCTGCACTTTAATGGCTGAGCCACCCAAGGACCCCTTACTGCTTGGTATTTCAGGGTACCCCCCATTTTAAAACTAGGGCTAGATCAGGATTAAGAATACATTTACACTACACTAGATCAGGGCTATTCAATTCAAGGCCTCCAGGGCCACAGTGTCTGCTGGTGTTTGCTCCAACCACGCACTACGCCACTTGATTTCAATAATTACTTTACCTCCTTGTTCCAGGAGGTGAGCTAATAAGCGAATACCTGTATACACTGTGGCACTCAAGGCCTGGAGTTGAATAGCCCTGCACTTGATTAACCAGAGTGATCATCATCTCATCAGATATAAGAGACAGATTTACAATTATCACCCTTATCATGACAGTAATACTACGAAACTGTTATTTAGTGTAAAATAATGATAATTATAAATTGTATAATAAGTATTATAAATGTTTATTGACAATACTATGAAGAGGTCATATTCACCATGTTGTGCGTATTCCATTTAAAAATGCAACAGAATCTTAATTCATATAAATTGTCAACTAAACTCCAAACCAAAAGATTAAAAAATAACCTTCAGGACCACACTTTACCCAAACATAGGGACAGCCTTGTCTGTCCTCGAATCTACCGGTCATGCACAGCTTGAACATATCTCAAACTACACTCAAGCTACCGGAGCTCTTTCATAACATGTATCTCTCAGACTCAGTGATCCTCTCCATTGGGCAGGCTCTGACCCATTCAATAAACTTTGAATCTATAATTGTCGATTTTGCTGTTTTGAAGGCCAGGAGCACTGAACTATATCAAGGAGCGGGGTCATGTTGTTTAACAATAATAAAATGGCACAGTAATTGCCCCCAGGTGGTTGAAGCCCATAGAAAGTGTTCACCGTGAGGGCACTATAGCCAGGAGGTTCAAGGCTTGACCGACTGTGACCTGGGATCGGTAGGGCAGGGTGGGTTTAAGTCGGCGAATGTCACTCGAGTTACCCGCTACAATAGCAACTTCCACCAATGCTCACGCAGCACCCACAGGCTACCTGCTGCTGCACTCGTCTCCTGCAATCAGAGCTAGCTCTCCTGTGGTACCACACTGTATGTGTACATATGCAATACTACTAGCATTGGCACTTCCTTATTAACAGCCCATAGCAACAGGAATCTCCGGGACGACACTTCGGACCAGAGGCCATTCATTTCCATTGGCATGCATATGTTCCTTCATCATATTGAAACAAGTTATTTTACTTATATGGTGATCGAATGATCCCTTAATAAAAGGGTTTGTTTATCAATAAATCATTCAAATAACAAGCCCTTTTTTTATTTATTACTTTCTTCAACAGGATAAAGGACATTTTGTGTCGCGTTGAAAATGAATGGCTTTGAAACAGATATCTGTCCTGGGAGTTGCTTGACTCTAGTTTTCACATTCCCAGCGCATTCACAGTTTTTTTTCTTTACACGGTGGCCGTCACAAAGACACTTAACGGAAAGATAAAAGACAGCAATAAAAACAGAAGATAAGCGCATAGAGGAAGGAAGGACATTCCACGCACTGTGTAAACACTCCCAAGTGATTAAGAGAACCTCAAGGTTCTGAGCATTGCATTTCTTTCTGCGACTCATAAAATTCATCCGTTTACTCAAAGCCGTCATTGGTGCTACAACACTTTCTTTTTTGGTAAGTGCGGGTGTTTGGTAACATTTCCTGCTCTTACCACAAGCAGAAATCAGCTGCAGTTTGATATCGTTATTATTATTAGTAGTAGTAGTAATAATAATAATAATAATAATAATAATAATAATAATAATAATAATAATAATAATAATAATAATAGTATTATTACTATTATAATTATTATGAATCATTAATGATAACTATTATTATTATTATTATTAATAGTAGTGTAGTGTAATGGAATGGTTAGGGAGCTGGGCTTGTAACTCAGAGGTTTGAGGTTCAATTCCCAGGTGGGGCACTGCTGTTGTACCCTTGAGCAAGGTACTTAACCTGAATTGCTTCAGTAAAATATCCAGCTGTATAAATGGATTGTATGTAAAGAAATGTAAACTGTGTAAGTCGTTCTGGATAAGAGCGTCTGCTAAACTGTAAATGTAATTAATAATAATAATCAAATTGGATCAAACTGGATAGTATGATCTGATATGGGACACAATAGAAAATAAAACACTTGGAAAGTGTTTGGTGGGCCGTACAAAACGAACGACTTTCACAAGTCAATTTAAAATATATATATTTTTAAATCACAATAATTCTGTACATAGCACTGTGTGTCCAACCAAAGTGCTCTCCCTGGTGGTTGCGTTCTCATAATGTTCTCTCCCTTTTGCAGAAATGGTGTTTAAAGTTCTATGGAGGTCTGGGTCTCCCTTCCACCACAGGGTGTAGACGAAACCACGACAATAAGAGGTGTGGAACGTGTTTGTCCTCAAACCGCAAGAGCCAATAAGAGGTGTGGAACATGCTTGTCTTGAAACTACATGAGCCAATAAGAGGTGTGGAACGTGTTTATCCTGAAACCGCGCAAGCCAATAAGAGGTGTGGAACGTGTTTGTCCTGAAACCACGCAAGCCAATAAGAGGTGTGGAACGTGTTTGTCTAGAAACTGCACGAGCCAATAAGAGGTGTTTATATGGCTTAGGAATGACTAATGGCACAAAAGGGTTACCCATTCTCCTTAATAAGATCAATTACAGATTCACTGCAGTTCATTTCACCCCCAAATTATTACAATTATTATTTCAGACAGACAGACTCTTTATGGAATGATTTTTGCAGTGCAGATGTAATGATGTAATGCAAAAGGATCAGGGTTTGGTGTGGACCCTGCCTCCAGGAACGTCCCGCCCTGTCTGGACTAGGAGGAGAATGCCACCAGGCCTGAGTATTGTTTTGAATTGACTGATTCCGATGGCAAAACCAATACTTGTGTAAAATATCAATATGGCAATGGTGCCGATACAAAACACCAGTGCTGTACACATACGGATTTAAGCAAAGACCAACAAAAGGGAAAGTCCCCAGTTTTGTTTGTGAAACTGTACTGCCTGGGAATTATTAGTTAAAAAGATCTTTGCCCAAAAAAGTTAATACATTTATGTCAGATCCTGTTAAGGAGAATTCTGTCATAGCACAAATCCTGCAGTGCATAGCTGTCCAATTAAACAGCAGGCTCAAATTAATTTTATATTGGCTAAAAGAAATGTGCTGTCCGTTGTAATTATCTGATTTTCAAAGCTTAATATAAGGATGCATTTTGATGTCCAATGGCATTTCACATCCAGCATTCACACATTGCACACCAGCTATTCATTTTTTATGTCATCACAAAACGCAGTTTGGAGAAGTGCATGGATAACATGGGTGTTCGATTGATTCCATGAATGACCAATCGTTTCACCTGGTTAGATGTGTTACCTCCTCAAGGGGAACTCTATTTGAGCATAGGCAGTTACGGGGAACTTTATGTTAATGAACGCCAACATAAAGTGTCTTAATAGGGAGTTAGTTGGGCCACCACAGGGTCCCAGAACAGCTTCAATGTGCCTTAGCATAGATTCTACAAGTGTGTGGAACTCTGTTGGAGGGATGCAACACCATGCTTCCATGAAAAATTCCATCATTTGGTGTTTTGTTGATGGTGGTGGAAAACGCTGTATCAAGCGCCACTTCAGAATCTCTCATAAGTGTTCAATTGGGTTGAGATTTAGTGACTGAGACGGCCATGGCTTTTGGTTTACATTGTTTTCATTCTCATCAACACATTCAGTGACCACTCGTGCCCTGTGGATGGGGGCATTATCATCCTGGAAGAGACCACTCCCATCAGGATGGAAATGCTTCACCATAGGATGAAGGTGATTGGTGTGTACTATGGGGTTGAGTGGACCTAAAGCATGGATGCTAGGAAAATGCACCCCGCACCATAACAGAACTTCCAGAACCCTTCATTTACTCAAGTGTTTACTATATTTTGTCAGTTAGCTGACGAAACGAAGCAACCTCCGAAGCTATGGAACTCTTTCCACATCAGCAGGGTGGGGGTGCCATGGTGACCGTGAAGTGTTTCTGGAACAGGTGTTTGATGAGGGGCACAGCTGTAAAACTGTGATTACACCCCCCAGCGTTTTGACTACACCACAGTGCAACAAAAAAACAATCCTTTTCATATTGGATTCTGGGAAAATGAGTCAAATTATTATGTGAACAGGCAGTCTTCATATTTATGATAATAATAATAATAATAATAATAATAATAATAATAAAATAAACTTTACTTGTAGAGCACCTTTCATACAAAGAAACGAGCAGCCCAAAGTGCTTCACACTAGAATAAAAAGACATATTTTTTAAAAACAGAGGAGGAAATCATTTTTGAATCCCTCGAGGCGAAGATTGAGGTTGCTTCTGTGATGAGGTAAGATTCTATAAGAATGATGTAAGTCACCCCACAGGCTGCTAATTTGATTGAATGCTGCGCAGTCCCATGACTGACCTGTCGATATTATACGGCACAATGCCTCCCGACGGTGAGCAGAGAGCGCGTGTCGAACATGCGTGTACAGACCAACACCGTCTCGGGACATGACAGGAACAGTTACTCTTCTGTTTTGTCAATGGGAATTAAATGTACCTTACGCCACCAGCAAAGTTGGCCAAATGTTTTAATAATGAAACGCAGCGAAAGAGTGAACGCAGCCAAACGACTTCACACTTCCACGGTGGTCAGACAAACGGAAATTAGCATTTTGTAGCGCACGCTCTTTCCCGAAGTGCAATCGGGTTCCGAAACACTGAAATCTACTCAAGGAGCGGATGAATAATTAAGCAGCGGACGTGTAAAAATAAGTCCCTTTTGCAAAGTGTACTGAGCTCTCTGCATGTGCAAGGCAAATGAATAATTTACCCTGGCTGATCTGTGGGCATTCAATCGATTTGAGACCACATGTATAAATCATTAGGTTACGTAAATAATGGAACAACTTTTTTATTAATGTCACATGCTTGCTCTGTGCTCTACCCTATCAGCTCTTCTCCCAGTCTGTTAGCCTCCTCTGCCCTCTGTATCAATCATTAAAGACATCTGCATAATGAATTAATGGTGTGAAATAGGTGTACTAATCCTCCAATAAGAGGACACAGCGGCAGGAGATACCAACTGCCTCCAGCAAATTAGTGACCTGACATTTCACTCTATAATAATAATAATAATAATATAAATATTATTATTATTATTATTATTATTATTATTTCATGATGATGACAATGGTGATTATGAAGCAATAGATTATAGTTATATTATTAATTACCATTATTACTACTAGTAGTAGTAGTAGTAGTAGTAGTGCTAGTAACCGGTACCCATACTGCTAGTACTAGTACTAGTTAGCAGTAGTAGCAGTCACTTACTTACTGAGCAAATACCCATATCCTGTGTGACTTCCATTTACAGTGAGGTGACATTTCAGCTGACAGAATTACACATGTGGCCCTTTCAGCTGTAGACATCCCAACTGGTCTGTGCTCCACTCCATCCTGTGTTTGTCTTGCAAATGCCCTTATTCAGGTGCCTTACGTACAGGGGGTTACATATGACATGCCATCCATCCATACAGCTGGATATTTACAAACATGCTGCAGGTTCATAACCTTGCTCAAGGGTACAGCAGCACGGTCTCACAGAGCAGTGGATAGCCATGTTGCTATTTGCAACGAGGGCACATTTGTTGTTGAATGTGCAGCCGTGGAGTTTTTCTCTCTCATTTGAATGACGCTCTTAAGGTCAGTGGCAGAACAGAATAGCTTTGCTCAGGCATTCGAGCGTTAGAGCGCAACTTGGGATTCAAACTGACAACCTCTGGGTTACAGGACCAGTTCCCTAGATGGTCGGCGGTTATTGGCAGGCACGGCAGAGGAAGGTGATCTTTTCTGCTCGTGGTTTCCAGCCTGTGTCCTCTGGGGTTCCAGTCACAGTCAGATTTATGAACCCTGACGAAACCGCACCCCCCCGCCCCAAAAACCAATGAATATTTCCTTCCTCTCTCATTACCTCCTCTTTCTTTTGGTCTCTTGCAGCGATCACCTCCTCACAATCAAATTCAATTCAATTCAGTGTGACCTAGTTATCAGGTTCATTTGGCCTTTTGCAGCGAATGATAAAAAAACGCATACAGTGAAGGTGCGTCTAAAGTACTACAACCCCACATGCATCGCACCGAGCCACATTGACCAATCTGGTGCTTTTCTAACATCGGGCACGTGCTTGTTTTTTTGGTGGGGTTATTCATAGTTCAGGAGTTGCCGGCGACGCATGATCCCCTCCTGAGCTGACAACGAGGCACGCCATCTTCTGGTGACTCAACGCTGCTGGAGTTTCTATTGTGAAGCTACAAAAAATCATCATAATAAAGAAAGAAATACTAGACATAATGAAAAGGCAACCAGGAAAAAACAAACGAAAATAGAGAGTCCGTGTGGCTCTGTGCACAGATCTCATTATTTGGTTGCTCCACGCGCGTGTTGTTTTCCAGGGTGACTCACACACCTGTGCCTGCATCCATTTATATAGCAGAATATTTAGAGACACAGTTCAGGTACGGTACCTTGCTCGAGGCTTACCAGGGGAGAGGAGGGAAAAAAGAGGCATGTTACTTTTTGTCAACGAGCGCATTGCTGTATTATCATTCATATAATCTGGTTATATTAGGCGCCCTGAGCGCTGCAAAATGTACGATGATCGGTGCATGAATACACCATGGCTTTTTACAGCAAACAGGGAAAATAAACCTTGGCCAAGTAACACACTAACGCTACTAGTCATGGGAGAATGAGTGGGTGGTGAACCCCATGACCGCTGGAGATACAGTACCTTGTGCTGCCAATTACTGACTGGAGCCAATCAAAAGATTTTGCTTTCCACAGTTATTAGGAACTATTAGGAACACGGTTGTTGTGTTTATTGTGGCACTCATATGACATAGCAGGGGGCGGTGCCTTCCCAGAGGTATCAAAGGCAACCTCATAACCCAAAGCAAGAGGACAGAGAGTGACTGGATCCTCGGACGATGGTGATTTGAATTTCGCACAGGACATCCGAAACTGCTTGCCATTTATTTGGAAGGGCGTTTGTTTCTGCCTTCTGGTGCTCCAAACAGTTTTCGGTCCTCCTTCACAGGTGCTTGCTTGCTGACATTTAGAGAATGTAGAGGAGAAATCATAGCGCCAGTGTTGAATTCGCCTGTGCAGTCAGTGGAGAAATCACACTGCAAGTGTTGAATTTGCCTGTGCAGTCAGTGCAGAAATAACACCGCCAGTGTTGAATTTGCCTGTGCAGTCAATGGAGAAATTCCTTTGGGCCCCACTGCTTAAAGAAAACACATTCCTTGTTTACAGACAAAACACTTTAAATGGAACTTTCTCCATCTTATTAGGTAATAACAGAGCTCAATAGACTGCTATTTACTCTGACTCTCACGGGGCAACAAAAACACACATAATTCCTTTCCTCTAAAGAATAAACTCAGGCTGAAAAAATAAATACAAGAGGGCGAAGGGATAAAGCCTGTCTTGGGAGCTTCTCAAAGCACACAACAGTGCATCATAATTAATGAGATTGAGGATTAGGTGTGGGGCAATCACAAGGCCAAACGCTTCATACAGTCTTATTTGATTTAAAAGATGCCTCTAGTGTTTTTTTGGGGTGTTTTTTAAAGCGGGAGAAGAATGTGATAAATTGTCTTGGTACAAGAAGCACTTTTGCCGTATTTTGTACATTAAAATTTGATACATTACTGCGAGGTAGGCTATGGTCTGAACTCAATATTTTCTGTAATTACTTGTTCCTGCTTATTAACCTACAGTTGTAAAGATTATTTTACGCTGTGCTTCTGTAATAATTAGACGCAGTTAATACTGGTGTTAAAATATCATGTCTTCGCTCCCCCCCACCTCCCCCCTCTTGGAAATGCTGAATAAATTGCAATTCAAATGTAATGAGGTAACAGCTTTTTTTTTCTTTTTTTTTTTTACAAGCAATGTTAACGATTTTAAACTAATAATGCACATTTAACGTAACAGATACTTAAGTGGTACATTAAAATAAAATAAGTCACCTATAATATTCATTGCATAGATCAAATGAATGACCACCCATAAGACAGCACATAGCCAATAACCTGAGCAGTTACACAAGATGAAAACATAACGTGGCTGTTCTATTAATCTCACGCGCTGCTAAAGAGCTTGGCACGTCTGCATTATGGCGATGCAGTTAGTGTATGCGTTAAGCAGTCGTTGGAAGACTCATGGTTATTGCACTGGTATTACATATTCTTCGATGTATGGTTTTTGCTACCGTATGTGAACACTGGTACTATGCAGGAGCACCTTGAGAAAACAAACAAACACAGAATAAACAGTATGATACTGGCACACGCAACCGCGCAGATATCACAACCGAAAGCGTATTGTACATACTGTGAATTACTGGTAAATATCTTAGTAGAGTATGGTACATGGCATTACAGCATAATACAGGTTTCATTTTTTTTTCTTTCAAATTTTAATTTTTCAAAAATGTCAATTGACATTCAGAATTTGTGGCAAATCCCTCCCGCACCTTGCCTTGGTGTTGATATGAAATTCAGTGAATGTGCACAGCATTAAGGATAAACAGAGAACAGACTGTTCCACACTGTTTATGCTTTCTGCAAGAAACAATAACCCACTCAACTACTCAATTAGAGAAGTTTGCCGCAAAAAGTTTAAACATTTTCTCCAGAAACATTACCACCTGCAGCTTTTCAGCCTTGACAAAAAAAAATGCAATCGTAAGGTTTCGTGGATCACTGTTGCCTCCCTTTTGCATGTGAAGCCTTCCTCCAAACAACACCTTGCCACACTTCATTCGGTCAGTGGCACAACTAAACAGTGTTCCTACAGTGTGCTGCATGCTCACTGTCAATCAGGCTCTATTGGAACCTTCATGCATATGGTGGGGAAGTGTCCAGAAGTATCTGAGTTTTGGAGTAAAGTTGCATCATTCCTTTCTACCTTGGTAGCTGCAGACTGTCCGGTATCCCCTGTCATTTTTATTTTAAACGATGTTGCACAATTTCAGATATCAAAAGACAACAAACATATTTTTCTTGCTAGCCTTACTGCGTTGCGTTGGAAGCCACCGCATTCTCATACTCTTCGTCAATGGGTTCTTACCTTTTTGGATATTGTTTATATGGAACTTTCAACATCACGAATGCATGGAGCCAAGCAGGAGAGTATTACCATGTGGACTCATGCAGCCAATGAGCTCAAAAGTTTTTTACTTTGACTCTGTTCTAGGGTGGGGGGAGGGTTGTGTTGTATGTTTGGAAAAAAAGAATAATAAAAAACATTTGATCACAAAAAAAAACTGAAACAGTGTTCCATTTCCGCCCAGATTATGGAGCAACATTATATATTACACAGCTAATTGAGGCGCCTATTTCAACATTACACTGCAGTGATCATTTCCTGGGCATCTGACAATAGTTATTCTTTAAAAGTGTATAGTAATAGTAATACAGTAATATACGCCATTTAGCAGATGCTTTTATCCAAAGCGACTTACAGTAGTGAATGCATACATTTTCAGTATATGTGGTTTCAGTGGGGATTGAACCCACAACCTAAGTGTTGCCAATGCTGTGCTCTACCAACTGAGCCACAGAGAACCACAGTATTAGCACCAGCGCTGCTAGAGGTAAATGCACGGAGAACTATACGTAGATAAAGAGCTGCTGCAATTGAAAGCAGCTTCCATTGTGGTGCCCTGCACCTTCAAAGGGGTTGATCTGGCAGCAGCGTCACAGGCAGACAGGTAGGGACAGCGGGAATCTGACTTTCAGGTGAAAGGTGTTCATTCCCTTGATGCGTCCCCAATTAAAACTACGTTTCTACAGTAAGGTTATGAGACGTGGGAGCCATTGGAGGCTGAATTGAGGATATGTAGCCAACTGCACCGTTTGGGCTATGCAGTTTGCGTTCCAGCCCCAGGGTTGTCTGCTCAGAGCTGATGATTTTAATAGTCAGTAAAGGTCAGCTACTGTGGTATATGAGTCATATGAGTTGAAAGGGTGTAGGGTGTCATTTTTGTTACAGGTATGTATGCGATGGCGATTGACATTCAGTGGAAAGGATGTTGGACACTTACAGCAAAACAAAACCTAGACGTTTTGCAAGCAGCAACGTGACTTAAATGCTATCCTAAAACAGCTTCTATTATTAGAAAGATTCAAGCATTAAAATATATATTTCGATATGCATTCATTTATAGAATGAAGACATGGAGAAGAATGTACTTGATGGACAGTAGCTAGTAGGCTTCCATGGGAAACGCCATTAACAGCCACTTGACAATTATAAATAAACTCAGAAACTTGGCACGACTGAGGTAACAAACACATTTTCCAAGCTTTTCCCCAGCAATTTCCAGATCTGTCAAGTCAAGTGATTGATTCTGTTTTTGGCAGCCTATTTGCTGCTCATACAGCTAAAATTAGTTTTGGAAACTTGCTCACAAAACAACTCACTGATTAATCCTAAAAAAATGTTACACCAGTACCTCCATTTTAACATCATCCCTACAGAGCACTGAAGTGTGTGGGTGTGTGTGTATGTTGCATTCCACACACACAATATCAGATGTGCTTATCAAATAAGCAAAGCATTAAGTAATGTGTGAAAATACATTTGCTGCTGTTTGACCCTAAGTTATAAAGTAAAACATTTTATCAAAGAATGTGGAGATCAACAACAAAAAATATTAAATATGTTACTTTATATTGAGCACTAGCCCCTTCACAATGGGTCTCAAACAAGCCTCGCCTCAGTTCGGTCTTCTTCACCAGTGGAATGATTAAGCATTGCCTACATGAGTCGGAGAGAGGGAACTGATGATATAAATAACAAATAAATGCAGGAACAGAGGAGAAACTGACATACCAAACGACCGCATGCGAAGTGTGGGTAAAGCCCGCATATCCTCCCAGAGGCCTGTCCGTCCGTGCATCCATCCGTCCGTCCGTCTCTGCTAATTGACTTAAATGGCATCGCCAACTTTCCCTCCCTAGTGCCACACAGGCTCTTGGCAGGCGGACGGACAACTCCGCATTTCAGAAACTGAGATATAATTTGTGTATACAAATGTCAAAATGTCAATAGATGTAATCCTTTCAAAGGGTGATTGGGGTTATTCATCGATGTTTTGGCTGCATTCCGTAATCTAATACAGGCGGAGTGCTTTTTTTCTTTCTCCTTCCCCAGGCCCGGGGAGGGGAGAGCTATTGAGCAGGCACCTCCCACTCAGAGTGGATTGCCTCGCCGCTGAATTGATAGCCTCAGCAGTAATACCACTTCGCCGGGAAACGGACGGTGACATTTAGTGGTTTCTTTTGAGAAACGAGGATAGTTTATGATCCATCGCAATTTAAACGAGATGAAAGACATTGTTACTTTACCTCATGAATAGGTGCTCAAAGTAACCTCCCCAAACCCGGCCGCTGCCGCACCCCCTTCCAGTTATTCCTTATTTTATGTATTTTAAATATTTTATTTTATTCATATTTAATTTATTCTTTTTGTAATTTTTATTTTGGGGGGGGATTTCCTTAAGGCCATAATTGATTAACCTGCAATGTTACATTCATTACTGTGAGATGTCTGGTACTTGAGCGGGTTGTGCGTCTCAGTGTTCAACGCCACAGATTTTCCGTAACGTTCCATCATTGTGGACGTCTTCAGGGAAACCGAAACCCATCAGTGGAAATGTGTGCTGATGTAAAAGAGCCGCATGCCACTTTAAAGTCAAACACTTGACAACAATTGCCTCGTCGCAAAATTATGTCCCTGCTTATTTAATTCTCCTAACATTATATGTGTGCGCGCGCGTCTGTGTAATTCTTTCAACCGGGCCCTCCAATCACATTTCAAACCATATAGAAATAAATAAATAAATAAATAAATAAAGCTCAAATCAGATACTGTCACAGCCGGCCCTCATAATCTTATAAGTTCCACTGAGGTATTGATTAATTCAACCTGAATTGACACCCGACTCCAGTGATCTCTTCTGATGAAATGAATAAGACAAATTGCCTTTCGTGGGCCCCACTTAGAGTAAGGCCAAGGGAAATAGACTCCTCCAGTCACCCCTCCCCCCCACTTGTTCCCCAGCACCCCCCAGTTCTATTCGGCTGGAGTGCCTGTAATTATTGTGAATGACTTCCTCAGTTCCCTGTCTGCCAATCCCACCAGGAAGAGCCCTACCAATTAATAGCTGGAGGCAGGCACGGCAAATTAGTTCTTTCACAATTTCAGAAGAGGGCTTCATTTTTTCTTTTCTTTTTTTGGAGGGGCGGGGGGACCTAATAAATATCCCCTTGTGGAATTTAAATAATGGCCACATAGCCCCTCAGTATTTCAGCCACTGACAGTGGCTCTAATATAGCCACTCAATATTGAGGCCACTGACAGGCACGTAACAGTAACATAACGCGTGACAGATGA